>LPNX010367582.1:76131-107998 GCA_001517045.1 Pseudotsuga menziesii
ATTTTTTCCTTTTCAATTGACATGGAAATGAATCAAAATGTTTTGAATAATATTTACAAACTGTTACAATAAGATCCCATAGAAGTCTGCGTAGGAACTAATAAAAAATAGTGGAAACCAAGAAGATTTTCTAGAAACGGGGTCTTATTAGACCCATGTAACTTCTGAAATATAGAAGAGATAAAACACTGAAAAAACAGGATACCAACTACTTCGAGACATAGGCTTAAGATAGGAAATTACCAATTTAAATATAAAGGCTTGGAAATATAACTACACACTATATTCCTCATCATATATACTATCATATTCCCCAAAGCATCAATCCTTCAAGTTGTTATTTGTTCCATACTCTCGCGAGTTCATAAATATTAAGGGAGCATAGAAGGATACAAATTAACTAATACAAAATAGTGGAAACAATGAAGAGTTTCTAGTACTAGGGTCTTATTAGCCCCATGTAACTTGTAATATATAGAAGAGCTATTAAAACACTGATAAACCAAGAAACCAACTACTTTGAGATAGAGGTTTAAGATAGGAAAATACCAACATAGGAAGAAAGGTTTGGTATTGTAACTATACACTTCCTACTTCCTCGTCTTGTATATTATCATATTCCCAAAAGAATCAAACCTTGAAGTTGTCATTCGTTACATACTCTCATATGAGTTGGTAACTCCATATCAAACACAAATCACAGAGATGTAAGGTACACAATGCACAGAGAGTTTAAAGGAAAGGGAAATACTATCACATTTTCCTCATTTTTCTCTTGGTGAGCATGGAACCCTTGTAACTATTGAAAGTCAAATATTTATAAAAAACAAAAAAGAAACAACTAGAGACACCAAAAAAATTGGTAGTTTTTTTTTGTTCCTTGCAACTGTAAATTATGTGTATAAAAAAGGCCATAGTCGAGTCCTCTCCGCTTAGAGACTGAAACTTGTGCAGGAATCAAACCATGGAATCCACAATTTGAACAATAGATGATGTTAGAGGGTTTGTATGGATCAAAACCAAGGGCTAAATGCAATATATAAATTTAGGAATTAGTAAAGCCTCTTACCCGTGTTTTTTACTGATCTTTGTAAATTTCGCTTCAAATTTGGCAAATTCGGGGTCTTTTAGAAGCTCTTTGTGTGACTGATCATTATGTTGGTTTGACTAGGTGTATCAAGACTGCAAGAAGCCATTTATTTATGTCTTCTTATTTTCCAATTGAGACCAATATTGCTCCATCGCTCGAGAGATCCTTTAGCTGCGAGCTCCCATCTGATTTTCTTCCTTTTTTTTCTTCCAATTTCTATTAATTTATGGGAGAGGGAGAATACAATCTTCCAAGGTGAGTGGCCATATGAATTTGGGCTGTTCTTGTGAGAAACCATCCTAAGAAACCTCTGAATTTGTATATGCGTTAAATTCAATATATGCCATCACATGAGGTTATGAAATTCTTAATGGTTATTATCCAAAAAGAATTAAAATGGGGATTGATCAAACAAAAATTCCAACATATGGATATGTTATTATTTGTAAAATTATATCAATAATAATTTTCAAATATATTTCATAATACATGGCATTAAAAATGATAGGTCATTAAATTTAATATAGCCCGTAATATTATATAGATAATAAATAATAACAATTTTTAAATATGTGTATTATAGATATTCTAAGGTTGAGATGATGGAAGGAAGGGTAATTACATGGAGTCACTAGTGCATGCAATTAAATAGTATAATGTTGTGTTACTTTTAATATGTTATTATGCACTATTATAATATATGTTTGTAATAATATAAAAATTATATATTGTAAATATTTATATATTATGAGTTTGTAATACAGATTTTAATGATCAAACAAAATGGATATGGGGATATTGGTCCATGGGACATGGTGAAAAGTTAGTTCATGTGAATTGAGGCTATAATTTTGAGTGTATAGGTTGACAACAATATTGCACGTAGAGAAGAGTCTTGATGCCAGCGAACACATCCACCAACATATGGAGCTGTAGGGACCTCACTAGATGTCTCTAGTTGTGGACATTGTGAATCAGGTGGGTGGTGATGTCAGATGCAAAATTTACCTCACTAATAATGCATAGAGGAGGTTTAACTCGATAGTGATAAGTAGATGTCATCACTGAATTATATGTATCATATTCTGCAAGATTGGGACTTTAAGGGGTCGAGGAATCGAAATATTTACCTGAAACTCTAGGATGGGGTCGAGCCTCTATGTTTACTACATATGGATCTAATATTGGTTCTGGGTCAACAAAATAGTTTAATTATAATTGAGTCTTTGATTGGTTAAAATATTTTTCTTTGTGCTTCCACCAGTTCAATTATTATTGGATCAACCGCTATGACGTTTAAAGGAACTGAGCCTAGTGAAGCTACGTCGATTGGTGCAGCTAGTTTTACAGTCAGAGATCATGATAGTTATACTGAAGTTAGAAAATCACCTCAGTATGGGACTTGGGACTCTTACATTAAAGGATCAACAACTAGCTATGATGCTTCTAGGTATCGATATGGTACTAGTTCTAGTACCTAATTTGTAATTGTAGGAACACAATTTTCCTTTAGCACGTGCTTAATGGTTTGCTTCAATGGTACAGCAGGGATAAATATGGTCGAGAGAAAATTCATTCAATTGCTTTGTTGAATCTCTGAATATTGAGGTGCATGGAACCAATATTACTAATAGAAGGTAGACAATTTACAAAATTTACTAAATTGTAACACTTCATTGTCACAATTGCGATTTTCCATGACACAATTAAAAATGACTAATTCATATTCTTCTAGTTGGTCATTTTCTACTCTGTGACTAAATTAGTCATTTATGTTAGTCATTTTTAACTCTGTCACTTATTATCTAGTCATATTTGTTAACTGGTGACTAAATTAGTCGTTTATAGTTGGGTCAATCAAAATTACTCATATTTAGTAGTAAATTACTTGAAAACATGTGGTGACTAGAATTTTTAGTCATGTAGTAGCGAATTCCTAATTTTATACTAGTGTCTCTTCGGTCGTCCTGCACTTCCTGAAATGCAGTAACTGCTGTCAGTGACAGATGCATGCCAATGTCCTGAAATTGTTCAAGCTGAATTGTGTGCCTCTGTTGATGCTCCTATGCCTTCGTGACTCGTTGCTGCAACTCCTTTAATTTCACCGCTTTTTTTAATTGCACAACTTGGGGCATCATTCTCACATGTCCTTAGTGTAGCCAACTGTGCCTCTGCTTCTCTCAGTTGCATGTTGAATTGTTATAATTGTTCATCTTGGACCACACTACCCCAAAACTATGTAGTCACATCTGTATTTGTCTTAGCCTCTTTCTCTGTCTCCTCAAGTTGCGTCGAACCATCCTCAATGGTGTCCTTACACTTCATAGCTTACTATGGAGGTATTCCTCAGTTTACCAATGCGTTCAAGTCTTCAATGTCACATTTGAAGCTTGCAATCACTTCTCCTAGCTTCCGCACTTTGGTCTCAGCATCCATGTTTTCTGCAATCTATGGAACTTCCTGACAAGTGAAAAAACCCGCCTTTTCCAACCGTACTCTATCGTCCCACAGCTGCGCCTTTTCCCCAGTCAACTTGTCTTGCTCCTTCTTCAAGTCTTTTATCTCTTTCTTTGCTGTCACTTCTCGCTCTTGTGATTTCAAAATTTGATCACCAATGATCTGCTCCCGGTCAACCAGTTCTTGAGCGGCCAACTTCTGTAGTCACACCAAGGTGTGCATCAATAACTTCATTTACATCCAAAGAAATTGTTTTGAACTACTACAAAGATACGTCAACATCCTCGCTCTGCGTTTCTACTACACATGGAGGAATCGGCACAATCCTGGCCTGCTTCCCCTTACTGATCTCAACCATCCTCTGCAATAGATTTGCTTCCGGCATTCTTTCCAAATTTTCATTAATTAAGGATGTAACACCTCTATAAATCCCTTTATTGACTACTACCTCATTTGTGTTTCAATTGTAGTCGTTTTCGTTGTGATTTCTGTAATGATGTGGTTCACATGGTCATCTGTCATTGGTGTTGTGCCACTGACCTCTCCTTGCGCTTTCCTTCTCTTTGTCTGTGTCTCCTCATATTGTCATTATGCCTCTGAATCTGTCAGGGTCCTGGAAAACGCCTCTCTAGACTCGCGATCACTGTCATGTACATGTTCCTGATCCACTAGTGCACCAGGTGGAGGACCCGCTTCATCATCTGATACCTCCTCCGCACTCACTGACACTTTCTAATCCACAAGATAATCGGCCAATACGATGTCCATCTCATCATCAATTATCTTATACTATGTTTCTAATGATTGTCGCTCTAGGTATCATTGCGCTTGCATGTGTATTGCATGTGTACCAATGGAGAATATTACGACTCATTTGTACTTTTCTACTACTTCTTCTGTGATCCACAAAATATTCATGGCTGCAACCTGCATAGTCCTTCAACAAAAATTGTATTGCATAGTCCTTCAACTTATCTTTTTCATTAAGATGCCAGAGGTTCTGATACCTCGTGTGCTTGCAGACTTAGGTGACTATAACATCCATACCTTGGGAGTCTGCATGCTCCATCCACATGGAAAACACAATCAATATCAACATCCAATTATATCTGAATGGACACTTCCCCTCTTGCACCAACATGGTTTCTTTAGTCAACTGGTTCAGTAAAAAGAGTGAGTAGTTCATCTATACGCCTGCGACGCATAGCTTTGCAATTACTCCTGAAGTGCATTAATTAGGCTAATTGTTATGCACAGCTTTACTGGCCATGATCTTGGTTGCAATATGCACATCTTGGTCATTGATGCTATCCAAGACATATCCACGTTTGTTGTGCTCCAAGCCAAACTTCTTTTTGATCTTGGCAGTGAACTTCTTGTTAGTATATTTTCCATGAAAGTACTACGGTGGTTCGGGACCCTGCATGGAAAACCCCATAATCTGCGATATCAGTTCTACAATGACTGGCGCCGTCCGATGCAGCCACGAGTAACCACCATGGAGGAGTTTCAAAAATTGTTTGGTGCATACATTGGCCTCCATTAATCAACCAAAATGGGGAATATGAATGAAGCCTAGAAGCCTTGATGGCTACAACCCCATCGCCCACTCATATAGAGTGCGCACCATTGGATTTCCCTCTTGTCTTGTCCTTTTATCAAAGGGTTCTGCGGTACACTCACTATATACCAATAGATCACGATCTTCGTACTTCATTCTCACTAAGAAGGGCACAATGTAAAAAGTGCATTTCATCACCAAGCTTCGTTTGTTTTCCTAAAGATAATCTCATAGTAGAGATTGAAACGTTGAGAATAGAAAATACCTAAACACAACTCCACACCCACCATAGCTACCATATTTATGGGTTATCTCTAGTTCTTTATCAGCTTCTGTTGCTTTGCACGAGGATTGCAAGGTAGAACAAAGTTGGGGATTTCCACCATGGTCACCCCTTCCCTTGCTGTGGAGGCCACATTTCTCCCTAAATGTGACCTCGACACATCTACTTGTGTGGCCACTTGGTTCCATTGCACTAGCCTCTTCATCATTATTTCATGCACCAACCTACTGAGTACATTGGCCACTTTATTTTCTTTTCCTTTTATCTTCTTGATTTCAAAATTAAACTCACATAAAAACTTCAGCCATATATCTTTCCTAGCATTTATAGTTGGCTGATCAAACAAGTACTTCAAACCACAATGGTACATCCTTAGCTCAAATTTTCTTCCCATTAAGTAATTCCTCCACATCTTGAGAGCATGTACTCTAGCTGCAAGTTCAAAATCATGAGTGGCATAGTTCTTCTCATGATCCTTCAAATTTTTGGACTCATAGCATACCATGTGGTTGTCTTGCATAAGAACACTTTCAAGTCCTTGATTACATGCATCAGTACACACCACAAAGTTTTTTTCTCGATCTGCAATATTTAGAATTGGTGCACTTCTAAGAAGATTCTTCAACTACTAGAAGCTCTCCTCACACCTTGATGTCCATTCAAACTTTATCCCCTTCTTTTGCAAAGAAGTGATTGAATGTGCAACCTTGGAGAATCCTTCAATGAGCCTCCTATTGTATCCTGCAAGTCCCATAAAATATCTCACATCTGTCACATTTCTTGGGGTTGGACAATTCAAAATGGATTCAATCTTTTCAGGGTCCACATATATTCCTTCATCTGAGATAATGTGACCCAAATAATGAATTCTATATTTATGGAAGTCACATTTTCTCAACTTTGCATACAACTTATGCTCCCTTAGAAATTGCAATGTCAGTGTCAAATGTTCTTCATGCTCTTCCTCATTCTTAGAATAAATAAGAATTTCATCTAGGAATACAAGAACAAAATTGTCTAGATACTTGTTGAAAACATTATTCATGAGACACATAAATGTAGTTGGTGCATTTCTGAGACCAAATGGTACCACTACAAACTCATAATGTCCATACCTTGTTCTAAAGGTTGTCTTATGAATATCTTCATCCTTTATTCTTACCTGATGGTAACTAGACCTCAAGTCAATCTTGGAAAACACATTTTCTCCTCTCATTTGATCAAAGAGGTCATCAATTCGAGGTAAAGGGAATTTATCCTTCACAGTGAATTTGTTCAACTGTCTTTAATCAATACACAACCTGAGTGTACCATACTTATTTTTCACAAACAAAACTGGTGCTCTCCAAGGGGACACACTTAGCCTGATATACTTCTTTTCCAACAACTCTTGCAGTTGCATATTCAGCTCTACAAATTTTGGTGTGTTCATCCTGTAGGGTGCCTTAGACACTAGTGTCTCTCTTGGCACAAGGTCAATTGTAAAATAAATGTCCCTCTTTGGAGGAAGCCCTGGAACTTCATCAAGAAAAACATCCCTGAATTCTTGCAACACATGAAAATCCTCCAACCTAGGAGTTTCATTCTCTGTTGCCTCCAAAACATGGACTGCATACAATCTGCAACCTTTCCTACAAAACTTATTCAGTTGCATTGCTAAAATATGCCTAACAGAAATCACCTTTGAAATGCCTCTTACAACCCTTAGGTTTCCTTCTTCATCCATGCATTCAAAAGTCTTATTATAGCATTCAAGCTTGACCCTGTGATTTTCCAACCATTCCATTCCAATGTGAATATCATAGGAACCAAGTGGCAGAACATTCAAGTCTGCACAAGTGACTAACCCATCCATCTCTAATGGATATTTATCTACAACTTCACTAACCTTTCTCTTGGTTCCAGTGGCTAGCTGAACTAACCATGAATTTCTATGCTTTAACTTCTTAAAAGCACAAATCTCAAAACCTCTAGAAGTAATATAATTGTGAGTAAATCCAGGGTCAATCAAAATAGAAATAGATTGCTCAACAATCTTACCTACAACTTCAACCACAGTTCACTGATGATCTGCCTAGAGGTCCTCTAGCACTGCATAAATTCTAAGGACAATCCTTGCTACTTGACTCACAGTTTCAGCTTCTTGGATGTTGTGACCTTACCTTACATACCCATTCTCAAGCAGACAGTTCCTGGGCATATGGTTTTCTCCACATCTCCAGCATTAGAGAGGTTCTCTAATCTCTTTTGGATTTCTTGACCGGTAATCCATCACTCTGGCTGGCTTAGTCACATCTTGTGATGGATGCCTTTTCTGATTTTGAAAGTGAGAAGGTTTGAAACCTTTCTTCCTTTGGTAAAACTTTTCATTCTTCTTGTCCTTCCAGACCTTATGGATATCAATTTTTTTTTTCTGATCATAGCAATACTTAGGTTCATTAAACTTAATCCCATCTTTGTGAGACTGAGGTAACCCTCTCAGAAAATGTTGGATTTCACTTTATTATCCTTGATGTACATGGCATACCTCAACATCTCCAAGAACTTGTTTGCATACTCTTCCATGGTCAGCTGTCCCAATTTCATCTCATGGAACTTTTTGATCTTATCATCATTGTACCTATCAGAGAGGTACTTCTTCTTGAAATACTTCTTGAACTACTTTCACACGATGTTTCTTTCATTGATATTCCTCACTTATTTGAGGTTCTCCCACCATATGGATGCTCTTCCATTCATATTGAAGATGTCTACCCTTTCCTTCATATTTCCAAAGAAGTCCTAGAGTTGGAAATATTTCTTCATCCCAAGAAGCCAAGCTTCAACTTCTTAAATAGTCTTTATCTCACCATGGAAGGTAGGAGGCCTTCCCTTCTTAAATTCATCATGCGAACGGTTCTCGTGATGCCTCTTCCTCTTATCCCTATGAGATGAAGAGCTTAAACCCCTAGTGGATCCTTCAGATTCATATGACCCAATAGAATATCTCTTTATTCTTGTGGCATTCCTCTTGCTTCCTTCTAGATTTACTACATGATGCTCAGAGTTTATTCGCCTCTAGATATCTGTCAAACTCTACAGCTTGGCTGCATTTAGTTGATTCTTCTCTTCCTGAGCTTTAATCATTCTTTCATTTCCTTCTCTATAAATTTGCATCTCCACCCTTAGGCTTCTCATGGTGGATGCAATATCTGGGGGAGTATCTTGATATCTACTCTCATTGGATTATATTTCATCATTTCCAACTTGGACGTTTTCCCCCATAGCATCTTCGCCATGCCCATAGGGATCTTGTGCATCATCCATGTTGTAGGTTCTCATGGTAGATCCAAAACCAAATTTTACCAAAGTGCACTATGACTCTACAAAATGTGTTAATAAACACCATTTGTTAGACAAATATCAGAGTTCAAAAATCACTTACCGATCGTTCACTGCAAGTGTGGACGGTCGAGATCGTGGTATAACTAGATCTATGGCCAAGGTGAATTTCATAAATAAATGAACGAGGAGGATAAAAAGGGTGAGTTGTGAAATTGTAAACTAATCGCCACGAGGGAGATTAAGATAAATGAACAAGTTTGATCCCAAAATAGATCAATGGATGACAATGATTTTGTTGAAAGAACTAGCACAGACAAAGATAATCTCATTGTGTGCATCAAGAAACGTGTGTAAATGACGTGTCCTCTCCCCATTGGATATCACACTTAGAGATTGTAGGTATGAAAGTCACTTTATGGTGTGCGAAATATTTATGTAATCGGGTTCACCTTCAATTTTAAGTCCACTCTTTAACGAGTGATTCCTAAGACATTTGGTTAGGTTAGCTAGATTTGGCGGTTCTGATAAATATCACTATGTCTTGCTACAACTTTCTCTCTACATCTATTTAACTTGGCCCATTTAGGCCCAATGTTGTAACCATTAGATTTGATACCACAATGTAATGTACCCAATGCTCTGATACCACAATGTCACATACCCATACCCCAATTATCATGCAGAACTAAATTTTTTCTTAAATAACCATGATTGTTCTTTTGAAACACAGGGAATGGTAGTGAAAACACTCTTCAACATTTATGATTCAGCATAAAACCCACTGTAGCAATCATCCCGCCCTTGACAGATCCATTCTGTGATCGGAAATTCCTTTTCTGCACTGAACCTGTGATTTTCTCCTTCCTAATTCATTTTATGCCTTCCATTGCAGAATCAGGAATCAGAAACATACTATGGGATGGAGTCATTCAAATCACTTTCTTCCTTTCTCCTTCGAAACTTTGAAATCAGAAACATAACTTTTGAAGGAATACTTTATCCACATTTTCTCCTTCCACATTCCTCCTTCCTACCCTCCAGTGTAGAACTCGGGAATCGAAAAACTAACAAATGATGGAAACCTTTGTCGATGTTTCCTCCTTCTGCATTCTGCCTTTCCTCCCTCCAATGCAGAACTCGGGAATCAAAAAACTAACAAATGATGGAAACCTTTATCCATGTTTCTACCTTCTACATTCTTCCTTTCCGCCCTCCATTATGGAACTCAGGAATTAGAAAACTTAACTTTTTACCTTAACCTTTTTCCCATTTTCTACCTTCCACCCTCTGCCTTTCGTAGGCGGATTCCAGGGTGCAGAAAATACACTTTTTCCTTGGAATTGTTGGCTCTTTTTATGCTTCTAAATTCCTCATTTTGTAGGAGGATTTCAGGTGTGGAAAACCAACATTTTTCCTTGTCTTTTATCTTGTTTTCCACCTTTCTCCTTCCGCCTTCCATAGGAGGATCTCGAAGTGCGAAAAACCAACATTTTGCTCGGTTTCAACTTCTCTCTTTCGCCTCTGCCTTCCACCTTCTGTAGGTGTATTTCAAGGTGCAGAAACACTTAAGTTAGATGCCTTCTGAATCTGTAACCAAGATTTCATCCTCCGTGATCATAAGCAAAATGCATTGAAACACAAAAGGCATACATAAATGCAAATCCAGGGACATTTAATCAAAATTAAACTCCACTGAAATCATTAACAAGCATTCATCATATTCAATTCATTCATAAGCAAATAAATTGCATAAATAAGAGTAAAATAGAATACTTATATTGAATATGAATCTATCTCACAACTATCTATGACTCTACGACGTTCCACCCAACCATAGGCCAGTTGTGTTCATTAATCTCTCAACACAACTGCCACCCCCGAGCTGGGCATGACTTCCACAAGGAACTAGGGAACAACAGACTCACACATAGTCAAGCCAACACATAGTTGGGTTTCACAAACTTTCCATCCAAGCCAACACACAGTTGGGTTTCACAGACTGTCCAGCATAGCCAACACACAGTTGGGTTTATCAGGCTGCAGGAAAACAAGCCAAACATATGGGTTTCACAGGCTACATAGCCAAGCCATCTCACTACTAGTTTTCATAGGATATTCATCAAAGCCAGCTAACAGTTGGGTTTCATGGACTGCACATAGTCAAGACAACATTTACATTAAGGAGCATCCAAGCTAATAGATGGGTTTATCAGGCACTCAGCCAAGCCACTCACTATTGAGTTTAACAAGCTATTAAACCAAGCCATCTAGTTGGGTTTATCAGGATTTCCAGCTAAGGATTACACACATGGAAAAATGCACAACAAGACACAACCAAGCAAACTACCAGTTGGGTTTGTCAGGAAGCTCAACCAAGCCAATATCCAATTGGGTTTCACAGGATTCCAATCCAAGCCAATATACAATTGGGTTTCACAACCTGTCAGCCAAGATAATATCCTTTGGGTTTTTCAGGCTACTAAGGCAGTGGAAATGTAGAATGACTAAGCTAGTGGATCATTCAATATCTAGGGACACATCCATAGGATCTATCTGGCTTGAAATCCACATTACCTGCACCCCAAAACAAGGAAGCATCCCCTTCTCTACTAGACAGTCACTCGGGCTATGCCTTCCCTTCCAGTGCTCTTCAGGGTGTGCAGTGAAGATTCACCAGCCACTCTTATCTTTTCATGAGGTTCCTCTCTACACTATATTTATCAAACCCATTCCTCCTCTCTTCCACTCCTAAGTCTTGCATACAGTTCAGACCCAAACCAGGGTGAACATCACAACAAACCACAGGGAGACACAACAAAATAGGGTTTCACTCTGTAACACAGAGAAGCATTGTCTCATACCACTCTGTAGTTCAAGATAACACTGCAACACCACAACCAGGGTATTAGCAAAGGAAAATAATTGCAAAACAACCCATTCTGTGACTACGGAGAGTGATCAACACAGAATCATGTTGCACCACAATGAGCAAGCTCTTCTGCGACACGGGATGGTGAATAATTCCTCTACATGAATAGTCAACAGTCAACAATAAAACATTCCCCGACTAAGGAAAGACAGACTGACATGCACACTTGCTTCCTTGCACATACGCAAGAATGTGGATTCCCAGACTGTAGGCTGTAGGCAAGATAAGTCATGAATTGACTTCCATGCCTTTCTCTTCCCAAGGCATTAACTACCTCAACCATTCTTCTGGAAGAATTGAATGATTGAGGATAGAGGGAAAAAGGTAGTTGAGGTTTTATGGGTTCCCCCATTGACATCTGGTCTCACCCTATTGGCTTAGGAGTTTGACTAACTCCCCTCCCTATTCCTTGTGAAATCATGCCCCCATCTCTTTCACGTTGCAGTGCATAGCTAGATGTGGTATTTTATTAAATTGTGTATTTACATGATATCCCAAAATACGTTGTGCTTTACTAGAACTAGAACCATAAATATCAACCTTGATCACCTATACACAAAATACCAAATCGATTGGCAGGGCCTTGGCCTTGGCCTCCTTGCCATGATTTACATACAGTATATACATCATGTACAATTTCAATACCATGGGGTCAAAACTAGGGTGTTACATCCATCCATAGGTATTGATTGATAGTGTCTTCCTTTTGAATCCTAATATGAGGAAAAATGTTATTTCTTATGTAACAAGTTATTTCTTTTATTAATCTATGGTATGATATTTTATTCCATACTGAACATAATAAAAATTCTTCTATGTTAGGGTCCTTAGGTTCTTCATGCTCCCAAGTTTCAACAAGCAATATAATATCAATTTCACTCGAGATATAACTTAACATGGAATCTATGCTCCATGGAAATACATGATGGTTTGAAGAGACGATATGGAATGTACCAAATTGCTATTTGTTGCTATCTTTTTTGGTCTCTATCCCTAATAATAGATTTTATATTCTTGATTATTTCCCATTTTCTTTCCTTTCTAGCTTCTTTTACCTTTTTAACTTTCTTTCTTAATTCAACGTGATATTTTAGAATGAGATTTTTTATTAAAAATATTCCTAGCCCTTTAGACTTGGGGTTTTATTGAGTATTCCAAATTTATGGTCATTAGAGATTACCTTAAATTAACCTATATTTGTGCTCAATTATTTTTCCTAGCCTCTGTTCTTCTATGAGACAAGATGTTTTAATTTGTAATTTTTTTGTAGTTTTTCCTTGACTAGTGATAGTGTGTCCTCTACATTCTCCTCTTTCAAACCAAAAATTATATATTCATCGTCTAACTCTATAATCTTATTCATTTTCTCTTTGATGGTTTTGATATACAATTTACCCTCTTTCTAGATTATCAACCTCTCCTACTTAGTTCGATTGTTTATTTTCATGGGGTTTCTTTTTTATTTCTTGTAATCTCATCTCTAGTTTCTCTAACATATAATTCTCTAACTCAATTATTTTAGTTTCTATTTGTTTATGATTATTGTCTTTGAATGATGCAAACTTACTATCAATTATTTCCCCTAAATCTATTTGAATTTTAGATTCTCTTTCTTCACTATGTTTATCTAAATATTTTATATATTCACAAATACTATCTAGTGTTACCTTGTTAGGTCTCTCCTTTTGAGATTTTTTTTGGTAAATGTAATGACTTGTTCATATTGGAATAAATAAATAAAGAGGAAACAAATTATTCCCAATTCTAGAAGAAAGAGCTTGTGCCCCTTGTTAGGTCAAGATCGTTGAATAGGGTTTCGGAGGTATCTTGTGAAAACGCCCACTAAGAATACTATGTGAAAAAGGCTCGATGAAAATGCCCCAAAAAAGTGTCTTTGTGAAACTTGAAAGTGCCTTAATGAAAATATCCAATTAAATGCCTTGGTGAGAATGCCCCGTAAAAGAATAGTGAAAACAACTTTGAAATACATAAAACGAAAAAGGAATAAAGAGGAAATACATCATCACCAAGAAAGGAACATGTACACTTGATTAGGTCAAGCTCATGGATTAGGGTTTAGGTATGCCATGAAAATGGTTAGAATTTTAAAATATCCAATCTTGAAAATACCTGGTGAAAATGCCTCAGTGAAAAGTCCAAGTCTTGAAAATACCATGTTATACCCCAATTATGAGCTTGTAATGTAATTTTGTAAATATTGATGTGAAGGCTAGAAGCCAAAAAAAATGATCTTGGATGACAAGACACTAAATATGTACAAATTTTTTATTAATATAAATATTTGACAGCTACAGATGAAGAAGGATGAAGAAGAGATGGGGGGCTATGATTCTACAAGTGGGTAAGTGATAATGGTATCGGCGTAGATCCAAATCCTAGGCTCTATCAAGCGCCGAGAGGGATCGAATCTCTTCTTAGGTATCCATTGATTTGATTCAAACCAAAAGACACATATTTTTATTTAAGGTTCACATATNAACCACATGCAAAGCCCTCCTACAACCATGGGTTGTTTAGGAGGCTTGCACATGGTCTTAAAACCATTTGCAAGGCCCTCCTAAACCATGTACAATAAAACCATGGGTTGTTTAGGAGGCCTTGCACATGGTTTTAAAAAACCCATGTGCAAGGACAATATTTTTTTTGAGGATAATTCAATTTTTTTATTTTTTATTATTTTGTTAGGTAGGAACATTACAACATCTCCCCCATATTGTGTTTTTTTGTGACCAACATTTTTTTTACGGATAATTAAATTTTTACTTTTTTATTGTTTTGTTAGGTAGGAAGATTACAACATCTCCCACATATTAGGTTGTTTTTTTGGCAGATATTTATTTTGGCCTATAATTAAAAAATTTATTTTTTATTAATAAAAATAATGTTACATAACGTTACGTAACGTTACAAGATCTCCCCCATACTGGGTTGTAGAGCGCCTCTCGGCGCAATAAGGAAAATGATCTTAGTGGGCTTAATCTTATTTCACTAGCATTATTAATTTAACTAAGTTCCTAAACAATGATTACGAGACATGCTTTGCTTAAGCATTATTTAATTATATGAAGAGGGGATTACAAGGGTAAAAATGGTCATATGTGGAGAAGCCACATGAAAATATAAACCATGCATATAAAAGCGATAATTCAATATTGGGAGGGATCTATTCCTCATTCATTCCCACCATTCAAATTCCATGATCATCGTTTTCTTTCCATCCCTTTGGAATTTCCCAAAGACTAGTACCTGAGAGAATAAGGACTAGCGATACCAGAGTTGTACTTATATTCATGCCATTTACCTTGGGAATAATTCATTGCATGAGACAAATATAGCATGTAACTTGTGACATAGAGTTCCATTTCAAATACTTCCTTTCAAACCTATGATGGAGCGCTAGAAGGAAACTAGAGACTTCCTAAGGAACTATTAAGTCAAAGAAGGGGTAGTTTTCCTGGAATTGTGTAGGTTGATGGGAAAGGATAAATGAGAAATGGGGGTTTCTACACCAGGGGGTTGCATGAGAGATTGAGTTGAGCAGAGGTATTGGGGAAGATATTTTCCCTTATGGATTGATAGCCCCAACTTGGGGTTGGCCTGTGAAAGAAAGGTATGGCTTGATATAGCTTATGGTTGGGATGGACATCCTTCACCTATAACCATTTGGAGAATTATTTTTTAAAATATAAGTCTCTAACTATGTATGAATTCCATGGTTTAATCTATGTTTTCATACTATTCAATTTATTGTTTATGATTATGTATGTGAAATTATTGCTTGGCATGTATGAATGGTTTCAAGTTAGAATTCACATGTAGTTATTAATAATTGCATTTGATAATTTGGGTGACCATATGTTTGTATTCCATTGATAAATTGAATGAATTTATGAAAAATGAATTTGGACATAAGTGGTGAATTCATATACATAATTTGATTACCTTGTGGCCTCAGTGGTTGATTGAGGCGACCGAGTATGTTATAGAGTGGTATTAGAACATGGATTTCAACAATAGTCCAAAAATTTCTCTAGTAAAACATGATAAAAGAAGGCATGTGAAAGATGAGTTGCAAGTGGAACTTAGAAGAATTAAACCTCCCACTTTGGATAGAGAGAACAAAAAGGGATAATATGTATAAGGTTGGTTGTCAGGTATGAATAAATGTCTTCAACGATATAGTTACTCCTATAATATGGAAGTTAGGGTTTCAATTTACACCTTAAATGGAAAGGATTCTATTTGGTGGGACCAACTGGTTCACGTGAAACATATCCGTGAAAAAAGGATTTCATGGAGGCAATTCAAGAAGTACTTCTAGAAAAATTACTTATCAAAACATTATTATGATAAGAAGATGGAAGAGTTCTTTGAACTCAAATTGGGAAACATGGGCATGGATGAGGATGAAAATAAGTATTTAGAACTGCTAATATCTGTTGGGTTTATCGAGGAGGAGAAGGTAAATATACAAATTTTTTAAAGTGGTTTACCTTCATTTTATAGGGATGCAATTTAGTATGATAAACCCAATACCTTTGAAGGAACAATCCGGAAGAGAAAGCACATGTATGATCAAAATAAATTGAGGCTAAATTTTCAAATGTCTTGGAGAGATAAGAGGAAGGATGAGCAAGATGAAAGGAATAAAGGATTCAAACCATGTTTCTTCAGGAACCAACAAAATTCATATCAGTAAACTAATCCAACTCAAAATGGGAACATGATGAAAAAATCCATAGAAAAAGGAATGAGGCAACAACTAAAATGTTGGGGATGTGAAGGAAACCATTTGTATAAATATTTCCCTAAAAGAGGAGATAGAGTGAGAAATATACATAATTTACATGGAGTAAGTACTGGAATATGTAGCTAGGAACATTCCAAAATATATTTATCCTTAGACAATAGGCAGACAGATCATCAGTCCAACATGGCTGAGGTTGAAGGTAAAATTTCCAATCAACCCATTGCTATTCTCATTGATTCAGGAGCAAGTCATAGTTATATTGCTCCTAATTTAGTTGAAATATTTTAACTAAAGAAAAGTCAGCATGATAGATCATGGATGGTTAAAATGGATATTGGAACAAAAAGGAATATTAATGAATTAATAAAGGTTGCCCATTGGATATGAATGGCTTGAACACTTTTACGAATTTGAACATAATACCACTTGCTTTATATGATTTACTTATTGGGATGGATTGTTAGATGCACACCATGTGATATTAGATTGTCATAACAAGTCATTTACTTTTCTTAATGATGAAGGGAAACAAAAGATAGTAAAATGAATTCCAAGGCCTATTTCTATAAGAGAAATTTCTTCCTTACAAGCAAAGAGATGCTTCAAAAAAGAATGTCAGTTGTATGCAGCTCATGTGCAAGAAATACAGAAGTGTAAAATCTCAATCCTGGAATACTTTATAGTATTGCAAGATTTGCATATATGTTTCAAGAAATACAAGGATTTGCATCGAAAAGAGATATTGATTTAATGCTTGGGAGCTATCATAGTTTCCAAAGTTCCATATAGAATGAGTACACCTAAGTTAGAAGAGTTACATATGCAACTGCAAGAATTGTTTAAGAAAGGGTATATATGCCCAAGTGTGTCTTCTTATGGAGCACTAGTACTATTTGTAAAGAAAAAGGATGGAACTATGAGGTTGAGTATTGAATTCAGGCAACTGAATAAGGTTACTGTGAGGAATAAGTATCCTCTTCCTAGAATTGATGACTTGTTTGATTAGCTTAAAGGATAAAATATTTTCTCAAATATAGATTTCAGATATGGTTAGCATCAAGTGAGGATAAAATATGAGGATACTAGATAGATATCCTTTAGGACTAGATACAATCATTATGAGTTTATGTTGGTTCCATTTGGGTTAACAAATGCACCATATGCATTTATGTGCTTGATGAATGGGATATTTATGAAGTATTTAGATAATTTTGTCATTGTATTTATGGATGACATTATTATTTATTCAAATTCAGAAAAGGAGCAAGAACATGTGAGACTAGTACTACATGTATTAAGAGAACATCAATGTTATTCTAAGTTGAGTAAATGTTCTTTCTATCATAGGAAAATTCATTACTTTGGACATATCATATCTGAAGAAGGAATAGTAATGGATCCATAAAATATAGAAGCTATTATGGAATGGCCTAGACCCTTAAATGTACCAAAAGTAAGGACATTCATGGGATTAGTTGGATATTAGAAGAGATTTATAGAGGGCTTCTCCAAGGTGGCATATCCAATTACATCATTGTAGAAGAAAGGAGTCGAGTTTTAGTGGACACCATAGTGTGAAGAAAGTTTACAGTAGTTAAAGAGATTGCTCACTAGTACACCAATTCTTAATATTGTTAATTCAAATCAATATTTTGTAGTATGTATAGATTATTTTCAAGAACGAATTGGTGGAGTCCTTATGCAAAACAGACATGTGATTTGTTATGAATCTAGAAATATTAAAGAGCATGAAAATATGTATGTCACACATGACATAGAACTTGCTTCTATTGTGCATGCACTAAAGATGTGGAGGAATTATCTCGTGGGAATAAAATTTGAGTTGAGGATAGATCATAGTGGGATGAAATAGTTATTTGAGAAGAAAAAATTGAATCCTAGACAAGCAAGATGGATGGAATTTTTGTGTGAGTCTGATTTTGATGTCAAACATATTAAAGGAAATGAGAAAAGGGTTGTTGATGCATTTAGTAGAAGAGTTCATTCTATGCATGCTTCAACCATTAGTATGTGCAGATCAGATTAAAAAAATAGAATTCTTGATTCTGTCATCTCATATTAAGATTACCTTAATGTAAAACAAGAATTACAGTATGAAATATATAGCAGAAATATGAAGGTTATAGGTGTGAAGACGGTGTAATTCTTATGTACAAAAGTGGAGTTTATGTTCCTAATTCAAGGGAATTAAGGAAATTGGAAATGAATGAGATGCATAATGTTCCATATGTAGGGAATTCTAGATACCAAAATACAATACAATTGTAGAAATAAGAAGTCAATAATTTTGTCCATGAATGAAGAAACATATTGTTGAATATATAGCAAGGTGCATTAAACTTCAAAGAGTAAATGTTGAGCATAGACATCCAACAAGATTTCTTCAACCATTTCCAATATCCGAGTGGAAATGGGATGTGGTGACCATTGAATTCATCATTAAATTGTCCAAGACGATAAAGCAACACGATTCCATTATGGTGGTAGTGGATAAGTTAACAAAGGCTGCTCACGTTAACTAGTCAAGTCAACTCACAAGGATACTAATATAGTAGATATTTATATGAAAGAGATTGCCAAGTTACATGGGATATGTAAGGAAATATTTTTAGACAAAGATCCAAAGTTTACTTCAAAATTTTGGAAGGGATTATTTAAGGGATTTGGAACAAATATGAATTTAAGCACATTGTATCATCCACAAACAAATGTGCAGACTAAGAGAGTCAATCAAGTTATTGAAGATGTGATAAGAATGTACGTGATGAATCAACAATGAAAATGGGAAGAGTGCCTATATTTGGTAGATCTTGCATATAATAATGGATATCATGCTTCTCTAAAGATAAATTCATTTCAAGCCTTGTATGGTAGAAAGTGAAATATCTAATAAGTTGGAGTAATCCATTTAACAAAGTAGTGATTGGGCTAGAATTAATCAGAGAAATGGAAGAGAAGATGGTAAAAATTAGGTAGAATTTGAAATAGCATAGGAACGACAGAATATTTGTGCCAAAAAGGAAGAACAACAAAATAATTTAAAGTGGGGGATCATGTCTACCTCAAAATCAGGCCAAAGAAGAGTTCCCTCAAAGTGGGAATTTGTCCAAAGCTTACAACCTAATTTTGTGGGCCATTTGAAATTTTGGATAAGACAGGGATGTAGCTTATGCATTAGCATTGCTTGCTTTTCTTCCCATGTATAATGTATTTCATGTCTCTTTATTAAACAAATATGTGCATGATCCTAACTACATAATTAAATGGGATTTGATCCAGGTGGAACCGGAAGAAGATATTCTGGTGCAGCCACTATGTATCCTTGATCAGAATGTTAGAATGCTAAGGAAGAGGGCCATTAAACATGTAAAGGTCCAGTAGACTCATTAAAGACTCGAATAAGAAATGTGAGAGATCGAGGATGTGATTCAGGAGCCATACCCATAATTGTTTTGAACTTTTTATAAAAAAATTCTAAAAGTACATAGTGTGGATGATGAACCGAGGACAATGCATAAATTAAGGGAGAGGGGAATGTAATACCCCAGTTTTAATCTTGTAATGTAGTTTTGTAAATATTGATGTAAAGGCTGGAATATAGAAACAAATGGTCCAAGATGACCAAGACATTCTAAATATGTACATTTTTATATTAATATAAATTTCTGACAATTGTAGAGGAAGAAGGATGAAGAAGAGATGGGGGTCTATGATTCCACAAGTGGGGAAGTGATAGTGGGATAAGGAAAACAATCTTAGTGGGTTTAATGTTATTTTTCTATCCATAGCAATTTAACTAAGTTCTTAAATCATGATTAAGAGACATGCTTTAATTAAGCATTATTTATTTATCTTAAGAGGGGGGAAATGGTCACAGTGTGGAGAAGCCACATGGAAATATAAGCCATGCATAGAAAAGTGAGAATTCTATTTTGGGAGGGATATGTTCCTCATTCATTCCAACCATTCAAATTCCATCATCATCATTTTATTTCCATCAATTTGGAACTACTCAGAGACTACTAATACCTAAGAGAACAAGGACTAGAGATACCATAGGAAAACTATTCATGCCATTCACCCCAAGAAGAAATTGGTGCGTGAGAGAAACTTGACATGTATCTTGTTTCATAGAGTTCCATTTCAAAGACTTTGTATCTAACCTATATTGGAGCGCTACAAGGGAACTAGAAGTTGCATAAGGGATTATTAACTCAAAGAAGGGGGCTTGTTCTTGGCATTGTTTAGGTTAATGGGGAAGGAAAATTGAGTATTGTGACAATCGTGGAAGGGTTTTTGCACCAGGGGGTTACAAGAGAGATTGAGCTGAGTATAGATATTAGAGAAGATATTTGTCCATAGTGGATAGATAGACCAAGATTGGGGGTGTCTTGACAAAGAAAGATATGGCTTGATAGATTCTATGATTGGGAGGAACGTCCTTCACCTACAACTCGTTGGAGAAAAAATTATCAAAAGCATAATTATTTAACTGTGTACTATGAATTCCATGATTTGCTCTATGTTTTCATATTGTTCAATTTACTGTTTATGATTGTATATCTGAATGGATTCCTTGGAATGTATGAATGGTTTCATGTTAGAAATTGCATGTAGTTATTAATACTTGAATATGATACTTTAGGAGACCATATGTTTGTATTCTATTGTTAAATTGAATGAATTTATGAAAAACGAATTTGGACATAAGTGGTGAATTTGGATACATAATTTGAGTGCTTCGTGGTCTAAGTGGTTGACTAAGGTGACTGAGTAAGTTACATACCCAATGAAAATGCTTCAGTGAAAATTCCTTGTAAAAGTACCTCAATGAAATGATACTATCAATATAAATCATATTGATCTTGGAAATTATTTAAAAATACTTTTGCTTAGCTAAGAATTTTTCTTGCTCGTACACAAGGAAAAAAGTTAGTAGTCCAAAACTTAAACACATCTTACAAAGAGTGGAAATATCAATAGAAGCTACATCTACTTGTCCCTCCATTATGTAAAGATGATGAAATAGGGGAATTACATTGTTTCTCCCAAGTCACATGAAATTCAATGACATGACTAAGAGTTTTTTTTGCATACATGGTGAAAGCGTTGTCAAGGGCGGGCTCAGGGGGGAATATTCTGATGTAGTGGAAATTAAGGAATATTCTAGACATATTATCAAAGGTTCAAGAGGTAGACACTTCAAAACTAGTGGAGTTGGAGGAGGGATTTACCTGATTGGAAGATCCCAAGTCTTGTACATGCTTAACATTATGGAAAACAAGAGTAATGTTGCAGGTTGGAAATATCCTCTTAGTATCTAGAAAGGGTAGGGGAGCAAGCTTCACTCGCCTAGAATGGTTGTTGCACTCATCACACTCCTCATTCTCAATTGGACATGGTACTATAGGAAAAAAAAGAACCTAATAAAATCCAATGCCTTCACTTTCATGTTTTGACTATAAGATTGTGTTATGATGTCCTGTTCCCAATTAAATAATTTCCAAATAAGACTATTTGCAAATAATGTTTCACCAACCTACTAGTTCCCTAGGTTGATATGGAGACATAAATTTTGTAATAAGGGGTTATGGGACCCAAAAGAAATTTAGTTTACCATATTCACATTTAAATGGGCCGCATAAATGATAAATGCTAAGAAAATAAGGTGGCATTGGTTCATGAAGACACTTTGAAGCTTGTGGATCCTTTGCGCGACTAGATTCCCCACACACTTGGCATGTTATTCATCAAAATTCGAACACATGGGCAATGTAACATTATTGGATGGTTATGTGGTGTCAAATATCATATAATTATCCAAGGAATTTGAATTGGTAATGGAGGGTAGCTCCCATGGAAGAGGAAGAGACTAGAAGTCAAGGTGTGCCACTTGGAAGGAGATCCTATGCACCATATGACAAAAAATGATGGAAGATTCTATGACAAGTATGACAAATTTAGACCTCATTATTGACATATGAAAAATCTGACATGGCAGGGCTAAAAATAGAAACCAATAGGTTAAATTTGGGATTTATAGGCAACCATTCAAACTGGGGAAAGAATTGGAGCTTGAAGGGGAAGACAAGTATCATGAGAGTTACTAAACCACTAAGATGAGTTGGATGAAGACCATGGAGGTAAATTCAACCTTAGGATGCCTCATGAATTTAATAAAAGGATGTCATGAGGAAGGATAATATCTATTGATCATTTGTTAATTGTCCTTCAGCATTTTGTAGAGTTTTGCTTTTCCATTGTACGGCAAGTGTTCACTCTCCGTGCTTGTGAACCAATTTCGAGGGAGTTGGATTCCTTCCCAAGTTGGTTTATGGAGAGGAAATTTAGAACTCTCATTTGGATATTAATTAAGGATTTTTAGTTTCAGGTTTAAGGTTCATACATTTTAATTCTCATCTATCTCCCTATTCTCACATTCCTTCTTCTCCATTTCCCCACACTCACATTTGATGGCGCACTTGTTGGAGTGGTGCTTGTGCTTTGCTGAGGATGGTTGATGCCCAAGATTTAATTTATGATGTATGTATCTGTAATATAATATCCATATTCTCTATAATTCTAAATATCAGAAATACATGTATGAAAGGCTCGCAGTCCCCATGCTCTTGAATAACTAGTTTTCATGGATTTGGCTTCAATATTGAAGTAGCTTTATATCATATTTGTATGAGGACATTTATATGAGTTTTATGATGATGGGGAAGAAATATACAATGTATGGCTCTGTAATATTTTTTCCACATGATATGTAAGTCGAAATATCAGAAATACATGTATGAAAAGCATGCATACTCATGCCCTTGTATCACTAGTCTTCATGGATTTTTGCTTCAATCTTGAAGTAGTTTTATACCATATTTGTATTAGAGATATTCTATGAATTTGAGGGTTTTTGACAGAAATGTATTATGTATTACTCTGTAATTAAATTTCCATATCCTCTGTGGGTGTAAATTCAAGAAACTCATGTGTGAAAAGTTTGAATTCCCATGCCATTGAATCACTAGTTTCCATGACTTTGGCTTCAATCTTGAAGGAGTCTTGTATCATATTTGTATGAGGGATGTTCTATGATTTTTATGATGTTGTGAGAGCCATATATGATGTATTAATCTGTAATTTCATTTCCCTATTATTTATGGGTCGAAATCCAAGAAATCCATATGTGAAACTCTTGCAATTCCATGCTACTAATTCAGTAGTTTTCATGTATTTGACTCCCATACTGAATGAGTTGTATACCAGACTCGTATGAAGGAATTTATATGGTGTTTAATAGTTTTATGGAATCCATTTTTATTATGTATATGGTCCCTATATGTCACATCCTTATCTGAACCTTTAACTCTACTTTTCATATGTCAAAATCGATCTAGTTATGCAATTTCCCCAAAGCAATTTCACTAAAAGTTATCAAACGAATGTGGTACTATATAGCCAGTTTGCAGAACTAATAACCATGTGTAATGATATTACATGATTTATTATATCAGTCCCCATACACTTATTACAAATTTTGGAGGTTCGTACATGAGTTGGGAAGCCCATTTGGACTACACCCTAGGGGGATTTCATCACAATTTCCTAGTAATTTTTGGCCTTTTTGTCGTCATCCCAAAACAAGTTTGTAGAGTTATAAAGTATAATACAAATTATGCATAAAACACCTTGGGATGTTTTAATACTCATAATACCATATCCTTTTAAATTTGGTACTATTTGGTGAAAGTTGGAACCCTCTAGAGTCATGACTAGTTAAGCTCAAATTTTTCCCAAATTGCACTTTTCTCCAAAATTCCAGAAAAAAGGACATTACAATGGTATTGGATCATGTTATTGAAACCTATTTAAGTTATGGATGGTATATATGAATTTAATAAACTCAATAAGTTATGTTTTGATGATACAACCAAGCATCTTATACAAGAGTTCAAATTAGTGGCTAACCAACTTAGGGGTAATATGGAAGCAAGGGGTAAAACAAGTTTCCATAATTGAGAGACACATAAGAAAATTATTTTTGAATAATTTTATGATTTTTTGCATGGATTTATACACAATAAAGCAAATTTGAACTCATTAAAGAAAAATCAATCCACAAGTATGGAGGAGACAAAGGAGCCACCAAGTTCTATGGGTGGTGAAACAAAAAAAAAATTACATTATGAGGATCGAAATTCATTCCTAGGTGACGTTTAAAAAGATGAGGAAACATCACATGATAATTAAGAATATTCCCTTGAAACCATAGATAATCATTCTAAGACACATTCTACTGTGGACATGGACCAAAGGGAATCTACCGATGGATGCTTGAACTATGAAGGATTACCTACTGATGGTTGCTCACAACTCTATGTTGGTGACATAGATATCAGATTGGAAAATGTTGGTGTAATACAAAGTTTTCATAAGCATGAAAATGAATACCTTGTGACAAACAATGAAAAACCAATATCAACTTCCCCATCACCACTTGAGCTTCAATAAGTTGATCAAATCAAACAGAAAGAAAAAGGCGAGGTTCAGTTTCTTGAACCATCATTCATTGAAGTCTCTTTGAATATGAGTTAAAGGGATATACATTAGGCCCTTAGTATACTCCATGACACTCAAGAATTGGTATCAAATTCTTGTTGGAAATTTTCTTCATTGGAGGAACCATCTTTCCTTGAAGAAATGGAGAAGATTCAAAGAGCAATGTGCAACATCAAAGGTAAATTTCACGTATTTTATTTTTGATAGAAAAAATTTGGTTGAGATTAATGAATGGTTACATGAAGCATACTTGAATAATAATGAGGATATTAATAAGCTCAAAATTCAAAATGAGCAACTTCTTGAGAAGTTTCAAGATACTTGTTCTTCCTCCTATGTTTCAGATTGTCATATGGTAGATTGCTTGGAGCATTCTCATGATGTGATGAATCATGAGAAACATGAAAAATTGCAGGTTATTGATTTGTTTGAATATGATCTTAATGAGAGCCAATCCCTTGTTGTGGTGGAAGAGGAACTTGAGTTTCCTATTGGGAATGGTTACACACTTTTTGAAGAAGTGCATGATTCCACCACCTTGGAACCAACCCATGAGGAAAGTTTTTCATTTTAAGGGATGTGCATAATCCTACCCCTATGGATCCTTGACATGATGAAATTTTTCCCCTTTCTAATTATTTGGGTGAGTTGGTTCTTTCTCCTACATCCTACACTTCCAAATTTTGCAACATTCATCCTAATGAAGTATGGGTGAGAGGTTTCTTTTTTATAATGCCACATGAAGAGTATGGAATTTCTATCTCTCCTTTTGACGATGACATGATTAGAGAACCATCTTATTTACATTTTCAGAAGCATCCTTTGTTACATTATGATAATACAGATCTACATGAGTGCACCTATGATGTTCACTTGAGTCACTTGGAGACTCATGATTTTCCTTGATCCTTTCCTAGTCCATTTGATGTTGGAGGAACTTCATGCCTCACTTGGGTGAAGAGATATATTATTGATGAAAATTATTATTGGCACCAACATCCTATGTTATTTCATGATTATATACATATTCATGGGTGTATTGATGAGACTTCCTTGAGACACTTTAAGTCTTCATGTTTTCTTTGCTCCTTGTTTGGTTTAGATTTTGGTGGAGGTTCTTCATTCAATTCTTGGATGAAAGAACACATGGTTGATTATTATTTTGATTCATCTTAAATCATTTTGGAGAAGAATTATAGGACATGGGATCCTCACCTATGCCATTGGAGAAGATTTGATATAATACTTGATGCTTGTGTGTATGGGCCACATAATGATATGCTCACTTGGATGTACAAGCGCTATCATGATTTTTTGATGAGGTACCTTCAGGATGTACATGTATATGATGTTTTTCTGTACTTTCATGATATATATTTTTTACTCATGATGTTTGGAAGGGTGCAATACAAGCAATGGGATTCTGGCATTGCTTGGTTTCATTTCACTTTGAGTAGCAGTTCAATTGATGGTTTGAGAAAGAAAACCAACCTTCATTTGTTTGAGTTCCTCTTTGCAGAGCAGTGTTCTAGTTTCCTATGTGGGAGACCTTTTGATATATGGATTCAATTTTCACATGCTTGGTGCTCATGGCATTTCATCATAGACATTTCACACCATGCATGTATCCAGATCATATGGTACCCTGGGATCATTTTTGGTCTCATTGGTTTCAATTTTGGGGGCAACAAGCAGCATTGGAGATTTAGTCACCACTTGAGAAGATGATATTAATCAGAGTAGTGCAGAAGAAAACATGGTGGTTCCTCTCTAAAATTTTCTTGGAATCTTAATAAAATCAAATTTTGGTAACTTAGTACCAACTTCAAATAATTATACAAAAACAAAAAGGGGTGAAAGTTCAAAAAAGGTTTCCAAAATATGGAGGTAAAGATTATTTTTGCAAATTTGGTTTTTATGGATAATCCTTTTGGTGTTAGTGGTGATGTTACAGGATATATAAATATGCACAATCCACATCTCTTTCCTTTTGGGGACACAAAATTGCAGTACATGAGTGCCACTACTCTAATTGCAGCTAAAGAAAATTAATGAGCAGAACCATAAGAGAGCACTCAGTGCAAAGGAAGGAGTACCAAATGAGGACTCCACTTGGGAATATGAAAAAAATTTCCAGCATACAAACTTGTAATTACTTGAGGACAAGAAATATTGAGTGGGGAGGATTTTCATGACCCCAATTAAATAATTTCCAAATAAGACTATTTGCAAATAACGTTTCACCAACCTAATAGTTCCCTAGGTTGAGATGGAGACTTAAATTTGTAATAATGGGCTATGGGACCCAAAATAAATTTATTTTACCATATTCACATTTAAATGGGTCACATAAATGATAAATTCTAATAAAATAAGGTGGCATGGGTTCATGAAGATACTTGGAATCTTGTGGATCCTTTGGGTGACTAGATTCCCTGCACACTTGGCATGATATTCATCCAAATTTGAACACATGGGTAATGTAAAATTATTGGATGGTTATGTGGTGTCAAATATTATATTATGAGCCAAGGAATTTGAATTGGTAAAGGAGGGTAACTCCCATGGAAGAGGAAGAGACTAGAAGACAAGGTGTGCCACTTGGAAGGAGATTTTATGCACCATATGACAATAAATGATGGAAGATTCTATGACAAGTATGAAAAATGTAGACCTGATTGCTGATATATGAAAAATATGACATGAAAGGGATAAAAACAGCCACCAATAGGTCGAATTTTGGATTTAGAGGAAACCATTCGAATTGGGGAAAGAATTGGAGCTTGAAGAGGAAGACAAGTGTCATGAGAGTTACTAAACCACTAAGATGAGTTGGATGAAGACCATGGAGGTAAATTCGACCTTAGAAGGCATCATGAAGTTAATAAAAGGATTTCATGAGGAAGGAGAATATCTTTTGATCATTTTTTAATTGTCATTTTGGCATTTTGGAGAGCTTTTGCATGTCCATTGTACGACGAGTGTTCACTCTCCCTGCTTGTGAACCAATTTTGAGGGAGTTGGATTCCTTTCCAAGTTGGTTGATGGAGAGGACATTAATAAATAGAATTCGATACTAATTAAGGATTTTTAGTTGCAGGTTGAAGTTCCATACAGTCGAATTCTCATATATCTCCCTATTCTCTCATTCCTTTTTCTACATTTCCCCACACTCACATTTGATGGCGCACTTGTTGGAGTGGTGCTTGCACTTTGTTGAGGATGGTTAATGCCAAATATTTGATTTATGATGTATGTGTCTGTAATATCATCTCCATATTATATTTAAGTCTAAATATCTGAAATACATGTATGAAAGTCTCGCATTCCCCATGCTCTTGAATAACTAGTTTTCATGGATTTGGGTTCAATATTGAAGTAGCTTTATATCGGATTTTTATGAGGAAATTTATATTATTTTTATGATGATGGGGAATAAATATATGATGCATGGATCTGTAATATTATTTCCACATTCTCTATAAGTATAAATATCAGAAGTACATGTATGAAATGCTTGCATACTCATGCCCTTGTATCACTAGTCTTCATGGATATTGGCTTCAATCTTGAAGTAGTTTTATACCATATTTGTATGAGATATATTCTATGAGTTTGAGGATTTTGTGACAGAAATATATGATCTCCTCTATGGTTTTAAATCCAAGAAACTCATGTGTGAAAATCTTGCATTCCCATGCCATTGAATCACTAGTTTCCATGACTTTGACTTCCATCTTGAAGGACTCTTGTATCAGATTTGTATGAGGGGTTTTCTCTGAGTTTTATGATGTTATTAAATCCATATATGATTTTTTAATCTATAATTCCATTTACCTATTCTCCATGGGTCGAAATCCATATGTGAAACTCTTGCAATTCCATGCTACTAATTCACTAGTTTTCATGTATTTGATTTCCATACTGAATGAGTTGTATACCAGACTTGTATGAATGGATTTATATGGTGTTTAATACTGTTGGGGAATCCATTTTTTTTTTTTATATGTTACCTATATTTCACATCCTTATCTTAACCTTTAACTCTACCTTTCATATGTCAAAATTGAGCTAGTTATGCAATTTCCCCATAAGCAATTTCACTGAAAGTTATCAAACGAATGTGGAACTCTATAACCAGTTTGCAGAACTAATAACCATGTGTAATTATATTCCATGAGTTCTTATATCAGTCCCCATACTCTTATTACAAATTTTGTAGGTTCGTACATGAGTTGGGAAGCCCAGTTGGCCTACACCCTACGAGGGATTTCATCACAATTTCATAGTAATTTTTGTCCTTTTTGTAATCATCCCCAAACAAGGTTTTCGAGGTATAAATTCTAAGAAAAATTATCCATAAACCACCTTGGGATGTTTCAAGACTCACCATAGCATCTCCTTTCAAATTCGGGACCATTTGGTGAAAGTTGGAACCCTCTAGAGTCATGACTAGTTAAGCTCGAATTTTGCCTGAATTACACTTTTCTCCGAAATTCTAAAAAAGGGACATTACATATGAAAAACCCTATTTGTTTCCTTTCTTTCAAAATTGATTGGAGACACCTTCCTTCTTGTCATTTCTAGACTCGTGAGGTTGTTCATTCCTCTTGTTGCTTTTGCATATGTTTTCAAGTCTCTAGTTATTACATAGTTATTACACCCCAAGGGATATATTTTCTAAAATTTTGCACTTTAAAAAATATTTGTAGCACAAGGGAGTTGATAAGTGTTGGCACATGATCAAGTCCCTTGAAATGCAAACCTTTCCTCAAATTTTGCACACTAAAAATGCTTGCACCTTAAAGGGATTTCACTTTTTTAAGTTTTTCATATTTAACTTCAATCATTTTTCTTCTTTTTAGTTTATTAACTTAGAGCTATAACATATTACTATAAATGCATTTAATTATTCTCTAGGACATATAGTTGTAAATGCATCTAATTACTATTATGGACATATAGTTGTAAATGCATCTAATTACTTTTATGGAGTTCAAATTCATTGACTACATACAACAAATAGAAAGGAATTTGTAGTACAGTGGTTGTATATAGACAGTTTCAAACCCTAAAGTAGGCCAATCATTAAGAGATGCTTTCCTTGAAAGGTTAATGTACTTTTTGAGGTTTTATTTCATTGATTAATATGCATTTTACGGGGTTTTTTCCAGGGGAAAATATCAGTTCCTTGCTATTTCATTGAAATCAAAGGGAACATTTTTACATCATCAGCATGTGCTGTGCTCATGGAGGGTGTAATACATCAAAAAAAGTAATTGCAGTATCTACTTCAGCTAGGCTCATGAAGGAGGGACATCAATCCATACTGCTATCTACAGCTCATGTTCAAGTACCTTAAAAAATTCATAGAGATGAATAAGCTAGGAGAGAAAAACTACATCCGCTTCATACCCTTCATTACATAGAGAGTTCATACTATAACTGGATAGCTAATCCAAAGAAGAAGAAACATGAGTAGTATAGAAAAATATGTGACTCATCAAATACCTTCATCCAAAGGATGTCAAAAAGACTGCAGCACAGAATGGTCAAGTGCTGAGGGCTAGAAAAGATAGAAAGTTCCCTGATCAATACATTCACCATTGGTGAATTCAGTAAACTAAAACTGGCCCTGAGCCAGTGTTAATGCTTCTTTGGATAAGCTGTCAGCCATTGTATTGTGCTCTCTATATATATGAATGGTAGAGAGTTGGATGAATTTAGTTTCCATCTCTCTAATACAATGACACCACCCATCAAGTGGAAGTAATGTAAGAGCTGATCTTTGATTGAACCAATTGATGATGACAGCAGAATCCCCATGTATAAGTAAAGAAGGAAGGCCCATGTATTTTGCACAGTGAAGGAGTGTCCACAAGGCCAACAACTCTGATATGGTATTTGTGTTCAGGTCTACTCCCATCTTGAAGCAATAATAGTGTTCTTTACTAAGCAGTAGCTGTACACCTACACTTCCCATATGATTAGCTCATGCCCCATCAAAGAAGCTTGCTAGAAAAGTCAAAGAAGGTGCTGGTCCAATAGTTCTCCTAGTGTTTTTCAGCTGCATATTGACTGGATAGAGATGTATATGATTCTTAATGGAGAGGATAGTAAAGTATATATCAGGCTTCAAGTCCTCAAAAATACATTTGTTCCTGGTTATCCATATTTTCCAAGCAAGAAGAAGAGGAAGATACTTTTGAGTATTTCCTAAGCTGATCCAGGAAGAAACATTAAGACGAAAATTTGATTCCCTCCAGAAATATGGAATGTCAAGAGAAGATCTGATGAGAGCAATAACTTTCCTGGTAAATTTGCAACCGTGAAATAGGTGGTTAATAGACTCTAAAGCTGATTTACAAAGACAGCACCAGAATGGGCCAATCCAGCCTTTTTTTATCAAGTTGTCACATGTATTGATTCTATTCAACAGACTGAGCCAAAAGAAACAAATGATCTTAAGTGGAATGTGAAATTTCCATATCTTGATCAAGAGATTGTCAGGTATGTTAGTAACAAGGTGTTGAGGCCTGGAAATTCGCAGGCGGCAACAGTAAGGGATTCTCCCCAATCAGCGTTCCCAACTAGCCCGCTGACTGTTTGGTATAGGGAATCCGTCCGGTTTACGGTCCGGCTGTCGTAGGTCAAAGTAACAACAAGGGCTTACCTGTTGTGGCCCGGTCCACCGGAATTTGTATTTTGACTTAATGTATGCAATGCATGTGCCTATCTTAATCATGCAGGGTGATAAAGATGCAAGGAAATACACAATGTGCTGCGCAGGTTCTTACCTCTCGTCTTATGTTCACGACATCTAAATCACATATGCAACCATGCAGTAAGACAACTAATCATCTAAAAAC
>LPNX010367582.1:115828-135485 GCA_001517045.1 Pseudotsuga menziesii
TTATGGTGGTCTTCTCTTCAAATGAGTCAGGATAGTCCTCTATACTCTCACTTTCAGCCTCTACTCTGTCAGCCTCTTGATAAGTTTCTGCCAACGTTGGCTTGATTTTCATTTTAGCAAACATGGCCAACTCAGGACCTAGGGCTGAGGTATAGTACTCAATCAAGACTTTATCTGAGGGCTTGTCAACATGAGAGAAGTTTTTTAAGTATAATGAAAATCTTTGCTTGAAACTACGTACCTTTTCATTCTTTTCTTTTCTTAACAGACCAAGACCCTTCATTAATGATGCATGTGTCTTCTGAGTGGTATATTTACTCCTGAAAACCCTCTCAAAGGTATCCCAATTAGGAATAGAGTTTGCAGGTAGCCCAAAGTACCAGGAGGCTGCTGCTCCTTTCAGAGTATGAGGAAAAATTCTGCACACTACATCTTCATGTTCTCCAGCCCTTAACCCTTCTAACGCTAGGTAAAAGCTTTGAAGGTGATCATCTACAGCAATGTGGTTCGCAGGGTCAAACTTAGGCAAAAGCTTGTCAAAGGCTTGAGGCAAGTTGTGCAAAGGAGGATTTAAGTTCAGAGGTGACCTAGCCCTCCATGCTGGCAAAGGGTTAGGTTGATTACCAGCCATGAGCAAAGGTGAACGAGTAACACTAGGAAACAGGGTTTCAAGGATAGAACCGAAATTTCAAACCTTGAGTTAGATTGAAAAATTCAAAACATTTGCTGGTAGGATAGTCTCAGGAAAACAAATTCCACGGCCAGCCTTTACTGGTGGCCCTCCTTCTAGTGCCAAAACTGTTGAGGCCGGGAAAATCGCCAGTGGCAACAGTAAGGGATTCTCCCCAATCAGCGTTCCCAACTAGCCCGTTGACTGTTTGGTATAGGGAATCCGTCCAGTTTACGGTCCGGCTGTCGTAGGTCAAATTAACAACAAGGGTTTACCGGTTGCGTCCTGGGCCACCGGAATTTGTATTTTGACTTAATGTATGCAATGCATGTGCCTATCTTAATCATGCAGGGTGATAAAGATGCAAGGAACTACACAATGTGCTGCGCAGGTTCTTACCTCTCGTCTTATGTTCACGACATCTAAATCACATATGCAACCATGCAGTAAGACAACTAATCATCTAAAAACCTAACTACCTATCCCCGGGGAGCCAGAAAATGATTATTAGTGAGTAATGCATTATCTCCACGTATGATAAACACAATTACAGGTAGCTAATATTTATGTTTACAACACATGAACTAGAATATCTTCTAACAATCAAATAGCTAACTCTTATATGAAACACAAGCATTACTCTGAATGAATTTTCCATGAAATAAATCAGAAATCATTCAACAAGACATAGGCCACATAGTTAGAACGATCTCGCGATTTATGGACATAAGCTGAAAAATAAAGTAGTTCATCTTTCGGCCATCCATCGCATAACATTTGGAAACTTCACAGCTTTTCTCCAACAGGAAAACTAAAATCTTTATTGCAAAAGGAAGTAGTTCTTCTTACAATAGGTCCTCCAGTATTACTGGGAAAAAGCCCCTCTTTTGTCTATCTTTCCTAGTTTTATACAAAAAGCGAAAATGGTTGGGCTGCCCAAAGTGACCTTTGGGCATCCCAACGCTTCATTTTCCTACAACCCTTTACAAATTATTTAATTATACAAAAGTTGACTCTCATGAAGAGGGTCTCGCTTGGTTCTCCAAAAAATTTCTCCACGCTGCTGCTTCAGCAGCAAGTCCTTCAAATGAGTGGGGCTCTAAGAACTGTATGTTCAGTTCGAACTTTTCAGCTTGGTTCCGAATGGCCTCGACCCTGGCCGTGTTCAAACATACCTGTTCCTCCAAGAGTTGTACACTAATGGCTGTGTGGCCTATTTCCTCTTTGAGGATTTGTTCATCAATAGCTCTGATACATTGCACTTTAGCTTCTTCATCCTGTTGCCTTTTCTGCAACATCTCTGCAAATGCATCATGATCTGGGAACTCGTATAATCTCTACTCAGCTTCTTCCTGACAACGGTTGTATGTGACTAGGGCTCTCCTGAAGAACTCTGTGCATGCTCCCTTCGTTTTCTTGACAGTCTTCTGGAAGTCTTCTGCAGTGTTGACGGCGAATTCTATCAGGTTATGGTCTCGTTTCAAAGCTTGTTTATCCTTGACTAGTAGCTCAGCTGGGACTTCCGTATCGTCCTCCACCCTAGTTATCCTTGTGGTCAATACTTCAAGAATGTCTTGTGACCTGTCCACAAAATAAGAAGCGGTGTCTAAGATTTCATCCAGTCTGCCATCAATCTGGAGGACCTAACATCTTTCCTCCTCTAGAGCAGTTTGCAGGTGCAGCACCTTAGCTTTCTGAGCCAAGATGTGTTCTTTAACTGGCTGCAGATCGACCTGCTGTGCTTTTGCTGCTTCCAGTTGCTTTTCCAGTTTCTTAATGCATGAGGTATTGGATTCATATATGACTTTTTGCTGCTCTATCAGGTCTTCTATCCTTACCCTCAGCTGCTCCTTTTCATCCTTTAAATCTTGAATCTCCTGCTGTGCTTTTCTCAGGGCTACTTGTGTTGTTTCTTTCGCTTGTGCTTCTTGCTGAATGGCGTGGATTTCGCTCTTTGTGGCTTCCATTTCTTTAAGCACATGCTCATATTTTCTTTTCAATCTATTGCCGTCCTCTCTTTCCCTTTTTAGGGTGTCCTTGAGCTGAGCGGAGGTCTTCTTAGATGATTCTATCTCGATCATCATTCTATCTATATTATCCTCTGAAGCATGTATTGCTGCAGACCCGGCCCTTATAGTAAACCTGGGATCTACGTCTGTCCCTACCATTACAGCTTTATCTGATATCATCTTGCTGGTCATCCCTTCTGCTTCTATCTTTTTCTCTATTCTCCTCATGATTCTTTTAGTAGCCCTGTCATAATATACCATGGTAAAGTCAGGCACTTCCTCCCCCCTTTTCTGCACGAAGGGTACTAACTGAAGCGTAGAGGTTGAAGGAGTAATGATGGCGGGCACTTGCAGGATCTGCACTTCAGGATTTTCCTCTCCTTGGCTCTGCCCTGCTTGTGTTTCAGAAGCCTACTGGGGTGTCACCTCTGCCTTTTCAGCTTCTTGCCTCTGAAGCTCTTCGGCTGCTTGCCTAGCAGCTTCTTCCTTTTCTCTGGCTACTTCTTTTTCCAGTTCAGCTGCTTCCTGGGCAGCTTTCCTCTGTTCTTCTTCTCCTTTTCGCAGCCATTCTGTAGCCTCATCTTCCAACCTCTGAGCCTCCTCCCTTATCCTTCTGGCTACTTCTTCGGCCTTAGCTTGTTCTGCTTCTTTTTCACCCTTGGTGGATTGCTTCGGTCTGAATCTCTTGCGGAGCTCCGTCATATTGGGGGCCATCCTGTAGACAGTTTCGTCGCTATCAAAATGATGGCTATATTCGTAGGTCACTTTGTGTTTCTTGCAGTGTTCTGCTACTCTGCCATGAGTATCATTCCTTCGAAAGGTCATCTCTCCAAAACGGAAACTCCCTAGTTCTTCTATGAACTCCGGCGCTTGTCTTACATTTGCGAATTTATAATTTCCCAGTTTGAATGGAAGGGGAGGATACGTAGTCTTCTTGTACTGGAACAAGAAGTGACCAACTCCATCAATGTATACTTGTCTGACTGCCTCTTTGTGTATTATATAATCTGTAGCATATTTGGGCAGTAGAAAAGGGGTCTTTGACCCTCCAAACATCCTGATATACATACCATTCTCAGTCAGAAAGTAATCTCCATATTCATCAATCATCAGCATAGCGTCTTCTGACATGCAATTACACTCTTTTAGGAAGATGAGTGTGTATAATGGCATAAGGAACTGCTCACAGATCTCTCTGTATTGATTGCGATAGAGGTGAGCCCCTAGAAGTTTGTAGGCCGTATATACAGGCATTCTGTCTTTATCCCATACACAATGGAGACCGGGGAAAGGCTGGTGACAAAGTATGCAATCTATCAGGATTAAGCTCATATAAAACTCAGATCTCTTCCTGGCTTCTCCTTCCAAACCTGCAGTCACACAAGAGGAGATACTGCTTGATACTATACTTGCCCAGTTAAATACTGTGCCTTCCGTGGCCACATAGAACATTAGGGGTATCCATTCGAATTTAAATAGTCTTCCATTTGCTCTCCCGAAGATCCTATTCAACATTAAAGCTATGAATCTGTAAGGAGGCCTGAGACTGGCTGTGTCATATTCCTCAATTGCTCTCTGCGGATATAACTTCCCTGGCAGGAGCATTCTCTTCATGGTTTCTACAAAATCCATCCTAAGGTTGTCCAGCCAGTCATTTGTCAGGAAAAGCCGAGGCTCCGGCAGATGGTAAGCTAATGCCACATACCCAGGGCTAAAGGCGGCATAACCTTGGCCATCGACATTACACATAAGCATTGAGTTATGGTTGGTATTTGGGAGAACCCATCTCATCACTTCGGGGCATGGAAACAGTTCGGGCCTGGTGGCAACCTTCATAATGGCCGACTTTTCTATGTTTGTGTAAATTGGTGCTTCCTCCAGGCCCATATCTGGGACTTCCCTGCGGGAGATTAACCTGTATATGTCTCCCCATTTGTATTCGGGTTCAACCCCCGAGACACATTGGGTGTCTTCATAAATGTACTCAGTTCTTGCTTCTGTGTCTGGTGCTGGTACTTCCTCTACCACTGGGGCTTTCTTCTTCTGCCTTTTAGACATTGTAAATTCTTCCTGCAATGTAAACATTATGATATTAAGCAAATTCAACTTTGCGGACATTATGCAGTAGTTAATTCTTTTACAAGTGCATATGACTATAATGATATTCAGACATAGGCTCTTTAGGTTGAAGGATCGAATTAGTTATGCAATGTTTTGAAATGTGCTATTATCTTATATTAATGTGTAAGTAAGAAAGCAACCCTCACATGTATGCACGACCAATCTATATCCTGACTATCTGAAACTATCAGCACAAAAGACTCAGACTATTACTGCAATATAATGAGCCGTTAATACTAAAGGGGATTTACTCATCAAACGGTCTATCATCCAACTTGCATTATTTCACAAAATGCCATTTTTACCAATGAAACGACATGCAATACAAATGCAAAAACGCAAGGCGCAACTATCTTTCAAACTTATACACAGTTTTAGCAAGGACAAAAATGGCAAAGCTTATGCCGCGCGCAGATATGGTAATTACACAAGGGTATTGGCAATAAGATCATACATGAGATTGGATTTTACCATACCTGAAGACTTATTATACATCCATACCAGTGTATCTAGTTGATTGCTGATACGTATCCCACCATGTTGTAAACCTTTGATATAGTTGGACTAGGCTTCCTTCCATAGTCCACCCAGCTCTAGCTCGTCTACCGAGATCCAATAATCAGTCGAGGATGTGGCAATGCCTCTATTGAGTGCATCAAAGAGGGTAAGAATACCATAATCTTCCAAATACGATCTAAGGTATTTTGGTAGAATATATTCAGAGAAAACACCATCTATGGGATCAATGCCTACTTTGGATATTCTTTCCATTGCCAATCTTCCACCTAAGATATCTAGTAATCCATGACATAGCACGTATGAAGCCATTCCACATATGAGAGGTACCCTGGACTTTGAAGGTCTTCTGTCTGAGCCAAATATCAACAGGTAAGTTCTTAAGGTATTTGTGCTTAATGATTTGAGACCACAACCCTACAATGTTAAGAAGAAGCCAGAAACTTTTGTTTCATAGGGCCAAACTAAGCCACTCTAGATTCTTAATGTTCCATCCCCTGAGAGTATAGGGCCTTGAGATGGAGAACCAATCTACCAAATGATACTTCTATTGACCTTGCGAGCAGCCCCATAAAAAATTAAAGATGTATCTCCTGATGTAAATCAGAATAGTGCTGGGCATACGTGCTAGTGTGAGCCAGTACACAACAAGACTCATCAAGACAGATTTGACAAGTACCAATCTACCACCTAGAGAGAGTAGCTTGTAGGTCCAATTGCTCAATTTTTTTTCAAACTTCAGTAGAAACCATCTCTAGTCCTTTATGCCATACTCCAGTGGCTTGAGGTAGTAACCCAGGTACTTAAAACCAACAGAGATAGGTTCCATCTTGTATGGCATGAGATTAAAAATTTGTTGTCTAACCAGTTCCTCAATGTTATTGAAAAGAAAGGAAGACTGAGTCTACATTGATCTCCATTCTGGTTGCACAACAAAAAGTGTCTAGAATAATTTTGTAGTGCTGCCACTCAGCCAATGTGCCAGAACCAAAAAGGACTGCATCATCTACAAAGAGCAGATGAGTAAGGTAAATACTGGGAGCAATTTTGATGCCTGATATATCTCCCGTGTTTTGTGCTTGGATAATCAATAGACTTAAACCTTCAATGATCAATACAAATAGGAGAGGAGACATAGGGCATCCCTGTCTGATGCCTCTAGACATAGGAAAGAAATTGGATGGGGTCCCATTGATCAGTACAACAAAATTTGTTGACTCAACATAGCCCATGATCCAATTGACAAAGCTGCCAGGAATTCCAATCTGAAGAAGGACCAACCTCAAGAAAGACCAGTTAACTTTGTCAAAATCCTTTACCGGATCAAGTTTCAGAACCATGCATTTTTCGGGGTTGTGATCGTATTGTTTTTTTGGATGTCGGTTGGGTATATATTATCATGTCACAACTTGTTTTGATATATTATGTTATGAATAATTATGCTTGATTTTTTATTATAATTATATAGATGTGTAGATTATTTATTGGTTGAAAGGTTGAATTACTAGCTTGGATATTAGAAAGTTAGATGAGGATTATGTTAATGATTAGGGTTTGGGTGTGGTTAGGTTAAATTTATTACATAGGTTTATTGACTTATTTTGGTCTTTAAAGGTTTTAGTACAAGTTTCCATGCATCTCTTACTCTTAAGCCATCATCATGATTGTGTTGTTTGGGTATTTTTCAATTTCTAGTGCCTATCTTATTTTTCTTTTGTAGTAGTGTGAAATAGTTGCTAGTACTTATGAGTTTTCAATGCATATATGGTGGTTAGTGTTGTGTGAGTGCTTGACCATTGCATATTTTTTGTCTCCATAATGATGGAAGTCAACACTATGTTCTTTTAGTCTAGGTTTTATTGAGTGGCCTATTTCACCGACATACACATTTTCCGTAAGAACATGGTATCACATCAACTCTTTGGTGAATTTTTTTTCTCTATGGAGTCTTTGGTAGTGTATAGCATGTTCCTTAAAGAATTAGGAGGGGAGAAAGCCACCCTTATGTTCCTGTTTCTCAAAAAATTTGTATTTAAGAAATGAACTATTTTGAATCATCCTACATCACATGTTGCTTTAAGGTGAGGTAAAAATTATTTCTAGAAGCTATATGCATAGATGGTTATAACTCTTTACACCTAATTAATAGGTATAAAGAAATATTTATGTTGTCAAAATAATTATAAAATGCACAAATTTCAAGCATATTTGAATTAATAAGGAGTGTTTTTTAGCACGGCACGTGAAAGGGATATTGTGGAGTAATACAAGTGAGATATTTTTTGGTATGTTTGCATAAAGGGAGGGGGAGGTTGAGAAACAAGCATATTCACACAAAAAACAATCAATCATTGGGGGATCGATGAAATTACCACTTTGCAAAACATTGATAAAATTAAAACTATTATTACTTCTACGTTCAAAAAGAAAATGTGGTGTAAGGAAGATTTAGACGTTAAAACAAAATTACGATATTAAAAAGAGATCATTAACCATAATCTTGAGGATCAAAATTATCTTTCTATCTTAACGTGCTCAAAGAAAAAAAATTAATATTGCCAAGATTAGAACGAACTCTCATGAGCCTCATAGTGAAATTGGGTGTTGGACTACCCCTAAAATGCCGTTGGTGGAAAGGATTTGCAACCTTTGCGAGTTTATGAGAATCGATGACGAAAATCACTCTCTCTTAGAGTGCCCCGTGTACACCCACATTAAATACCAGTTCCATAATTTTTGGTCTAACACTGACCTCTCTAAACTTCTAACTTCTCAAAACTATGGCGAGCTAGGATTGCTTCTCTTAAAACTTTTTGAGCATATGGATAATATCTTAAAACAAAACAAATAAGCTATGTGTCTTTTCTCTTAAAGTTCGATATACCAAATTTGGTCTTAGTGGGCGTTAATCACCATCATCATCAAGAGGCACCACTCCCCTGTGGTTTTAACATAAAGATCATGATATATTCAAACTTACTGTTGTTGCAAGTCACATCTCTCAATCTAATGTATATTCTTTATAAAATCCTTCAAATAGGTAGCTTTTCCATGCCGTGGTTCAATCCTTGATTGCTAATGAGAATTTTGGACAAGCATGATTTTAACAAGCCGTACATTGACAAGATGATACACACCACATGTATAATGAAAAAGTTTGAGGATATGTTGAGCCTTGTAATAAATGAGTAAACAGGTATAAATTGTTGTAAATATGAGAAAACCCCATGGTGTAGATAATCCAACAACTAGAAAAAACAAATATGCCATTGTATATTTTGAAAGATGCATATTAGCTATTCCAAATCTATCTATTCAAACTCCTTACTCACCTAATTCCAAAGTCCCTCAATATCATATAGCTTTAATATATATAAAAATAAGCTCTCTTAATCCCAATATACTAGATAATATATTTCTTTAGCTTTTTAAAGCTTTAAAACTCCAATATAAACTAAATTTACGTTACATAAAATTTCTTATTTAATAAATTCATATTTTTAAATATGAACTTGAACTCCTTAACATCATACTCCTTCAATGTAACACAATTTGTAGGCGTTAGCTTTCCACCCAATCATTTGCATCGATTGGACGATCTGACTCGCATGAGCTGTCACATCCGACATTACTGGTCGTCCGATCGATGCAAATGATCTAGTAGAAAAATTATCGGGTAGAAAAGTACAATCCTATCCAAAAACATGGATGGTCTAGCCATGAATTCTCATCTCCAACCTCCGTGTTTTAAGGTAGACTATTATGAGTTGAGTCTTCTTATAGGTTAGTTGGCAACCACAAGTCAAACGTCTAGACACTCCCAAAATGAATCAATATATGTGGAAGGGACATTGACTTACGGTTAGAAATATTATCCAAAACCGATTCCATCAAATTAATTTGGCTCATTCTCGTATCAATGTCATGCTCCAAGTTAATGTTGAGTAAATTTTTTATTTTTATTTTTATTTTGATATGTCACATCACCCTCACATTAAAAAAAATGTATCTTTAATTAAAAAGTTGTCATAAGGCCTTCATTGTCAAGAAGATAACTAACCACCTACTTTACACGCAACCTCATCACCATATAAAATTGATTTGTTATCTGAAGGCGGCCACCACATAAAAGTGATGTGTTACCCTTCCAAACTTTATTAACATTTTTACATCAATTTTGGTGAAGTCGGTGATATTTGTACAACACATTTTAAATTCGGGGTGATAATAAATAATTATAAAATGTACGTAGAAGGTGTGTGAAACTACCATCGTTGATATGTCATATTTATACTTATTGAATAAAAGTTAAGTCTTCTTTTATGTGGGAAAAGATGTCATATTTGTTAACAATGTCATATTTGTCGATTGAATTTATAGTAAATTGTAACGTATACTATATACTTTACCTTTCCAAATTTTAGTAAAATTGTAAATGTAACTAAAATTTATTCAAAATAACTATCATATGGCATGTTTTTATTTTATTTTATTTTTTATATTTTTAAATATATTTAAAATTATATTTAAATTTAAAAATACAAATACAAATTTATAATTATTTTAAAGTTTTTTAAACAAAATACAAATCAATAAATTTATTTTTATAATTTTGAGAAATAATGTTACATTATGTAAGTACTTACGCTTGACTCAAATGAATCTTCGAATAAAGTTTTTAATATAAATATTATCAACCTAATCACCTTACTAATACTTTATGTTCTAAGTAAAAGCAAAATTATGAAGCATGAATATTAAATATAAATATAAAAATAAAATATATAATTGGAACTCTTAACGTTAACTCTATTAAATTCAAAATAATTAAACAAATTGAAATCTTAAACATTAACTTTAGTATTAAAAATCACGTTGGAAAACTCAACTTGTGATAATAATTGTTATAATTTTTTCAAATCATATTAAATATTATTAATTTTTATTTAAATATTAAAATTTTAAAAGTTCTATAAAATTATATCTTATTTTTAAAGTGAAAATATGACCTCTTATCTTAAGCTTAGTGACAGACTTATAGTGAAATAAACCCAAGAATCCATTGCAATTTAGTAAAATACCTTTGTCATAATAACTCTTTTTTTTAAGAAAAAAAAGAGGTGTTTCTTGATATTCAAAATGAATCAAAGGTAACTAATACATAACTGTGATATAAATACCTGGACAGCTGAAAGAAGGAGCAGCCAATAAAAAGTAAAGAATCCAGACCAAGCTAAGAAAATCAGAAGTAATACAATTCAATCTCTCTCAAGCATGACCTACCAAGTATATCCAAAGGGAGCACATAAAGAACCTAACAGGCTTATCCAAGGAAGCACTAGGGGAGAGTAAAAATACCCCATCCCCTGGGGAGTCCAAAAAATCAACATCTCCAAGAAACCATAAATAAATAGTGGCAAAGAAAAAGTCCTTACTCAAATCAAAACCATAAGGCTTATGAGTAGGCCACTCAAAACAAAAAACTCTTAAAAGAGTTGTACGGAACCTCCCCCAATAATATCTCCTTCATAATATTCTGAGAAGGAGAGAAGGCCATAAGCCAAGGAAAGTGTTTCCTTTAATAAGCTATCTGCACTCTTATTGTGCTCCCTATAGACATGTAGGAAGTCAAGAAAAAGAAAAGAGGCTTTGATCTCAATGATTGTGTCACGCCAATAAACTAGGTCTAGTGTTGTAAGTGCTTCCTCAGATATAGTTCAATTTATAATAACAGATGAGTCTCCGCACACATGAAGGAAAGGAAGACCAATAGCATCCGCAAAGAACAACAAATCCCAAAGAGCAAGTAACTTTGCCTTTGTATTGGTGCTTGTCCCACAACCCATTTTAATAAGGAAGAAATGGGGCTGATTTAAAGAAAGAGTGATGCCCACACCGCCAATATTTGATGCCCCAGCCCCATCGAAAAAACCAGAAGGGTATTTGATGTCTGGAGCTTTACCAACATCCCTGAGTTTCTTTTTGGGACTAGCCACCGGAAAGGAAAGAACCTGATCCATAATTCTGTTGCAGAGAGGGACACTATCCAAGGATCTATTTTCAGAAATACAGTTGTTGCAGGATAACCAGATGTTCCATATATAGAATAAAGACAGGTGGAGATAGTCTTAATCCTGCTTGAACCAATTGTCCAAGTTTTTCATAAGAGTAGGAGCCATCCAAGAGATAAACAACTTATAATGCAGACATAGAGAGTCACGTACAACCCTAGCAAAAGGGCAACCCTTCTTTGACAAATTGTCCCAAGTACTAATACGGTTCTCTGAGCAAAGCCATAAGAAACACTTGAGTTTGATAGGAATGTGGCAGGCCCATAACTGCAGATAAAACCATTCAAAATATTTCAGGAAGTTAGAAGAACCAATAAGATCATATGTCAAACTGACTGTGACTTCACCGTTCACAATATTGTGCATCCAAAGCAAAGTGTCCTGCTTATCAGAAAGTCTAATTCCCCCATGAAATAACCCACTGATGTAATGAGTCCATTCAACCTTTCAGATACCATCCAGGTCTAGATCTTCCGCTATTAACCAATAGGAGTGAGCAGATATCCCTTCCCCTGAGTTGAGGACATGATTAAGCGTGCTAATGCCAAAATCATAGAGATGGCCCCGCAGATCTTCCGAAAGTAAGTAAATAAAACAATTTATGCCCTACAATAGGGCCAATAACTAGCTTTATCATTTTTCCGGTCCAGCACACGACTAATTTTTAAATGAAAGTTGTCTTTAGATTTATGAAAATGATGAAACTAAGAAATTTGATAAGAATATATGTTATTTTATAAAAAGATTATGTTCAAATCTAAATGAAAGTTGTCTATAGATTTATGAAAATGATGAACCTAACAAATTTTTAAAATATATATTTATTTTTAAAATGTTTATATTCAAATTTGGAGGGGTAAGGAATTGACACTTAGTAAATTTTAATTTTAGTAATTATATAGATTTATGAAAATGATGAACCTAACGAATTTTAAGAATATATATTTATTTATAAAATGTTTATATTCAACTTTGGAAGGGTAAGGAATTGACACTTCGTAAATTTTAATTTTAGTAATTATATTGTTTTATAGAAAGGTTTCTTTGTACCACAAATAAAGGATAAAGGATATGAGAAAGTCTCATATATCAAATTAATGTTTAGCTTAGCTGTAATCTTAAATAAGAACTATATTATTATTTTTACTTTATTAATTTAAATTTTACATAAAAAAAATAAGCTTACAAAAATCTTAATTAATGTCTAGATTGACTATAACCTTAAAATACAGCTATATTAATATTTTAACGTTATTAATTCAAATTTTGCATAAAAGATACGCTTACGCTTACGGTTGGAAAGATTTCTGCTAAGAGATTGCAGATTTCAACTTTGTTATTTTGCGCAGATGAAATTGGACAGCCACGTGGAAACTCTTCAACTAACCTAACTGAATCGACACGACAGCCTTTTGTACTAAATCCAGGGGATCGACACAGTCGCCGTCAGCTTTTACTGAGTGTAAAAGATCTGTCGACAGCCCGCCATGAAAGCCGCGAAAACGGAAATGTTCTTTCCACGTTCCCGTCGTTTACGCCCCGCCATCGACGGCATCATTCTTAGGCAGTCTTTGACGGGAAGTCCACATTTAGTGTTGTCGTCGCTTAACGGCCGTAACGCTGTAGAGAAACTTGCGGAAGCCGCGTCGGAAGGGAGAACGGCCGTAATACGATGGCGATGGAAGTCCGGATTGATTTTCGGTTAAGTCTCGGTGTTTGGTCTGGTTGGTCTGGTTTGGTGCCGAAGGTCCCGCGTCGTCGTGGCCAGTCCGCAACTTTTCTGTTTCTTTTATTTCACACACGAAGCCCCTTCTGTGTATCATCAGACGATATCTGCAGCAAACGGCCCTGTACTCGCAGGGTCTGTCGAGCGAAGCCAGAAAGAAACTCGACCACGTGCAATTCCTCTTACATTGCAGTCAAAAAGCTTGGCGACGGCTTCCAATGATGACCGATGGCTGTTTAGAACTCGGTTCGAGTTCTGCTGCTGCCAATCATTGCATTTTCATGAAGAATTCCGCGGCCTCTCGACAATGGAGGTCCCTCTGAACTCACAGCTACTGTCCCGATCTGCAAAGATACAAATCGACATGAGTACTACGGGAAAGGGGCAACGGGTAGCTTTGGCTCCTTTAATGGAAGGCCCCAGTCCGGAGTCATACGAGGAACAAACCCATAAGAAAGAAAATTCGTGGAATATAGTTAGGGGTTGGGTGAAAGGGCAGCTGGAAAGAAGTCCAATTTCATTGCTGGGATACAAGAGATCCGATCTCAGGCTCCTGCTCGGCGTTCTCGGTTGCCCGCTCGCTCCCGTTGGAGTAACCAACGACCCGCTCCCCCGCCTCTCTTGCGATGATTTGTCAATAGTAAGTGCAATTCTAGTGATCTCATAAATTCAAAGTCCCTGCATTCATGAATGAATTCTGCTGATTCCATATATTGAAAGTTCCATTCTTGAATGAATTTTGCTAATAGTGATGAATTTCTTTGCAGGAATCGTCCTCCGCTCAGTACATTGTTCACCAATACATCGCCGCGACGGGTTGCGCGAAGCTGCAGAATGTGATAAAAAATTCGTATGTTATGGGGAAAGTGAGAATGGTTGCCACGGAATGTGAAACCGCCAGTAAAGTGACAAAGAGGAATTCTTCGTTCAAGGCAGCAGAATCGGGGTGTTTTGTGCTGTGGCAGATGATGCCGGACATGTGGTCGGTGGAGATGGTTGTCGGGGGCAGCAAAGTTCATGCGGGCAGCGACGGGAAAATTGTGTGGCGCCACATACCGTGGCTCGGCTCACACGCTGCTAAAGGCCCTGTTAGGCCTCTTCGCCGAGCGCTGCAAGTAATGTCAATTAACTATTTTATGTTTGTCTTTGTGGATTTTCAGATAGAGATGTAGACCTTCTATCTATCTTTACAATTACATATTTTTGTGATTATGAATATGGTTGGAGTGTTCAATATTGATGATAGTTTCTAAATCTTTACATAGTTAAAATCTAAAATAATTAATTATTTTTTAGTGTTCGAAATTTCATAAACTTTGATCGGCTAGGTGTAAGCTAAACTCTAGACCATTTGTATCTTTATGGGTAAGTTTGGCTGGAATCAGATTTGTTGTTAAAAATGAGATTTTCAATGTTGAAATTGCAATTTTTATAGCAGAAATGGATTCAAGTCCCTCCATTACCCTTGCGGCATCTAGATTATGCAATTCCAATAACTAAAATCTACCGTTTAAACAATTTCTGCAGAATTTTGATCAATGCTACAAGTTATCTATTACTGGTTCTTCATGGGTTACTGTAATCATGTGTACCTGCAGCTACATGTTATCATCAACCTTCCTATAGTTAAACTGATTGTCTGCCACTAAATCCTATGCAACAACTAAACTGATTGACTGCCAGGAAATCCCATGCATCAGCTAAACTGATTGTCTGCCAAGAAAGCAGTTGTCTAACTAGGGGACGATTTTCCTCCTATTTTAGGCTGGCCATGAATCTTCACCGAATTTTCAAACCTTGCAAGAACATTGCTAGATTTTACACAGTGTGTGTGTTTGGGGGTTTTCATGTTAGATGATTTCATTTCTGCACTTAAAATCAGCCAACAAACAACATAAATTACAAGATTTTGTGAGTTAAATTCATCGGATTCCAGCTGAAAATCAGCAGGAAAGTCAAAATCGTCCCCTAGTTAGACAGCTCAGCCAAGAAATCCCATGCAGCAGCTAAGCTGACTGTCTGCCACGAAATCACATGCAGCAGTTTTGCAGCAGATAAACTGATTGACTGCCAGGTAATCTCATGCATCAACTACAGACATCCATAGTTTTATCCATGCATCAACTATAGTTATCCATACATCAACTAAGAGTAAATACATATTTTTAAAGTGATTGTCTTCCACTAAATCCCATGCATCAACTACAGACATTCATGGTTTTATTCCTGCATCAACTATAAATGGTTTTATCCATGCATCAACTATAGTTATCCATACATCAACTAATAGTAAATACATATTTTTAAACTAATTGTCTACCACAAAATCCTATGCATCAACTACAGACATTCATGGTTTTATTCCGGCATCTACTATAATTATCCATACATCAACTAATAGTAAATACATACTTTTAGATTTTTACAACTAATTATCATGAATTTTGATTATATACATCAATTATGTAATTATCCATACATCAGCTAATACTAAATACATACATAATTCTAGAATTTTTCATGAATTCATTCATAGAGGTAGCAATAAATCGCCTTTCCCTCCTAGTACTAGTTACGTAAATAGATTTTCAATCATAAAATCTCTACTTCTTCTAATTCCTTTTTAACGTTTTCAAAACAATTCAATTGTCTTCTCTATCAATTTCTAATTCCCTGTGATATTGTTTTGTGTTTTGCTTTTTTAATCGACTTGCTGTGCTCAGGGATTGGATCCGAGGTCGATTGCCAGCATGTTTGCCAATGCCCGGTGCGTGGGTGAAAAGAGAATTGGAGACGAAGACTGTTTCATTTTGAAACTGGCTGCAAATCCCTCGACCCTGGCAAACCGAAGCGACGGACCCGCGGAGATCATTAAGCACGTATTCTTCGGTTACTTCGGGCAGAGGACGGGTCTCCTCGTGTTCATGGAGGACTCCCATCTGACTCGCATTCAAACAGCCGGTGCTGATGCTGTCTACTGGGAAACTACGATAGAAACGACTATAGAAGATTACAGATGTGTGGATGGCGTTATGATAGCTCATGCAGGTCGCTCTGTTGTCACTCTCTTCAGATTTGGGGAGGTCCCAATGAGCCATACTAAGACTACCATGGAGGAAAGCTGGACCATCGAGGACGTTGTGTTTAATGTCCCGGGTCTTTCAATGGATTCCTTTATTCCACCTGCAGATCTCATTAGAAGTACTTAAGCATGATCTAGATTTATAACGCATCATTCTTATCAAAAGATTTGTCAATTTGGAAGTTGATATTCAAATGTAAGTCAGGCTCAATAGTATTTTACTACAATTCTAAAATCACTGATTGTATCAGGCTTTCTGGCTTTCTTTGTCATCTTCTTGCTATGATACTTGCAACTTTTCTTGCTAGTACTGTTCCATCTTGTTCTTATGATATTTGCAAGTTTTATTGATTGTATCAGGCTTTGTGGCTTTCTTTGTCATCTTCCTTCTATGATAATTGCAGCAACTTTTCTTGTTACAGTGTTCCATCTTGTTCTTATGATATTTGCAAGTTTTTCTTGTGACATACCATATGCTTGGCATTTGATAACAAAAATTATTCAATTCTTCACCATTTCCTTGAAATTTCATAATTCTTATGAAGATTTGAGTTGTTTATATATTTTATTGAATTTATCAACAAAACAAAACATGGATTTAACAAAGTTCTAAACACTACCATAAATAAATACATTGCAGAAAGACAATTGGAGATATATAAGATCATCAACCCTACGAATGTATATTTTATTTATAAAAAATATTCCATTATATTCATTCACTTAGTTGAGGGCATCTCACTTGGAAGTTGGATGCGTATCTGGACTCTCTAGAAGCAATAATGACACTTTGAGGTGCAAGTAGATGGAGACGTTTCACATTGCTGTTTATGTCAATTATTGCAATTAAATTTGTATACGACTCATTTTTCCTTTTCATCATTCATCCCTCCTGCCTTTGTCGTAATTGAATTTGTATACGACTCATTTTTCCTTTTCACCATTCATCTCTCCTGCCTTTGTCGTACCTTTCAGCACTGTACAAGGCTACAAGCGCTGTACAATGTGTGAAGCTAGAATTGAAATTCATGTACAAATAACAGAGTCCAGACTATTTCTCTGGGAACAACTTCCCAACTTTGACTTCTCTCACTTCTATAATCGATGTGTCAATTTAGGGAGAGTTGTTACATTTTACCAAATCAAATTGAAATCCTTTTACTGTATGTAATTGTCAAACCAACTCAAAGTAAACTCGCGTAGATCAAGCTAGCCTATTAAAGGTAATGTTCATGACTAGCCAAAGCCTCCTTATCTGCTCGGCTCGGCACATTATTTTGGCAATACAGATAATCTTTTAGCATGAACTCAAACTGGCATTACTTGGATTTTAACATGAAATCTCTCAGAACTCTAAGGAATAAGTTTGCCAATCTATTACTTATATTCAAAGAATTTGATCTTTACCCTGTATTACGAGGTTAATGAACATTGATACAGTCAACAAACCTCCAAGTTCTTTCTAACGTGACTGTACTGGTGGCTCCATGGCATCTATAGAGTTTTACAATTATGTCTTAGAAATAACTCTAAAATGTACTAAGTAATGTTTGTGAGAATGTTTTTTTTTTCTTAGAGACGGTGATTCCCTTGACATCTACAGGTACTAAGTGATGTTTGTGAGAATGTTTTTTTTTTCTTAGAGACGGTGATTCCCTTGACATCTACAGCTACACAGTATCACGGAGGGACTTTCTACCTTAAATAATTTCTAAAATGTTGAAAAAGCATGTGAAACTTTCGATAGAGAAGGAAGAGAAGAGAACAGTAAACATATAAATACACTGCAGTGCAGCAGCAGTCTACAACCATAAAAAAACCATAGGCGGCCGTATGTTGTAGGGCCATGGTAACCTGTAGTGGTTACTGGTTCCTGAACTTACCTGCTGCTAAGGTTCTGCTCAAGTGGTTACGGACCCGAGTGTTACTCGAGATGATCAATAACTAGCCTGGATTTAATGCCACCGCAGCTGCGCAGCAGGTTGGTTTAGCTAGCGTGGGCATCGAGGGCGTCGATAGGTCGCTTAACTAACCTCGTTGGCTCTGGCATCGATAGGTCGCTCAGAACCAAGCTACCAACCTTGTTTCCTTTAGTTATTGCAGCGTAATGGCTGCTGTCAGTGATTGTCCCCAGCTTTCAGTGGCCATCCACAACTATAACATGCTGCTACAGCCTTGGAGCTACCCTCCATTGCCATTGGCTACCAAAGTGGATAGCTATTCACAGTCAAACGAAATTAGCGTAAGCATTGGTCCTCCCATATCTTAACTTACTACGTCATATATACATCTCAGTGCCTATAAATTAGCAAAAAAAACACAAAATGTAACATTAAAATGAGGTAATGCAAGATTGCAATTAATACCACAAAAAATAAAACACTTTAATTTATCAAAAGTTAGAGAATGGTCCAACTCCAGATAGATAACAAGTTTAATGAACATAACAGTTTTACCCAATAGCAAATAGGGTTTTCCAATTAACATCACATTATACAACTAAAATGCGATGGCATGGGAGAAATTTATTGATAAAGAAAAGAGGCCAATGTGTTGTTATAACTATAAAGAAGGAAAAACATGTTTGATAAGAACGCATGTATTCAAAGATGTTGTTGCAAACATATTGTGGCAATGTTGCAAACATATTGTGGCAAATGCAATCTTGGATGAATTGCAGTAACTATTAGTCCATTCAAATGGACCTCTCCATCAGAGCCACTTTCCTCTTAGCAGATATCTCATGTGAAAGGGGGATTCCATAAGTATTCCAATAGCTCAAAGATCCTAGAAAATAACTAATAGAATTTAGAGCCTCTTAAATCGGTACTTGACTTCTTGAGATAATTATAGACATGAATGATCAATTTAGAATGAAATGAAAAGCATTTCAAAATGGATGCAATAGAGTTAGGCATTCACCTAAGATGTAATAGCAACATGATTTGAAACATTTCAACATGTCTTCATTTGTGCATGACTTATTGAAATTAGTATAGACATCAATGATCAATTCATAATGAGAAGAAAATCATTTCAAGAATCATCTCAGATTTTTAATAAATACCTTCAACATTATAACAACTATGTGAAACGATGGTTGCCAATTTTTTTTCTATAATGTGCACACCTTCAACATTATAACATATATATTGACTCAAAATTTTTTGCTTCACCTTAATTAACAAAGCATGGTATGATATTTATCAAATTTAATAACAACTATGATGGGTTGTAACAATTATGAGTAGTTGTATGAAATAGCATGAAATAGGCCAAATTACACATAATCTCATCAAATATACTTTTGAAAATCATAGAAATGTTGCTCTGAAGTATCTCATATAACTCATAAACAAAATAAGAGGGTGAGTGCAAGAAGATGATGGACCTTTTTGGCGCGTTAGATGCAATAGAAACCTGAAAAATCAGGCATCCCTCAACTTACTTGGATTTTTTGAG
>LPNX010367626.1:10993-53856 GCA_001517045.1 Pseudotsuga menziesii
TGATCGAAGCATAAAATGTATTTTCCTGGGGTACGAAGAATACTCCAAGGCATACCATTTGTATGATGAGGTAAACAAGAAATTTGTTATTTCCAGAGATGTCATTTTTCTTGAGACTAATAAAAATGACCAGTCCATTGAGAGGCAACTTGATCATTTGGAAAGTTATCCTCATCCAAAGACATATTCTGAAAATGAATATGAAATTCCAAACCTTGAAGGGGGGATTCCTATTCTGGATCAACCTTTGGAATTTCCATATGAAGCACCAACTCCCCCGCATGAAGAAGTTCCTGCTACTTCACCTGAACAAGAGGTTCAACTAGATGATGTGATTGAGAGAATTGAAAGACTCTCAATCAATTATGAAGCACCACTAGCTGATCAACCAGGACCATCACGGAAGATTCCTAAATGGGCCACAAAGACACTTGAAAGTGTCCATCTGGATGAAGTTGGAAAGACGGGAATGAGAAGTTTGAAAAGACATGGAGGAGAAGCAGATAATTTACATGGTGACATGGATGTATCATTTGATTGTGAATTTAATTTATCTGCTAACTTTGAACCAACTTCCTTTGAAGAAGCTTCTACTCGAGCTGAGTGGAAAGAAGCTATGCAGAATGAGTATGATGCACTCATAAAGAATGGAACTTGGAAGCTGGTTGACCCTCCAGTTGGAACCAAACCAATTGGCTGCAAGTGGGTGTACAAGAACAAATACAGATCAGATGGCTCACTTGACAAGCACAAAGCGAGGCTTGTAGCAAAAGGCTATGCACAGAAAGAAGGAATTGACTATGAAGAAACGTTCTCTCCTACAGCAAAATGGGCTACCATCCATACCTTACTCTCTTTAGCTGCTCAGAAAAGGTGGAAAGTTCATCAGATGGATGTGAAGACTGCTTTCTTGAATGGAGACTTGAAAGAGAATGTCTTCATGTCTCAGTCAGAAGGCTTTGTTGTGAAAGGAAAAGAACAAAAGGTATGCAAGCTTGTCAAATCCTTGTATGGCCTAAAACAAGCGCCTCGCGCATGGTATGAAAAGTTAACCGAGCATATTTTGAAGTTAAATTTCGAACATTTTGATCTTGATGATGCAACATTGTTTATAAAGAAAGTTGGAAGATATGTTGTGTATCTTGTGGTGTATGTAGATGATCTTTTGATGACAGGGAACAATGAGAGCTATATATCATTCATAAAGAAAGATTTGAAAAATATCTTTGAAATCATAGATATGGGACATCTCCACTATTACTTAGGAATTGAAGTCACTCAACATCCTAAGTACATATTCCTATCTCAGAAAAAATATGTTGGAGAACTACTAAACAAATTTTGCATGACAGAATGCAACCCTATATCTACTCCAATGGAACATAAAATGAAGCTCACATCAAGCGAAGGAAAATAATTTGAGGATGCGACCAAGTATCGACAACTTGTAGGAAGTCTTATCTACCTTACAACAACTAGACCAGGTATTTCTTATGTTGTTGGAATACTTTCAAGGTTCATGCATAAACCTTGTGAAGGACACTGGTCAGCTGCAAAAAGAGTTCTAAGATACTTGAAGGGGACTCAAGATGTTGGACTCAAGTACTCTAAAGTGGATGACTTCAAACTTATTGGGTACTTAGATTCAGATTTTGATGGCGATAAGGAGACAGCAGTATCAACTTCTGGATACACTATGAGTCTTGGATCAGCAGCTTTCTCATGGAGATCACGCAAACAGTCAGTTCTGGCAGATTCAACAACAGAAGCAGAATATGTGGCTGCAGTTGAAACAATGAAAGAAATAGTATGGCTCAGGAAGATGCTTGAAGATTTGCAAGAAAAACAAGAGAACTCCACTCCATTGTTGGTCGACAATACTTCTGCAATCAAGCTGGCTAAGAATCCTAGATTCCATGATCGAACCAAACACATCAACACAAAGTATCATTTGATTCGACATCATGTAGAGGCCAAGACAGTCCATCTTCGACATTGTTCCACAAATGATCAAATTGCAGACATCTTCACCAAAGCGCTTAGACGAGAAAAGTTTGAAAGATTCAGAAACATGCTCGGACTTACGAACACCCCTTTGGGTTAAGAGGGGGATTGTTAGAATACAATCCGTCGGGATTATATATTGTGTAAATAAATAAAGAAATCTGAATAATTATGTAGGAAGCCGAAAAGGCTGGGCGGAAGGTGAAACACAACCGTCATATGCATTGTATAAATATAAGCATTAGCAAAGGAATAATATTGAATCAGGAGTTATACCTATCATACTTAAACAAACTACCTGTGCTAGAGTACGATCTGGATTACTCCAGATGGGGAAAAACACAGGTAGGATTTATCTTTCATCATAGTACAAATTTAGTCTATAATAACTAAGAAGTTTTAACACAGCATATCCTAACATCATTCATTTACTAACCATACTTAGAGAATAATTATAACACAGGAATTTAAAAGATAATGAAACCTGTCTTTTAAGCTGGACGACAACAGCAATGGGATGCCGTTCCTCCCTACCAGTTCCTGGAGAGAACTCAAACAATGACTTCTCAGGACCCCCGAGCCTGTTTTGGTCTGCTTGGCTGGAAATAGTTGGAGCAATTAACAAAGTATCAGTCCTGAGACCCAATACCAACTCTGCATACTGTAGTAAGATCTTTCAGCTGCACTAGATCAATTTCCTGCAGTTTACCCCTCAAACACCTTCCTTCAATTTTTCCTTTCCCAATAAATTCCTTGAAGTGCATTCACCTGAATGATTCTTCTTCTGGAATGAGCAGCCTCTGCTCTCTACATTGGGAATTTTTAAAATGATTGCTTAGGTATTTTTGGGTTAGTTGTCATTTACTGAGCCACCTGCTCTGATCCCACTTTCTTGGGGGATCATGACCCCAAATTTAGGGAAGTTGCCACCTACAACATAGGAAGTGTTTGAGGATGCTGCCACTTGTTTTTTGCTCTCCAACTAGTTCCTTCCACCACTTGACCAGTAACACTCTTTTTGACAGCTCTCCCAGGCTATTGTCTCCACTTTTATTTATTAAAAATTAAATATTCAGAATTACATTCCACATCCTTGACTCTGCTGAGTCATCAGTTTCCACTTAGCATTAAATTTAACATAATGCTTGGGAATAATATAAAAATAAAATAACATTATTTTACAAAATTGGGGCATGTGACATGAAATGTATTCAAAATTTCTTTCAAGTAACATGACTCGTAAAAACTGACGTAGTAAGGTAGGTTGTCTCACCTGATAATCACCATTAAGCTGGGAGACCACTAACTGGGAGTCAAGCCTTGCTTCTAGGAGGGTAATACCACACAACATAGCATCCCAAAGTAGCTCAATGACTGCACTGTATTCAGCCATATTATTAGTTACAGGACCTAAACAGGCACCACCGGAGGCAATCGGTTGTCCTGAGGGTGCATAAATGACCCAGGCAGATGAAGCCATATTGCAAGTGTGATGGATGGAGCCGTTAGCCAACCCCATGAACCACTTAGATGACATCTGAAACAACAAGAAGACCATATGTTGGACCAGGAAAAGTGCACAAGGAAGAATTAGACATGCAGGAAAAGGAGAAAAAGTGCGCGCATGACAGGGTACAAGCAGGACATGAAGGAAACAAATGAGCTAACGCAAGAAAGATAAAACATGCATGTGATAGGGAAAGGTAAGATAAGGGTAGAAATAAATCACAGAGCAGAGGATGCTGCAATGAGGAAACACACATTTGGTAGAAGTAGAAGGTTGTTGAGCTGTGGATCTTACAGCTGTGTGCGCAGACCGCTAGTAAAGTAGAAGACTCAATCCAGGCTATGTTCGGATCAGTATGAGTAGATAGAGAATAAACTAGAGATCATGAGAACATAAGAGATTGACTCAAATAGACATATATTAAGAATAGTCTGTAGATTACATAATACAAGGTGCTATAATCATTTATCATTCCAGATGAAGAGCACCTTGGTGGTTTTTCCTAGATGGATTTCCACATTATTTCCTGTGTCACGTGGATGAATGTTGTTGAATGGTGAATGTTTATGCGAATGTTTGTTTACCTTGCATTATTATAGTTACAGTTGTTGTTGATTGTAAATCACAGTAGGAACAATGAATGAATGAATGAATGAATGAATGTTTAAAGCATTGTCAACATGATAGGGTTGAGCTATTAAGTTATAATATAAGTCATGCACTGTCTGTCAAGTATAAGGAATCAGATGCGTCGCATTGTTGTGCCAGTTGCTGAGTTGTGAGGACAAGGTCATTTTGTGCACTAGTTGCAACACATCATTGTGCTACTGTCGCATAGTAAAATATTCCATCCCACCATCTTTGTCGAGCGCCTTGGCCGCGCGCTAAGGGACTATAATCCCTCTCCAACTGTGGAAACATGGTTATGGAAGTTACACATTAAGATATCTTGGGTGAGACTATGCCTACCTTGCGGGTGTTTCTGACGGAGTTTTCTCTGTTGGGCCAATGTATTTTGGTGTCTTGTTGGTATTGTGTTGTTGTTGAACCACGGTCGAGAAAAGGAGGAGAAAGAGGCCAACAAATGGTCTCGTTTTCAAGACCGTTAACCATTTTAATTAAGGGAAATGTTGTGGCATTCGACAAAGAACGAGATAGAGGACTAGCTGGAGTCTAAGACGCTAGCAGTCATGCAAGCAGAGTGTGCAAGATCTCAGTTGAGCACAAAAAATTGGGTAGACCAGTACATATACATTGATATTCATGAGATATTCTTTGCAGAGTTTCCCATTGTGCTGCATGAGTGGCTGTAAAGATTGGCAAGAAGGTAGACAAATTTCCAGAGAAAAGAAGCAGTTGAGTGGAGTGATCAGTTAGTTCGTGAAGTGACCAGTGTAAGTAACACCATATCTAGAGCTGTTGATTTTTGGGTTAACAGTATTTTGCAAGGATACATTTTTGAGTTTGCAGTAGAGGCTATAACCTCATATAGTGAGGCTGCAATAATTTTTTTCCGAGGACCCCGAAGAAGATATTTGTTGTCTCTCAGTACATGAATCAATATGCTCATTTTTGAGAAGGGTATCTTACAGATTGAGTAGTCGAGTCACAAACCCAGGAGGAAGGCTATGTTGCAGATGACCTATCAAGAAAATGGGAAAGGTGAGTTGAGATGTTCCTAGGAAGTACATAACCTGAACTGGAGGCTGTATTCCTAAGGATTGGAAGGAGATTCAGATTAGGGAAGAGAAGAAAGATAGAGGAAGGTTGGCGAGTTCCCAGTCTGTTCAAAGAGAGTGAGCAGGAACTTCAGTTGTAGGTAGATGAAGGATCTTATGATGAAGAGGAGGACTATATCCCGATTTTGAAGGGAGTAGAAGACTCTGAATATTCTATCAAGACACTAAGGTTAGGATGCAACTACATCACACCAAGATTATCACCATAGGTAAGGTCTAGAGCCTCATCTCCTGAAAGAGTTGTTAACACTGATAGTGCTAGCACTGCGAATAGTGTGCGAGAGGAAACACCTCCATTAAATCATTCATTAGATAACCTCAATGCCAAATCAATGGTCGATCATGATATTTGGTTACCCACATTCAATGGCATTGGAGCAGAAGATCCAGAGCAGCATTGGTTCATCTGTGAAGCTTTTCGGATGGTTCGTTTAGTTTAGAATGCGAAATTAAAGAAAGCGTAAATGATCACAAATCTAAGGGGTCATGCACTGGAATGGTTTATAAAAATATGCGTGGTACCTCCATGAGCACCACAAATGACCCGTGAAGAGATACGAGCCGCAATGATCTTTGAGTTTAGAAAACCTAAATCTGAGTCGCAGTGTATCACCGAGATCAAGGAAATCACACAAGCATTGACAGAGTTAGTATGGGACCTTGACCAAATGGTGTAGGGTCAGATCAACCACATCCAACCCAAAAAACACCTACAGGATTTGGTGGATCCTACACTTAGTAGGACTGCCAAAACTAGCCCTCGACTAAATTCTGCACTAAATTTCCTCCCCGCAACTCTATTTCCACAACAGCATTTCCGCAAGCGGGTTTCGGGATGTGGGATGTCAACTCTCCAAAGTTGCTCCCCTGCAAGTTTCCTTTTGCAACGAATTTTCTATAAGACGGTTTCGAGATGCAGGATGCGGGATGTCAACTCTCCAAAGTTGCTCCACCGCAACTTTCCTTCCGTAACTTTTCCTCCACAATCTTTCCAAGTGTCAGATATTTGTGGATTTCTCCTCGACCGTCGATATAATATTTGATGCATATCTCATAGATATTTGTCAATCCATTATCTCCCTCACAAATTTTGTTGCGGATCTCTCCTGGATCGTCCGATCTTCACCTGCGGACTCAATCTCCATCGTTTATTTTCTGCAAAAATTGGTTAAGGTAGAAAATCTATGAGTTGCGCTGATTGATCATGGTTTCGATCAATACAACCTGCAATCTCTAGGATTTATTAGCCTAAATATTCTATGCATGCATTTACAAACTATCCCAACTATTCCAGCAACAATTTCATGCATGAATCAATGATTTTAAAGAAATACACAGATGCTCAGGAAATCGCCGAAGTCGGTCCTTCACAGATTCACAGTTCAAAACAGTAAATGCAACTAGGCTAAATACTCTCTAAACACATAATTAATATTCTATTAAGAAAACACGCTAACACACAGTCGACTCTCTTCTTCAATTTATTAAAATATTTACAATCAAAATCAGACATAGGTCTGTCCGCCTCTCTGCAACTTGAAATTCTAATATTGAAGAGTAAAACCATTCTCCCTTCTCTAAGCTATCTATTTAACCTAAAATGCAACTTGCTAAAACCCAAGTGTTCCTACAACTGAAAAAAATAGAAAACAGAGCATGATGAAAATGTCTCTGTCCAAAACAGACAAACCGAGCCTGATCTCCATGCAGGGAGTCATGATGCACAATCATTCCTACCGGTGCTAATAAAATATGGCTCAACAAAATAGTTAAAAATATTCCACATCATGTGAACAACTCATCACATTGCTGGCATGCTACGATGCTCCTGCATCAGACTCTCAAGTGTGAAAAATTATGAACCCCTGTTCATTAGGTCAACTACAGTGAAACCCTTGGCTTCCAACTCTGTAGTGCTCATCAAAGTAGAATCCTCTGTTGGCTTCTTCTTCCATTTGACCAAATTCTCCAAATAGTCTTTGTTCCTTGTACTCTTTACCACTTTAGTGTCCAGAATGGCCTCAACTTCCAATGGCTGTGCCATAGGAATCTTCCCACCAACTGTAAGTCTTCAGTAGGATCTTCAACTCCTGTAAAGGTTCCAATGTCACCTACAACATAAGGATATAGATGTGAAACATTAAATGTTGGTGAAATACCCACTCCAATAGGCATCTCTAACTCATAAGAATTTGTTGATAATTTTCTGAGTATCTTGCAGGGTCCAATATTCTTCATCTTCAGCTTGTTATACTCTCCTTTTGGAAATCTGTCTCTCTTTATATATGCTAAGACCAAATATCCTACTTCATAGTTCCTCTCTCTCCTTTTGGAATCTACTATGGCCTTGTAACTGGTGTTACTCTGCTATAACCTTGTTTTCACTTACTCCTGTAGTTCACTGATCATCGTTGCAAATGCTTCTCCATCAACACTCCTCTTCTCCAGTTGACCTAAGTCACGAAGTTCACATAATCCTCTTGGATGCATTCCATACACAATTTTGAATGGACTCATCCCTATGGTTCTGTTTGGTGAATCATTATATGCAAACTCATGTTGAGCTAATACCCTGTCCCACTGCTTAGGACTTTCTCCAATCAAACTTCTCAACATGTTCCCCAGACTCCTATTGACTACCTCTGTCTATCAATTAGACTATGGGTGATATGATAAACTGAAGTTCAGTCTGGTACACAACTTCTTCCACAAGGTCCTCTAGAAATGAACTGTGAGCTTCACATCTCTGTCTGATACAATGCTTCTAGGTAAACCATGTAGTTTCACAACCTCATCGAAAAACAAGTTAGCAATGTGTGTGGCATCACTAGTCTTGTAGCATGGAATTAAATGTGCCATCTTAGTGAATCTATCAACAACTACAAATATAGAATCATGTACCTTCTGAGTTTTTGGCAAACCTAGAATGAAATCCATACTCACAGAATCCCAAGCTCTAGTTGGAATAGGCATTGGTGTATACAACCCTGTGTTCTGGCTTCTTCCTTTAGCATGCTAGCATACTCTGCATCTACTTACATAATTCTCAACTTTAGACCTCATCCTTGGCCAAAAATAGAAATGACCCAACTGTCCAAAGGTTTTATCACTTCCAAAGTGACCTGCCATACCTCCATTGTGTTTTTCCTGTATCAAGTTCTCCCTCATGGAACACTTTGGTATACATAGTTTACTATTTTTAAAGAGTAATCCATCTTGTAGCACATAATCCATCCATGGATCTCTGTCCACCTCCACTGGATTCATACAAGCCATGTAAGCTTCCTGGAAATCAATGTATGTCTCATACAAATCCCTTAAATGCTCAAATCCCAAGACTTGGATATGATTCTCTTGCATAATCAACAGTATTCTACTTAAGGCATCAACTACTCTGTTTGACTATCCACTTATTTTTTTCAACACAAAGGCAAATCTCTGTAAGAAATCAACCCACTTGACATGTTTCAGGTTCAACTTAGGTTGCTGCATAATGTACTATAATGCATGGTTATTAGAATATAGCACAAATTCTCTAGGCATTAAATAATTTCTCCAATGCTTCATTGCTTAAAAAATAGCATAAAACTCCTTTTCATAAGATGAGTACTTTTGCTTTTCATCATTCAACTTCTCACTAAAATAAGCTATAGGCATGTCTTCTTGACTGAGTATAGCTCTGATTTCTACCCCACTAGCATCACACTTTACTTGGAAAGGGTGTTTGAAGTCTGGAAACTTCAATACTGGTTGTTTAGTGATCTTCTTCTTCAAGAACTAAAAACTCGTTTCAGCCTCTACTGTCCATTGAAATGGCTGTCTATCCTTCTTGATTGCCTTGACAATAGATTCACAAATACCACTGAAATTCTTTATAAATTTCCTATAAAAACTTTCCAATCCATGAAAGCTTCTTACCTCAAATATGTTCCTAAGTGAAGGCCAATCAATGATTGATTACACCTTTTCTGGATCCATCTTCAACCCATATCTTGAGATAACAAAACCTAAATACAATAGCTCTGGCTTCATGAATGTACACTTCTTCACATTTATCAACAAATTTTCTTGTTGCTTCCTCTCTAAAACATATCTCAAATCCTTCATATGCTCTTCTTCTGTTTGGACGAAAACCAAAATGTCATCAAGGTAAACTATCACAAAATTACCTATGAAATCTCTCAATACTTCATTCATAATAAAAGTGCTTGGTGTGTTGGGCAATCCAAATGGAATGAACAACCACTCATACAACCCCTCATTTGTCTTAAAGGCTGTCTTCCACTTATCTCCTTCTATGATCCTGATCTGATGATACCCACTCTTCAAATCCAGTTTTGAAAAGCATGTTGCCCCACTTAGGAAATCCATCATGTCATCCATCCTTGGTAATGGAGATCTATATCTAATGGTAATCTTGTTAATTGCTCTGGAGTCAGTACACATCCTCCACTCACCATCCTTCTTTGGTGTTAGTACTGCTGTTACTGCACATGGACTCAAACTCTTCTGGACCAATCCTTTGTCCAATAATCCTTGGACCTGTTTCCTCAATTCTTCATTCTCTTGAGGTGTCAACCTATATGCTACCTTGTTTGGTAATCTAGCTCCTGGAATAAAATCAATTTGATGACTTATATCCCTCCTTGGTAGCAACTCACTGGGTAAATCATCCACCACATTGTCACTAAACTCACTTAGCATCTCCTAAATCTTCTCAAGTAGATCTATCACATTAGTCTTCATTGTCACCACTCTTGGTTTGCATACCACAACATAGCTTAACTTGTCCTCCTCAATATGTTGCAAATATTCTTTTCCTGACAGCATCAGAACTTTGAGTGCTAACTGTCCTACTGTACCACCTTCTTGCAAAGGGTCAAGTACATGTCTTATACCATTTTGCTCAAAACTATGACAGTTACTCCGACCATCATGAGTCACTCTCTTATCAAATTGTCATGGTCTTCCTAACAATATATGACAAACATCCATGGGAATAACATCACACAGAATATTGTCCTTATATGGGCCTATTTGGAAATCAACTTCACACTGCTCACTTACCAGGATTTGATGTCCTTTATGTAACCAAGATACTTTGTATGGAACATGATGCTTGGTCCTATTCAAACCCAACTTCTCTACCATCTCTGTGGAAACAAGATTGTTAGTAATCCCACTGTCAATCACCATCTTACAACACTTCCCCTGGACTTTACACATGGTCCTGAATAAATATTTTCTTTGAGTAGGCTATGCTTGCTCCTTCTCAGGTTTCAACAAGACTTTATCTATCATCAAAGACTCTCTTGTATCTGGCAAGACTTCAGCCACTATCAAATGTTCTTGCTACTGCTCATTCCGATCTACATAGGCTCCTCTCTATCCGATGTCTTCCTTCTCTGGACATTCAAACATTCTATGCCCCAACTGGTTGCATTTGTAACACCTATAGACAGTTCATCTACCTCTTCCTCTGCCTCTACCTCCTTGGTAAGGCCCTCTTCTTCTAGATTCACCTCCTCTACCATGTTGCTTTTGCTGGTTAGAGTTACTGAAATCTCCCCTCTTGACTCCAAATCTTCCTCTTCCAGCTGATTATCCCCGTCTTCTAGTCGAACCTCAACCTCTGTTGAAGTCTACTTCCTCACTATCTTTTCTTCTACCCTTAAGGCACATTAATATGCCTCCTCCATTGTTTTAGGTGATATCATGCCAATCTCTTCTTGGATATCCATCCTTAGACTATTGACATAGATAGAATCCTTATCTGCTGATTCTTCCACATATCCTGCCCTTAGGTTTACTTTGTAGAACTATTCAGTGTACTCTCTCACTGTTAACAATCTTTGCCTAAGGTTCTGTACCTGTCTATACATAATTAACTAGTAATATTTGGGCAAGAACTTAGCCCTCATCTTTATTACCATACGATCCCAGCTCTTTATCAACGACTTGTTCTTTCTCCTTCTTTCAACTTGCACACTATCCCACCATAAGGATGCATGCCCTTTCAACCATGTCATAGCAAATATGACTCTCTTGTCTTCTTCAACCTCGTTGTACTCAAAGTACTTATCCTACTCACTGATCCATTCAATGAGATGCTCAACAACGAGACTTCCATTGTAGGTCTGAAACTTAGGTTTCAGCCTTGATGTTGCTCCTAGAATCGATCTGAAATACCTTAAATCAGGAATTTCCTGCATAGGTGCAACTTCTTCTCTTTTCTCTTCATCCTCAGGTTCACTTAAGTCCTCTACTTCTCGATCTCTTCGTTTGTCCATCTCCATGGCTTCCAAACATGTTCGCAACTCCCTCACTTCCTCTATAAACTATGCGTTTGCCATCGGTCGACCTCTGTCACAACCTCGCACTCTGCCCATGTGTGCAGCCATTGTTCTAGGTGATATCATGCTGATCTCTTCTTGGATATCCATCCTTAGACCATTGACATACCTAGAAGCCTTCTCTGCTGACTCTTCTACATATCCTGCCCTTAGGTTTACTTTGTAGAACTCTTCAGTGTACTCTCTCACTGTTAACAATATTTGCCTAAGGTTTTATTAACATAACTATAAATCAGATATAAGAGACAAGAATAGATAGGAAAACAGATTATATTATTATAATGAGTTCATACAAGGCAGAGAACTGAACTGAGTTCTTGCTTGTCTCAACAGCCTAATATATACAAGTTACAAACAGTTACAAAATAACTACCTGTCGGTTCGGTGAACCGACACGACTGTTAGTTAAGTCGACTAATCTTCTAGTTTAGTTGGCCGACCGACTTAGTCGGCTGATCGACTAAGTCGGTCTTTGTTCAAGTCGACTTCATCGACTTGCTTCTTCTACATCTCCCCCATGAACAAAAATGTTTCTTCGTCCTGAAGAAACAGGGAGGTACAAAATCTGAAACTTTGTCGGATCAATCATACTTGCTCATGATGTGGACTGTGCAACCGGATGGTTGGTCTTCTCTGGATGCAGACTTCAACGATAGTTGGAGCTGTGATGGCAAGATGATGCTGGAATTCAGTCCAAATCTGCAATGCCTTCTGGATATCGATTGTTAAAGTGGTGAGACTTGATAGGATCGACATCTTTTTGGACATAGGCATTTCTGTGATGTTCTCCATGTTTGGACCCAACAGTTGGTTTTTCTCTTCTGCAGCATGGATGAGTCATTTCATCTGTGGGCAGATGATGTCAAATTTCTCTATATTGGGAAGGGCTTGTTGAACCCACTGATGTGCCTCTCGTTCTAGCTTCTGCAGTTTGTTGGTCTCCATCACAATTTGTTCTTCAATGGTATGCCTCAGTTCTACCTCAGTCGATTTCTGGCCCTCCAAAGCCTGAATGCCCTGTCGTGCCTGCCTTGTCTGCTGATAGACCTGCCCATAGTGTGTAGGCTAGTATCGTAATACTTACTCAGTGACAACTGATTCTTCCATATGATCCTGCAGAACCTTGTATGCCTCCGAGAATGCAGTGTGCTGGGCGAGAAGCAGTCGAACAGTCTCCTCCTTTTGCTCTTCCTTAGTCTCTTGCATCCGGGTCTGGACGGTCGATACCATCATTTCGAAGAGCTGATATGCTCTTTCCAGTGGTTGATCTATGTCGACTTCGATAGGGCCTGGTATCACGGTCTGTACTAGAGCTCTGCATCTGTCGAGAAACTCGACTTCTTTTGCATTTTTGGCTACAAGCTCTTTATTTTTTCGATCTGTCCTTTTCCTTGACTCTTTGGCCACAGTTTTAAGGAGTTGGCCGACCTCTGTGTCGTCCAAGGAACTTGCATCCCTTAGGATAATCCGGAGACCGAATGTTCTATGCTGCTCTTTCTTTTTCTGCTGTTTGTCTAGCTGTTGCTCCTGGGTATCTGCAGCAGTTGAGGTTGGGTCTGTGGTGGGTGGAATGGCGGTCGAGGGTTGTTCTGGTTGGTTAGGTGGTATAGAATTCGGGGTTGTGTCTTTTTGAGGAGGTGGTATGACCACTTCCAGTTGTGAAGATAACGGTGGCTGTGATGGGTTTGGCTGTAATTCTAGTGGTGGGGATTTTGACGGTGGTGGTGGTGGTGAAGGAGGTTGTGATGATGGTGGTGTTGGGGACAGATTGGGGGTATGGATAGGGGTCGAAGGGTTGGGTGGAGTGTGTTGTGAACTTTGGTCGGAAGAGATACTTGCTTCCGAAGGTGTAGTGGGTAGGTCGTCCTGTGCGTTGGTGATGATTGGCTCAGTGACAGACTTTGATGTTTCCATTACATCACCTTGTTGGTCTCGGGTGAATGTAGTTGTAACAGTTGCATATGGATTCTTGCTTGCATAGAGAGGAGTTTGGGTCTGTATTTTCTAGGCCGACTTGAACAATCCAGGAAGTGTCGCGAAGAAAGCTTTAAGCTCAGCGTCCTGGTCGACCCTGGCTCTGAGTGCCTCCAGGATGGCACGTTGATATTCCTCAGGGGGACTGTCTGCCTACTGTACTTGTGCTTGTTCCTCAACTATGGTTGTCGGGGATGGAGGGGGAGGGGTCGACACAAGGTCGACCACATTTTCGGGTGTCGGTGCCGTTTTTTCTTTCTTTGGCCGACCCTCCGGAGCTCCTGCATCCAGGTAGCATTGAAACTGAACTTCTACTGACACTTTATTTGCATGAGAATCCTCAATAATGTCGACGGCCGCGGCTGCTAGTTCCTCCTCATCATCGGACGAGTTGGCCAGAATAAGCTTGTGCTTACCCCTACATTGTTGGAGTTTTTGGGTTTTGATTTTTTTTCTTGTGACAGCTATCTCCTTAGCCAGCTTCTTGATGATGCTTTTAGACAAAGCATATTCTGGGTCATTGCCTTCGACTTCTCCTGTCAGTACCTGAGTGGGGTCGACGGTTGCTGGAGCCAGAGGAGTTGTCTGTTGCTGTGTTTGTATTATTGGTTGTGGTTGTTCTGTCGGTTGGGGTTCGAATACCTTTGCAGTCGGAGGTTTGACAGTGATGTGTACCCGACTAGTGGGCACGGTCGGGGTGTCCTCCGACACAAATGTGCTGATGTATAAGTTTAACTCATAGTCCTCTTCTTTTTCTTCGTCGGTGAGTGGTTCTATGATGGAAAAGTCGACCTGTTTCACAGCCTCTGGAATTGGTATCTTTGTCTGCGCTTGTCTGGTCAACTTGCGGAAAATCTACTCGACCGTTGGATAGTAGTCGAGGTCCTGTGCTTTGGGGTCCTAACCTCGCATGTACCATACTGATGTATGATCAAGTTCCAACTGGATATGAGACTCAGCAGGGAGGTTTTGTTGGATGTTTTGGGGCACCCTCCACCTCGTTGTTCGAACCTTCAATTGCTGGAACTAGTTTTCCAGGAATACTTTTCCCCGTGCCAGCTCATGCAGGGTGCCTTTTTGTGAAAAGGGTTTAAAACGGTGCATTTGGAATTTGGTCGGCTCCCGGAAGACTGGACTACCTTCCGGACAAATATGGTACATAACAAGCCAGAGAATGAGAGAGGGGAATTTGATCATACCTCCCGTCTCTTGACAGCGTTCACAGATGGTTTTGATCATGTCGGCAACATAATCTCCCCACCAGTAGATCCGACCGTCGGTCGCGATTATGTCGACCGCTTCCAACATCTCTAGTTTAAGGTTGCTGCCCCGACCTGCCAAGGTAAGGGTGATTGCTATGATTTTAGCCACGATTTGTGGCGTCCTTGTCACAATTTGGCTGATCATCAGTCCTTTGGAATTATTGCCCGACTGTGAGCCCATAAGTTCTTGGACTAACCCGTCTTTGATCCCGATAGGTACAGTGCTGCCTTGGTTGGACAGGCCCATAAGCTTGGAGATAACATCCCCGGTGATGTCAATCGGCTGGTCGAAGTAGAATCGATCGTTATGGTAGCGAATGATAATGAATTTAACAGTGGCTTCCTTCGTTCCACCGAAGCTTGCCATCATTGATGCGTTAGGATAGTTGAAGATGGAGCTCTTCTGAACTTTCTTAGTAGCCTGGTTCATTCTGTTGTCGACATAGGCCCACTCTTGGATCTCTGTCCAGAGTTTCTGGAATGGGCCCTCCTGTACCTTTGCGTTTTTTATGTTCTTTAAGCGGTTGAGCAAGGGGGTGTCCTCCGCTTGCAGCTCCTTTGCCTTGGCCGTGGCTCTAGTTAGTTTGGGTGCCATTGCATCGGACTGGTCGGGTTTTTGATAGAGTTCTTGGTTTTTGGTCGACTGATATTGTGGGTGTACCAGTGTAGTTGAGGAGTGTTTAAGTTTGTGGGTTGTAAGGTAGGGCGTTCCCTTAGTTTCTTTTAAAAATTTTTAGGGATAATTGAGACAATGAAGCACTATCGGGTGGGCTTTTTCTGTACTATTTGTATAGTCCAGCACCCTCTGGCTTGTGTTTCATAATTTTCCATCTCCCAGTCATATAGTTCAGCATCTGAATTATGTCCAATGGAGTCTTGGTTACCTAAGTAAAGTTCCCCATGGATGTTTGGTTCTGTGTAGTCGGTATTGTTCTGGATCTGGTAAAGTTGTCTGACATCGACTTCCTCATCTATCGGTTCAATCCAAGGTTGCCCTTGGGATGGATGAATAGGTACAATGATCTTTTGGCCATTTCCTTTGAGATTAATCCGTTCCTTATCTAGGGAGATAGATGCTTTCATCTTTTGACCCCAAGGTCGACCGACTAGGGCTGGGAAGGAGCTAGATCCTTCCTTTGGGTCAATAATTTTGAAATCAACCTTAGTTGAGATTCCTTTGATGGTCATGTCGACATCTTTCCAAACCCCAATGGGTTCAATGAGGCCTTGGTCGGTGAGTTTTAGGTAAATTCCTGACTCATAGAGTCGAGGTCGGCCCATCTTTTCCCATGTATCCCGTGTCATGATATTTACCTGAGACCCAAAATCGAGCACCACTTGTCGGACGTGATAACCTTCGATTTCCAGGTCTACAAGTGGGTCGACATCATTTTTGTCTTTCTGGTTTAGGCTACAAATGTTCTTAGTTTGTTTGCCCAAGTTAGTGCTTTTTATTTTGTGTAATAAATCAATGAATTGGGCTACGGATGTGTCTGTTTGGATGAGTTGAGTTAATTGATGTGTCGTGCTAAGTCGACTATTAATAATGTCTTCTTGCTGTGCAATATTTTGAAAGATGTGGGAGGCGTCTTGATAGGTTTGTTTTTCCTTCAGAGGATTCGAATAACCATTTGTGTTTTTAATTTTACTAATTTGAGGGTTATCAGGCCCTGTTTTTGTGCCTTGGCAAGTGACAATATGCAGATTCTTAGTAGTTAACACATCATGCTTTTGTACACAAGACAAGACATTAACGTTTTTCTTCATATTGATTTTTTCTAACATGGTAGGACAATCCTCCAAGGAGTGATCGCCTACTCCACAATGCGTATAGAATTTAAGGTCAATTCTGTCCTTGTATGAATAGTCTGCGCATCGGTGCCCTTCTTTATAGTAGATGAAGCACTAGGAGGGTCGACGAGTGCGTATGTCGCGATTCCCGATGAATCGACCTCTTCTTCCAAACCCTTGTCGTCGATTGTCGTACCGGCGTTCATATCGTTGGCCTTCAGTTCTTTGCCCGTTCTGGTCATTATTATTTTGTTCATTGCTTTGCGCCACTGCATTTGTCTGGTAGACCGCCTGATAGTTCTGTCTGTTTTTCAGGTTTAGTTGACAGTCGGTCGTATTGTGAATTTTTGTCTCACAGATGGTGCACCAGTAAGCTTTGGCATTCTTCATGTTAAATGGACATTCTTTCATAGAATGATCTCCGGCCTCCTGGAAAATGTCGCAAAATACTTTAGTTTGTACAAAGCGGACGTCTTGTCGACTGTATTCGTGTTGACAATTATCTTTCGTGTTTCCGGCTCTTGAACATTAAGTACACCAGATTTCTTGGTTCTTGAGGGTCAGTTCTTTCAAGGACTTCTGCACATTTTCAAGCTGTTCCTCTAACCTGTGGTCCATCGGATAGGCAAGTATATCTTCGTCCATTTCCACCTGTAGAGCTTTGGTTAGCGCATCTTCATATGTCTTGAACGTTTCCAGACTGATGTGTCGGCGTACTTTCTGTGATAATCCTGCAAGGAACCATTGAATTAGTAATTTCTCATCAATAACATAATCTAACTGGCTTAATAGGTCCTTCCAGCATTTGTCGTAGTCGCGGACTGTCTCCCCTGGCTTTTGTGTTGTTGTCTTAAGCTTTTTGGCTGCCAGGTGCTTGGCGTCTGGGGTTTTGAAAAAGGATAAGAACTATGCTTTTATCTCAGATTTTGTGGCTCTAGGTTGCCTTTCCGAACAGGTCATGTACCATGTTAAGGCCCTTTTCCTTAAGGCTCCGGCGAACTGAGCCATTTGTCTATCTTCATCTGTTACCCGGTTTTCTTCCCAGGTCGACTCGCAGACAAACCAATGTCATCTGGGGTCTTCATCCCCCTCGTATAGAGGAATGTGAGCTGATCCATGACCCATGTATGGATCACTTTCACTACTCTCAGAAGTTGGCGGGGTTGGAGGTGTGTGTGGTGGTGAAAGTGGTGGGGTTGTTGATGTGGTCGGGCCTGCGGAATTTTGGTCGACAGAACTGGTGCCTCCGTCGGTGATTGATTTGTCTTCCACGTACAGTGGGTTGTTTTGGATTTCTATTGTCAATGGTCCACTGGAATTTTGTGTGTGCAAGTCTAATTCTTTGATTTCTTCTAGAGTTGTACTTGGCGGGGGGGGTGCTCCTTCCTGTGTCGGTAAGAGCAAGTGGATACTTTGGAGGGGGGGTGCCGCTTGAATCATCACCCAGTTCCCTTCGAATGGTTGGCGTATGACAAGATATCATCCTGTGTACATATCATCGCCTAGTAGACTCTAGATACTATAGTCACCAGCTCTTAGTTGAAGGTCATCTTCAACAATAGTCTGTATGCTGGTATGTGGATTTAATGGGGACAGGGTCGTTCCTTCACCGGGAGCTGTTAATTGGAGAGCTTCTGGCTGCTCGATCCATAATTCTTCCTCTATAGGGGACACTTCTTGTTCTATGCCCTCTTCTTGTCGGTCATGACCCGACGCTGGTGGATTCTCTTCACGGCCAGTCTCCCTAGGGTTGTGCTCACTGCGCAGCCCATCGGCTCTTTCGCATCTTGCTTCCCTTCTCTTCTGTCTTTCGTCCCTTTCTTGTTTCTGAATGTTTGACATACTTCCGTACACTACTATTCTCTTCAAGTCTTCTACGGTCGACTTTTCATCACTGGTGACGTCTATCCTCCTGTGGTCGACTAGGATCCACTATACTCTACCTCCGACACAAGACCAGCTACCCCCCCATAGCCTACCCGACACTTTTTAGAAAGCTCGGATAGTTCGATTCACTTACTCAGGAAGTATTCCCACTCCCTTTCTGCAATAAACTTCTCCCACTTCCTCTACTTTTCCGCCCAGTTGGTGTTTGGTGGTTGTTCGCACAGTGGTGGTCTAGGTTCGACGATGTGGCCTGCTCCGTTCTCTATCAAGAATTTGAACAGCAAAGTCGGCAAGGTGCACAAGAATTGTTCGGTGAAATCTGTGTAGAATTTTTCTTTGACAGTTTCCACTGACGTCCTTTCTTCGACCGCTTGCTCCTCACAGAAGTCGTTGGCGATTTTCTCGAACCACTCCGACAGATTTGTGCGTCCCTCTCGGAATAGTTTATCTAGAAACTGCTGTTCTTTAGTGGCATCTGGTCTTCTCATCCAGAAGATGCTTCAATAGTTGTGGCACTGATTCGACAAACTTCTCATGCGTCTCAGTGAAAAATCTTTCCTTGGCTTCAGCGACTGTTAATCTGTTTCGTCTTGCGTAATTTTGCAAGTAGTTCACAATTTTACGGTCCCACCAGTCCTTGATCTCCTGCTCTGGTATCATATGTGAGCATATATCTTAGACATGTACTACCGGCAATGGAACCAATGTTGTAATCTCACAGATCACATAAGGTTACCAATAATACATACTAAAACATAACTATAAATCAGATACAAGAGACAAGAACAGATAGGAAAATAGATTATATTATTATAATGAGTTCATATAAGGCAGAGAACTGAACTGAGTTCTTGCTTGGCTCAACAGCCTAATATATACAAGTTACAAACAGTTACAAAATAACTACCTGTCGGTTCGGTGAACCGACACGACTGTTAGTTAAGTCGACTAATCTTCTAGTTTAGTTGGCCGACCGACTTAGTCGGCTGATCGACTAGTCGGCCCATCGACTTAGTCAGCTGATCGACTAAGTCGATATTCATTCAAGTCTACTTCGTCGACTTGCTCCTTCTACAGTACCTGTCTATACAAAATTAACTGGTAATATTTGGGCAAGAACTTATCCCTCATCTTTGCTACCATCCGATCCTAGCTCTTTATCAACGACTTGTTCTTTCTCCCTCTTTCATCTTGCACACTATCCACAAGGATGCATGCCCTTTCAACCATGTCACAGCAAATATGACTCTCTTGTCTTCTTCAACCTCGTTGTACTCAAAGGACTTATCCTGCTCATTGATCCAGTCAATGAGATGCTTAGCAATGAGACTTCCATTGTAGGTCAACAACTCAGGTTTCAACCTTGACGTTTCTCCTAGAATCAATATGAAATACCTTGAATCAAGAATTTCCTACATTGGTACAACTTCTTCTCTTTTCTCTTCATCCTCAGGTTCACTTAAGTCCTCTCCTTCTCTATCTCTTCGTCTATCTATCTCCATGGCTTCCAAACGTGTTTGCAACTCCCTCACTTCCTCCATAAACTCTATGTTTGCCATCGGTCGACCTCTGTCACGACCTCGCACTCTTCCCATGTGTGCAGCTATCCTCTTGCACTAAGCCTCTACAATAACAGTTCTCTTTCACACTGTTACAATATTACCTTACCAAGCCCCTTCTCTGTACTTGGTCTTTTGGCAGCGCGGTTCTCGATCTAGAACCTCTTGAGCACTCTTCTCTGCTCCTTATAGGCTTCTATTGCTATGCTTCTCTCTCACATGATATTATCCTTGCTATGATACCAAAATTGGTGTAGGGTCAGATTAATCACAACCAACCCAACCAGCACCTCCAAGATCTGGTGGCTCCTACACTTAGCAGGATTGCCAAATATAGCCCTTGGCAAAATTATGCACTAAATTTCCTCCCCACAACTCTATTTCCGTAAGTAGGTTTAGGGATGTAGGATACGGGATGTCAACTCTCAAAAGTTGATCCCCCGCAAGCGGGTTTCAGGATGCGGGATGTGGGAGGTCAACTCTCCAAAGTTTCTCCCCCACAACGTTTCCTTCGCAATCTTTCCAACCGTCAGATATTTGCAGCTTTATCCCCAATTTTTGATCTACTCTTTGATGTGGATCTCACAGATATTTGTCGATCTGTTATTACCCTCACAAATTCCATTGCAGATCTCTCCTGGATTGTCCGATCTTCGTCTGTGGACTCAATCTCCACCGTTCATTTTCTGCAAAAATTGGTTAAGGAAGAAAATCTGCGCGTTGCACTGATTGATTATGAATTCAATCAACCCAGCCTGCAATCTCTAGGATTAATTAGCCTACCTCTTCTATGCATGCATTTATGAACTATCCCAACTATTCCAGCAACAATTTCATGTGTGAATTAACGATTTTACAGAAATACACAGATGCTCAGGGAATCGTCGAAGTCGGCCCTTCACGGATTCATAGTTCAAAACATTAAATGCAAGTAGGCTAAATACTCTATAAACACACAGTTAATATTCTATTAATAAAACACACTAACACACAGTCGAATCTCTTCTTAAATCTATTAAAATATTTACAATCTTAACCAGACACAGGTCTGTCCGCCTCTCTGCAACTTGAAATGCTAATACTGAAGAGTAGAACCATTCTCCCTTATCTAAGATTTCTATTTAACCTAAAATGTAACCTCCTACAACCCAAGTGGTCCTGCAACTGAAAAATGTTATACCAAAATCCTGTCATCATCATGTGATAAGACCTTTGACATACCTACTTGCCCTTAATCCTAGCACTTGGAGTGGAAACCCATGTTGATTGTCAATCTTTCATAAAAAGACTCAGCACTACGCTTTCCCATTTATCCATGAGCGGTACCTTGCTCACATCGCCTGTGCCTTGTTATCCATAAGTGGTGCCACCACTTATAGCCCTTGGTCCATAAGCATTTCTTACCTGAACCGCTTTGTCATAGAAGGAGAAAAGTGGTACCTTGGGTAAAATGGGAAAAATAGAAGATTCTCGAGGCTTCTAGATCATGGGCCTCATGTCTTCCCTTATCCCTATCATTGTGGGTCAGTTGAACTCGAGATCCCCCATCATAGGATCTTATAGGCCACCTCATCCACAAATCTCTCAACCATTCCTATCCATTGAGGCTTATAAATACAAGCTCATATCCATGGTTGAGGGGGAGAACCATTGAAGTATTGTTATGCTGTTGGATTGACCACTTGGCACAAGCCATTGGAGAGAATATAGAGCAAAGTTGGAGCTTATGGGGATGAAAGTTTTGGTTTCATGGAGATGCATGTCAACACTAAGGCTTAATTGGTTGTAAAATTCTCCATTTTAATCTTAATGCAAAGCTGATTTCCGTCCCACTTTACTGTTGTTGTTTGATCTCACATGTAAATGTTGTTGGATTCCTTAGTCACTAACATGGATTAATAGATTATGTTCCTGTAGCTTTGATGTGTTTGCATGTTTAATATGATTGCAGGTACACATGTTTACTATCGAAGTAGGAATTCCAGGTATCTACGATATCCAGGGAGGGTCTTCATCCTTTGTCGTTCATTTGTTTTGGATTTGAACCATTTAGATGAGAGGAACAACTTTTGTCCATAGAAGGTGAAATATTCTTGCTAACTAATTTGGTGACTCTGCTGGGGAATGAATATATGTATCAGTCGATCTGATCTTCCTCAGTTCTTCAACTTTTGTCTGAATCCATGCTCCTTCTCCAACTCTCTTCAGTCAGATCTGCTATTTGACTTAGTGGATTTTGGTTTGAAACTTCCAGATTTGTTCGGATCTGAATTATTTTCAACCTTTTATGCTCTTTCTCACTTTCAATCTATAAGTTTTTACCTTGATTTGGTCTTTTTATGACTTGATCTGTCGTTCTCTATGTGTTTTGGAATTTTACAGGGAACCGCGCTTATGTAGTGGGCGAGAAGCGGTGCCACCGCCTGAACCTAGTGAGCAGCCCACGGTGCCACCACTTGAGTTCTATTGGAGAGGATCGGTGTTGGGATAAAACCACATTGTCAATACCTGAGAAGCGCGGTGCCAAGTAGGTTTCATTCCAAGAGCTCCTTTTTCTCATTTTTTGTAAAAAAAATGAGTTGATTTTGCTTTCATACCTGCGCTATCAGGCTTGTGTGTCAGAATCTGATGCTTGTGGTTTAGAATTTTATGGTTAAAGATTGGTTTGATTGGAAAATTAAAAAGCTAGGTTAGAATTTTGATTGTTCATTCACTTTGGTGCTTGTTGGTTGTAATTGCGAAAGAGTGTCTTGTTTTTGAAAAGCTTAGGGTGTTAATAAGATCTCTTTTCATTTATGTTATATAGACTAAAAGAAGAACACTTGATTAGCATCTTAATTTCATTTCTTGCTTGCATAGAAAACTTTGTTTTCTTCCTTTAAAAAATAATTTTTTTGACTAAGATTAGGTTATCATCATTGAGCGTTGGACATTGGACCTCTGATTGGCATTACAAGATTTCAGGCTCTTCATATTCTTTTGTCTCTTATGCATTTAGTACTATCTTGTCAAAATAAAAAAAATGGTAGTTTTAAGTTAGATTTGCCTATGTTTTAAGAAAATTGAAAATAGAGTGAATTTGCATGTAGTGTGCTTCTTGTTTTTCTTTTAGGAAAAGAGATTCTTCCCCTTATTGCTTTTAGAAAAGAGAAATCAGTTTGGAAAGTGCTGCTTGTCTTTGATTTTGTGTTTGAGACTGTTGTTTGGAAATATTTTTGGTTTTGAAACAAAAGAAAATACTCTCTTTCCCTCCCGTAAGTAGGCATACTGAACGGTAAAGTGAAATATTTTGCATAAGCATACTACATGGTTTTACTTTTCTGTCAAAACACCATGCATTCACCTAACTGTCCACTTTAAAATTAACGGTAGTTATAGGTTAAAATTTACATAGCAATTGGAGTGATAGTTTAGAGACTTGTTCGGGCATCGTTAAGCATAGGAGCTATTGTTATTTGTCCGCATTACATCCCGGGACTTGCGCGGTTCTTCCACGTACCGTCGTTATATCGAATGGCCTTTCACGTACCCTTGAGGTATATAGAAAAGTACTTCACGTACTTGATTGTATATAGGAAGGCCCCTTGTGAACGGTTATGTATTAGACAACACTACTACCAATTTGAGCTCCCATGTACCTTGTGTATATCAGGAGACACTATTAGGAATCCTCAAACCATCTGAGTTATCCTTTTGGCCTGTCTTGTGAGGTTCCTAACTCTTATCCACTCCTTTCACATGTTTGCTTGTTGCTTTTAGTTTGAGTAGTACTTGCATGGTAGTTAGGGGGTTATTAGAGAGTTTAGAGATGGCATCCTCATCTGGGACTACGACTCAAGAGGTCCCTTTCCAAGGTGTACCTTTTGTATTCCCTCCAAGTGAAGGTATTGGTCCTCCCTTTATTTCCACTCTAAATCTTCCTAGATTAACTATAGGATTACCGGTCTGGCTATTTAATCTGGTAATTGTTGTTACACCTAATGTCTCAAATGTCACCTCTCCTCCAGGAGAGGATCGACCTCAACCTAATCCCTCTCCTTCTTCATCGGTTGTTGCTTCATCCCTTTCTTCTTCTTCGCTTGAACAAAGCTCTATGGTTAGTAGTCATGTGGATAAGAAGAAGAAGAAAGGGAAGGATAAAAAGAAGAAGGATAAGAAAGAGAAAAAGCAACAACCATCTACTCTTGATGGTGCTCATTCTAAGAGAACACTCGGAAAACCCAAGTTCCCTTGTAAGCTTTGCAAGGGGGACAACCTTCTTAAGGAGTGTCTCGGTCTCTCCCGTGTACAAGAAGAGTGGTCTAAAAGGTCCAAACCGTCTGTTTCATCAACCTCTGATCATCATGTTGATGATACTCCCTCAATCAGTGACCCATTGGTAAAAGGTCGTAAGGGTAAAGTCTTGTATCCTTGTTTGATATGAAAGGCTATGCATCATACTTTTCTTTGTCCAAGCATGGATGAAGATTCATGTTGTTTGGAAAATATTACTGATCATCAACAGGTGATTCCAACAAGTGATAGTAAGTTATCCCTCGATCCCCCACTGGTTGACTAACTGGTCGATTCATATTTATCTGTGGTTAATCCCACTCTCCCTTTTGAGAGTGAAGTTAAAGTGGTTGAGTCGGTGTCATTTCCACCCAATCCCTCTCTTTCATCAGAGAGTGTTAAGACTAAAGTAGTCTCTTTGACCAAATTTTCATCTTGTTCTTCTCTTCCAGTAGAGAATGAACCAAAACCTACCAAAGTTTTTATGCTTCGTTCTGATTGTTCTCAACAAGAACCAATTTTGTTTGTTTCGATAGAACCCTCTCTGAGTAATGAGGTTATTTCCTTTGACTAGAGTAACCTAAAAGAGTCTCATCTTCATTTGAGTGTTCCTTTCCAGATAGTTGTGAATGTTACTTCTAGGAAGATACTTCGCACTATTGTTGACGAAGGGGCTTCTGTTAGTATTCTATGCTCAACTGCTTGGAAAGCTTTAGGTTCTCCTCAGCTTGTGTGAGCCACCGATCAGATATTGGCTTTTAATAGAATACCTACTGCACCTTTAGGGACCCTTCCTTACTTGCCTATTATATTAGGAGGGAAAACTGTCTGTATTGATGTTATGGTGGTCCAAGGTCCTTTAGATTTCAATCCGCTCCTTGGACGTGATTATGTTTATGCCATGAAGGATGTTGTGTCTACACTCTTTAGAGTTAGACATTGTCCCCATGATGGGAATATTGTGACCATTAATCAACTTTCTTTTGTTACACCTGACCATCGCATTACTCCTAGTAATCAGACTACCTTGAATGTGCCGCATGTTCTTGTGATTCCTTCTCCTTCTTCTAGTTAGCTTCTTCCCATCATAGGTAAAATGAGGGGCATGGCTCTAGTCTATGGACATCATAATGGAGCTAAGATGCTAGCTTTTATGAAATGGGGGAAAGAGCAGGTTTGAGAGCATAGTTTACTTTTGGTTTCAAGCTCGTTAAAAAATAAAACCACTCCTTAAGCATAGTTTACCTTTTGGTTTCAAGCTCGTTAAAAAATAAAACCACTCCTTAAGCATAGTTTACCTTTTGGTTTCAAGCTTGCATAAAAATGAAACCATATCACGAGCATAGTTCCCATTCTGTGTCAAGCTTGTTAAAAAATGAAATAGATGCCTTTGAGAAAATTTCCCATTCTATGTCAAGCTCATTAAAAAATGAAATGGATCTCCTCAAGCATAGTTTACATTTTGGTTTCAAGCTTGCATAAAAATGAAATCATCCATGAGCATAGTTCATTTTCTTTTTCAAGCTCATTAAAAAATAAAGTAGGTTTCCTTAAGTATAGTTTACCTTTTGGTTTCAAGCTTGCATAAAAATGAAACCATGTTCCAAGCATAGTTACCTTCTGTTTCAAGCTTGCGTAAAAATGAAACAGATCCCCTTCCCTTGGTTCAAGTCTTCCCTTTAGTGTTAGAACTTGAACCTTCTTTTCACATGCCTGGTTCTCATTCTTCCTACCCCCCTGGTGAACATTTTCACATTAGTAACTAGGTTTTTTAGGTTGCATATGGAAGAAGAACCGTCAGATGAAACGAAGCTTGGGGGCTTGTCGAGCCCTGTTGTAATCACACAGATCACATAAGGTTACCAATAATACATACTTAAAATATACATATAAAATAGAGACAAGAGATAAGAACGAGAAGGTGAATTAACAGATTATATTACATGAATGAGTCCATACAACACAGAGAATTGAACTGAGTTCTCATCTAGCTCAACAGCCTAATATATATGATTACAAAATGGTTACAAAATAACTACCTATTGATTCGGTGAACCGAAACAAACTTAGGTGGCTGACCTAATCTCTAGTTTAGTAGGCCGATCGACTAAGTTGACTCATCGACTTAGTCTGTTGATCAACTAAGTCGGCTATCATCCAAGTCCACTTATCAACTTGCTCCTTCTACATCTCCCCCATGAACAAAATGTTTCTTCGTCTCGAAGAAACGGGGAGGTACAAAATTCTTCCTGTCTGGTCTTAATAGTTATTGTGATGTGTCTGGTATTCATAGGCTGTGAAGTCTGATGGTCAGTGTTTTCTGTACCCAGACTTCGACAATGGCTGGGGCTATTACTATGAGGTGATGTTGGAAATATGTCCAACTTTGCAAAATCTTCTAGATGTCGATGGTAAGTGTGGTAAAGCTTGATAGGATTTACATCTTTTCTGAAATGGAGACTTCTACTATTCTCTCCATGTCGGGACCCATAAACTGGTCCTGCTCCTTTGCAGTTTCGATAAGTTGTTTTATTTGCCGGTAGATGATGTCGACTTTTTCTAAGTTAGGGATAGCTTGTTACACCCACTGATGTGCTTCCCTCTCGAGTCTCTGCAGCTTGGCTGTCTCAAGCACTATTTGTTCTTCTATTGTGGTTCTAAGTGCTTCCTTAGTGGTTTTCTTGCTTTCCAATTCCTGGATCCCTTGTCGGGTCTTCCGAGTTTGCTGATAGACTTGCCCGTAGTAAGTAGGCCAGTGTCTCAGTATTTCTTCAGTTATGATAGACTCCTCCATGTGATCTTGCAGCACTTTATAAGCTTCAGAAAAGGCGGTGTGTTGTGCCATTAGGAGTCAAGAAGTTTCCTCTTTTTGTTTCTCCTTTATTTCATGAATCTGTGCTTTTAGTGCCAACACCATGCTCTCAAATAGCTGATACGCACTTTCTAGCGGTTTGACTGTGTCGACCTCTAAGGGGCCCAACATTACTGAATGGGATGGGTTCCTACATTTGTTGAGGAATTCGACCTGTTATGTGTTCTTGTCATCGAGTTCCTTGCGTCTCTGCTCGCTTCTCATCTTTGCTTCACCTGCTAGGGTCTTCAGAAGTTGTCTTAGATTTGGGTCAGTCAGTGAGGTTGCATCCTTCAATTTGATATGGACCTTTGATGGATATTCATGATGCTCCTTCTTCTATTTATCCTTCCTCTTCTTATGCATTTCTTTCTCTGCTTGTGTCGGCACCTGTGTACCTACAAAATTTGAGTCAGGAATCTTTGGTTTGTGGGATAGTGGTTGATGTTTTCTCTGGTTAGGGAGGGGGGATGACTGCTGCTTCTGGTGGTTTCAATGCAGGGGGTGCAGAAGTGGTCATAGTTGGTGCTAATGGTTGTGGTGGGGCATGCTCTAAGTCAGGGGGTGGTGGTGGTGTTGGAGATGGTGTTAGTGGTGATGGGGTTGGGGAATGGTTGGGGGTGATTGGGTTGGGAGAAATGTGGGTGAGTGGTGGGTTGTTGGGCTGGGGAGGTGAGTCTAGGTCGGAGAAAATTTGGTTAATTTGGAGATTTATGTTCTCCTCAGTTTCTTATCCTCCAGTCGGTGCAGCGGCTGGTAGGTTGGTTTGGGGTGTGGTCAGAGTGATAGTCGTAGTCCGACTTGCGGTCACTTCAGCTTCCTTGTCAGGATTTCTCTCGAAAGTGGAAGTGATAGTTGCAAAGGTTTTGGACTAGAATTCATGTCCTGATTGGTATCCACCGGTCTCGAAGAGAGGTGCTTTTGTGGATATCTTATGTACTGACGTAAATATCTCAGGCAGCTTCTCGATGAATGCCTGCAAATCTCTGTCTTTATCGAACTTTGCCTTCATAGCCTCTGACATCGCTCTTTTTCACAAGTCGAGTGGGATTACTAAATGCTGTTTGGGCACTTGCTCCTCTGTAACTTTTGTCGATGATGGGGGTGGAGGCATCGACACCAGATCGACAACATTTTCATGCATCGTCATGTGGGTGGTCTTAGATTTCTTGGGTTGGCCTGGTAGTGCTCCTGCATCGACAAATCAATGGAATTGGGTTTCTATGGCCACCTTATTTGCTACATCATCCTCTATTATGTCAAGGGCCGTAGTTGCTAGTTCCTCTTCATCGTCTGATGATTTGGCGATGATAAGCTTACGCTTACCTTTTCCTTGTTGTCATTGTTGTTGTGTCTTGAGCTTCTTCCTTGCAACTGCTGTATCTTTCAAAAAAAAATTAATAATGCCTTTTCTGACAGCATACTTTGGGTTTTCTGGCTTTGTCTCTCCCCTTGGCTCCTGGGTCGAGACGACACTTTCTGCAGCTGGAGTAATTACCTGCGACTCTGATGAGGTTTCTTTTGGATGTGGTTCTTTCCTTTGTGTTGTGGTTCTTTCCTCTATGCTGTCGGTTGGTTCCTCAACAAATGTAGGAACCTGACCCATTCAATAATGCCGAGCCCCTTAGAGGTCGACACAGACAAACCGCTCGAAAGGGCATATCATCTATTTGAGAACATGGTGTCGGCACTCAAATCACAGGTTCAGGAAACAAAGGAGGAACAAAAAGAGGAAACTGGCCGACTCCTAATGGCACAGCACACCACCTTTTATGAAGCTTATAAAGTGCTACAAGATCACATGGAGGAGTCTGTCATAACTAAAGAAATATTGAGATATTGGCCTGCTTACTACAGGAAAGTCTATCAGCAAACTCGGTAGACCCAACAAGGGATCCATGCATTGGAAAGTAGGAAAATCACTAAGGAAGCACTTAGAACCACAATAGAAGAACAAATAACGCTTGAGATAGCCAAGTTGTAGAGACTCGAGAGGGAAGCACACCAGTGGGTGCAACAAGCTATCCCTAACTTAGAAAAAGTCGACATCATCTGCCCGCAGATGAAATGACTTATCGAAACTGCAGAGGAGCAGGACCAGTTTATGGGTCCCTACATCGAAAGAATAGCAGAAGTCTCCATTTCAGAAGTCTCCATGAGGCACCCTCCATCTAGTTGTGCAGACTTTGAGCCGTTGAAGCCAGTTCTCCAACAACACCTTTCCATTTTCAAGTTCCTACAAAGTTCCTTTCTGGGAGAATGGTTTAAATCTCCACATGTGGAACCTTGACGGCTGCTAAAAGATTGGGTTCCCCTCTGGGCAGATATGGTACATGAATATCCGTAAGATGAGGGAGGGGAACTTGATGATTCCTCCTGTCTCTTGGCATCTTTCACAGATGGTCTTGACCATGTCGACGACATAGTTGGCCCATCTGTATATTTTTTCATCTGTCACAATGGTGTCGACAGCTTCTAGCATGTCTAACTTGAGGTCGCTGCCTCGAACTGCCATGGTGAGTGTTATTGCTATGATTTTGGCCACAATCTATGGCATTTAGGTTGTGATTTGGCTAATCATCAACCCCTTCGATTTTTTACCCAAAGTCGACCCAGTTAGCTCTTCGACCAGTCCTTATTTAATCCCAATTGGTACTGGGTCTCCTACGTTTGAGAGGCCTGTTAGCCTGGACATGACTTCTGCAGAGATGTCGACCGATTGGTCGAAGTAGAACCGACCATTGTGGTACCGGCTTATGATGAATTTTACAGCGGTTTCCTTAGTGCCACTGAAGCCGGCCATGAGCGGTGCATTCACATAGTTGAATATGGTGTTGTATTTGATTTTATCCATGGCTTGAGTGGGCTTCTTGTTGACATAAGCCCATTCTTGCATCTCGACCCAGATTTTTTTCCATGAGCCTTCCTGTACCTTAGCATTCTTAGTGTTATTTAGCCTGCGGACTAAAGGCGTGTCTGCAGTCTGTAGTTCCTTGGCTTTGGTTGAGGCTCTATTCTATTTGGGTGCCATTGTGTCAGTTTGGTGGTCTATTTCACTAAGGGGTTCTTGTCTTTTAGTCAACTGGATGCTTTGATGCACTCTCTTTATGAATTGCGGTGAATGATCCTTCGGCGGTCCAGTATTTATAGGTGATGCTGGGGATGTTTTCGTCGATGAGTGTATTAATGGCAGATGTGATGTTCCAGCTAGAATACTTGAGTGTGCATTAATGGTGAATTTATTTCAGCGCTTGATGTCATGAATGCGCAATGGGACTATCGAGGTCATTGGTCGATGTCGGTTATGAAAATGGTCAATGGAAGTGGTCGGTCGATGAAAATGGTCGATGGTGCTATGTCGATGGGCATGATGTCGGTTGTCGAAATGGTAATTTCCTGCCATAGTTTTCTGCATGTATGGCACTATTTTTCTTTTTGGATTTTTAGGTTTTTATAGCTTTTGGTTTACAGTTATGGTCCTTATAGGATTTTTTTCTTTTTCTTTTTGAATTACTAGTTTCTGTAGCGTTTTAGTCGGGCTCCATTAATGAGCTTCCGAAATACTATGCCTTGTAATGTCCTTAGTCGGAGTGATCTGTTGTCATGTATCTCTTCGACAACGTAGGCTCCCATCCATTCTGTATGGAGTTTTTTAGGTTTACCTTTTACTCGACTATTGTATAGTAAAGCAAGGTCTCCTACCGACAATTTTTTGTTCTTGATGTTTCGGTCGTGCCATGCTTTCTGTTGTTGTTTATGGATCTCTTGATGTTGTATTGCCATTAGTCGGTGCTCTTCAAGTTTTCTTAGTTACAATAGTTGGTCCTTTCTTCCTTGTTCGACATCGACATGTAGTATCTCTGTGATGATAGGTGTCTGTTGTCGGAAGTGTAGTGGAACTACTGCTTCTTGTCCATAGAGTAGTCGAAAAGGAGTTTGGTCGGTCGAACGTTTATATGCTATTCTGTATGCCCATAATACTGCAAGTATTTTCTCATCCCAGTCGTCCTTATCAGCATTACATATTTTGGTTATTCCTCTTGTTAATGTTTTATTAAATTCTTCAATTGCTCCATTCGACTGAGGATGATATGTTGTACTCCAACGATGGTCGATTTGGAACTGGTCGGTTAGGGTTTTGATAGTTATATTAATGAAGTGTGTTCCTTGGTCACTAATTAGGGTTAGTGGACATCCAAATCTGGTGATGATATTCTCATAGATAAACTTAGCAGCTATCTCACTAGAACATGTGTCGACTGGTTCAACCCCTGCCCATTTAGTTACATATTCGATTGCAGTTATGATGTACCTTGCGCCTGTTCTTTTTGCTGGTATAGGAAATGGTCCTATGAAGTCTATGGCCCAAATTTTGAATGTCAAACTTGGGTTCACTGATATCAAAGGCATTTCTATGCTAGGCAGGGGTCGACCTAGTCGTTGAAATCTGTCACATTGACTGACGAAATTTTTGCAATCTCTGTGGAGTGTTAGCCACCATAACCCTGACTGTTGGATTTTTTTGTGGTTGTGTCTGCTTGAAAATGTCCTCCTGCAGGTCCATAGTGTGCTTCATGCATAATGTTGTCTCATTCTTGTTCTAGTACACACCTTCTGAGGATGTCATCTAATCCCAATTTGTATAAGAATCCATTTATAAGACTGTATGGTGCAACCTTCATAGCTAAGATATGCTTCTTCTTTGTACTCATTCCTTTTGGTGCATGTCCCTCTTCCAAGAACTAGGCTATTTATTCTAATGCTGAAGGGATTGCTTCTATCCGAAATAAATGTGCATCAGGTAAGTCATCTTCGACTCCTGTCAGCTCTTCTCCTGTGTCGATTTGGGATAAATGGTCAGGACCAACATTTAACTTACCTGGTCGAACAACAACTTCGAATTCGAATTCTTGGAATAATAGTAGCCGTTGACAAATCCTTCCATGATGTAGTGGTTTATTGATGAGTTACTTAAGTGCCTGATGGTCTGTATAGAATATAAATGGGTTAGCTAAAAGATAATTAATGTCGATATTTTTGTAGTGCAAAGACCATTCCTAGTGCTTCTCTTTCTGTTGTCGAATAGTTTCTCTCATCCTTGTTTAATTTTCTGCTACTGTAAACTATAGGATAATCCATTCCATCATCGTCTGGTTGAGTTAAGATTGCTCCTATTGCTAGGCCTGATGCATCAATATGAACAAGGAATTTGATCGACCAATTTGGAAACCTTATGATTGGTGCTTCGAATAGTTTTATTTTTAATTTCTCTAATGATATGTGGCACTCCTCTGTCCAGTTGAATTCTTTATCCTCCCTTAATAGTTCTTCAAGTGGATAGGTCATATCTGAATAATATCTTATGAATTTTCTGTAATAGCCTATGTGGCCAAGTAGCACCTTGACTTGTTTTGGGTTTACTGGTGGTTTTAGGTCGAAGATAATTTTGATCTTTGCAAAGTCAACCTTAATACCTTCCTTACAGACAATGTGCCCTAATAATATCCCTATGGGGGTCACAAATATGCATTTCTTGATGTTTAGGGAGAGTTGAATTTGTCGACATCTCTCCAACATAAGTCTGAGCCATTTGCAATGATCCTTTAACATGGAGTATATTGTCCAAGCATCAAAGTATACTACCATGGTCTTGTAAATATATTCTTGAAATGTTTTGACAACAATCCTAGAAAATACTGCAGGTGCATTTTTTAATCCGAAAGCCATAACCTTGTAAGCAAATGAGCCAAATTCACACACAAAGGTTGTCTTTTTCTGGTCTTCTTTATCTATTGGCACTTGGTTATAACCTGAGAATCCATCTGTAAATGAGTAGCATTCATGTCCTGCAACCTCATTTAAGATTTCATCTGCATAAGGGGTTGGAAATGGATCTGTTAGTGTCGCTTTATTTAGTTCCCTGAAGTCGACACAAATTCTTAGTTTGGTCGGATGATGTTTCTTAGGCTATATAACCATTGGAATTGCCCATTCTGATTATTCAATAGAATAGATAATTCCTGCTGCAAGCATGTTATCAATTTCCTTTTTGACTATCTCTTTGTATTTGTGAGATAGTTTATATGGCCTTTTCTTCATAGGTCGAACATCAAGCTTAGTATCAATATTCATTTCCCCCATTTCGTGGACTAAGCCTTTGAGGTCTTTATAATCTTGAGAAAATACATCTTGGAACTCCTTTAATAAGTTCACTATCTCTGTGGTCTGCTCTTCACTCCAGTAGTCACCAATATTTGCCATTTTTGGTCGATCATCATTTGAGATGTCGAATTCCCTAGTTTTGACTTTAGCATCTAGCCATTCTTGTGCTTTGGCTTCATTGATCAGTCGACTTCCTTCCTTAAACTGTGAGAATGTGGTAGGGAAGTCAGCTGCACTCAGTCTGTCGGTGTCTTGTTTGTCGGTTGTATCCACTTTAAGGATTGTATAGATAGGTTTGGTTGTTTTGACATGGTTTGATTTCCATATAAAGCTTGTCCCTCATGTATTTTCATTTTCTAACTATAGTCTTGTTGACTATGGTTTTTTCCTCGTTTGTATATTGTTGCATTTCATTATCTGTCAGTTATCTTTTAAGGGTTTGTTTTCTGTCGGCTGGATAAATTCTTTAATCTGTTTTGCTGTTTCGACCAAGTTTTCATTTTGTGGTATAAAGTTGAAATCTTTAATGAAATTTTCCTTGAGTTCATGCCATAAGAATGTTTCACCTTTAGCTTCTTCCATTTTATACCATTTTTTTGGTAATTCGGAGAGGGTTGATGGGAACAGGTGTGTCCATGCTCGTTCATCCTTGTATCCAAGTCTTCTCCATTCTTTTTCACATGTTTTAATATGATCTTTTGGGTTCTGTCCTTGAGTGAATATGGGTATCTGAGCTTATTTGTTTAGCTTCTTTCCTCCAAACCTTTTGACAAAGTAAGTTGAAGCTGTTGTCTAGGTCTACAGTCTTGTTTGATGGGTATCCCACCATTGAGCAGCTTGTCCTGTAAAAGTTTCTACTAGGTTTTGAAGTCGGCCATGTTCACCAATATTTTTGGAAACTTGCTATACATGCATGACTGGTGATTCCCTTTCCTTGTATCTTGGTATTTGTGTAGTCTTTACATTGGTAGGTTGTAAGGTAGGGTATTTCCTAATTTTCTTCTCAAATATTTTTGGGACAATGGACACTATGAAGCACTGTTGGGTGGGTTTTTTCTACACTTTTTGAATAGTCCAACACCCTCTTGCTTGTGTTTCATATTTCTCGATCTCCCAATCATATAATTCTGCGTCTGAATTATAACCAACTGAGTCTTGGTTTCCTAAATGAAGTTCTCTGTAGATATTCGGTTCTGTATAATCTGCATTGTTTTGAATCTGGTAGAGTTGTTGGACATCGACTTCTTCATCAATAGGTTCAGTCCAAGGTTCTCCTTGAGATGGGTGAATAGGTACAATGACCTTTTGTCCATTTCCTTTTAATTTGATCCTCTGTTTGTCCAGGGATATCGATGCTTTCATCTTTCTACCCTAAGGTAGACCTACTAATGCCTGGAAGGAACTAGATCCTTCCTTAGGGTCAATGATTTTGAAGTCAACTTTGGTCGAGATTCCTTTTATAGTTGTGTCGATGTTTTTCTAGACTCCAATAGGTTCAATTAGGCCTTGGTCGACTAGTTTTAGGTATATGCCTGACTCATATAGTTGAGGTCTGCCCATTTGTTCCCTAGTGTCACGAGTCATGATGTTTACTTGTCATCCAAAGTTGAGCACTGCTTGTCGGACATGGTATCCTTCGATTTCCAGGTCGACAAGTGGGTCGGCATCACCTTTGTCTGTTTGATTTGAGCTGTAGATGTTCTTTGTTTGTTTTTCAGAGTTGTTATGTTTTATTTCATATAATAAGTCGATGAACTGAGAGACTGAGTTGTCTTTTTGTACAAGCTATATTAATTCGTTTATTGTGTTATGTCGATTGTTGTTAGCTTATTCTTGTCGTGCAAATTCTTTGAATACATTGGTTGCTTCTTTGTATGTTTGTTTTTCTTTTAGTGGATCAGGATAGACATTTTTCTCTTTTATTTTGCTGATTCTTGGGTTATCACTTCCTGTTTTTGTTCCTTGTCGAGTTACAATATGCAAATTTTTTGTGTTTATTACATCAGTTTTTTGCACACAGGACAAGACATTAACATTTTTCTTTGTATTTATTTTTCCCAACATGGTAGGGCAATCCTCTAGTGAGTGATCCCCTACTCCACAATGAGTACAAAATTTAAGGTCAGTTCTGTCTTTATATGGATAGTCTACATACCGATGTCCCTCCTTATAACATGTAAAGCACTAGATGGGTCAACGTGGTCAGTTGTCGTGATTCCCAGGGAATCGACCTCTTCCTCTGTAGCCTCCACAACGATTGTCATACCAACGCTCATATCTCTGACCTTCGTACCTCTGACCATTCTGATCGTTTGGTAAATTGTTTTGCTCGTTATGTTGTGCAACTGCGTTGGTTTGGTAGACTACATGGTAGTTCTGTTGGTTCTTTAGGTTCAAATGGCAGTCGGCTGTGTTATGATTTTTGGTTTCACAAATTTCACACCAGGATGCCTTGCCATTCTTCATGTTGAACGAGCAATCTTTTGTCAAGTGATCCCCATGCTCCTAGAAAATGTTGCAAAAATATTTGGTCTGCACGAATCGAACATCCTGTCGGCTATATTCCCGTCGACAGTTGTCTTTGGAGTGTCCGACCGTTGAGCACTTGGTGCACCAGATAGCCTGATTCTTGAGGTTTAAGTCCTTTAAAGACTTAAGTACACTCTCCAGTTGTTCTTCCAATCTGTGGTTAGTGGAGTATGTGGGTATGTCCTCATCCATTTCCACTTGGAGATCTTTTGTGAGCACATCTTCATAGGATTTGAATGTTTCAAGACTGATGTGTCAGCGGACTTTCCGAGATAAACCTGCAAGAAACCACTGGATTAGTAATTGTTCATCTATAACATAGTCCATCTGGATCAGAAGGTATTTCCATCGCTTATCATAGTTGTGGATAGTTTCCCCTGGCTTATGTGATGTTGTTTTTAGTTTTTTCGCTACCCGGTGTTTGGCATCTGGAGTTTTGAAAAATGATAGAAATTGCACTTTGATCTTAGCTTTGGTTGCTCTAGGTTGTCTTTCTGAAAAGTTCATATACCAATTCAATGCACTTTTCCTGAAGGCACCGGCGAGCTGTGCCATCTGTCTATCTTTGTCGGTAACTTGGTTGGACTCCCAAGTCGACTCACAGATGAACCCGTGTCATCTAGGGTCCTCATCCCCCTCATATAGAGGAATGTGAGCTGATCCGTGACCCATGTCGGAATAACTATCATTGCTCTCAGGAGGTAGCGGTGGTGGAGGTGGGGGTGGGGGTAGGGGTGGTGGGGTTATTGGTTTATTTGTCTCTGCAGGACTATGGTCGACGAAACTTTCGTTCTCGTCGGTTGTCGATTATTCTTCGACTGATAGTCAGTTGGTGTTGACTTCATATGTTGATGGCCCACTGCAACTATTTTTCCACATTTCTGAATGTTCTGTGTCTTCCAAAGCTGTATTTGGAAAGGGGGGTGCTCTTTCATGTGGTGGTAAGAGTAAGTGGATACTTCGGTTGGAGGGTACCGCTTGAAAGGTAACTCAATTTCCTTCCTCTGGTTGACGAATACTGAGGTGTCATCCAGTGTATGTATCGTCATCTAGTCGACTCCATATACCAAAGTCACCAGCTCGTAGTTAGAGGTCCTCTTCAACAATAGTTTGTATGTGGGTACACGGATTTAACGGAGAGAGAGTTGTTCCTTCATGGGGAGCTCTTAATTGGAGAGCTTCTGGCTGCTCTATCCATAATTCTTCCTCCTTAGGGGATGCCTCTTCTTCCACACCATCTTCCTGTCGGTCATGACCTGACTTTGGTGGATTCCCTTCCTAGTTGGTCACCCTAGGACTCTTTCCTCTATGTAGTGCTAAGGCTCTTTCTCTTCTTTCTTCCCTCCTTTGTTGTCTCTCTTCCCTCTCTATTTTCTGAATGTCTGACATACTGTTTATGTGATACTATTCTCTTGATTTTTTTTGGTCGACTTCTCATTATTGGTGAATGGTATCTTCTAGTCAACTAGAATCCACTCTACTTTATCTTGACATATGACCAGCTACCCCCCCATAGCCTACCTGACACTTTTTAGAAAGCTCGGATAGTTTGGTCTACTTGCTCAAGAAGTATTCCCACTCCCTTTCTGCAATGAATTTTTCCCACTTCTTTTGCTTTTTCTCCTAGTTAGAGTTTGCTGGCAGTTCGTGAAGTGATGGACGAGGTTCGACAATATGTCCTACTCCTTTCTCGATCAAAAATTTGAACAGCAAGGTCGGTAAGGAACATAGAAATTGCTCGGTGAGGTCTATGTAAAATTTCTCATTGATGGTTTCCACTAAAGTTCTGTCTTCGACTACTTGCTCCTCACAGAAGTCGTTAGCGATTTTCTCGAACCACTCCGACAAGTTTGTTCTACCTCCTTAGATTAGTTTTTCCAGCAACTGTTGTTCTTTATTCCCTTCTGGCTTTCTCATCCAGGAGTTTCATCAGAAGTTGGGGCATTGATTCTACAAACTTCTCATGTGTTTATGTGAAGAATATTTATTTTTCTTGTGTGATTGTTAATCTACTCCTTTGTGCATAATTCTGTAAATAATTTGCAACTTTACGTTCCCACCAGTCCTTAATCTCTTGCTCTGATATCATCTGTTTGCATACATTTCAGACATGTACTACCGGCAATAGAACCAATGTTGTAATCTCACAGATCACATAAGGTTACCAATAATACATACTTAAAACATACATATAAAATAGAGATAAGAGATAAGAACGAGTAGGTGAATTAACATATTATATTACATGAAGAATTCCATACAACACAGAGAACTGAACTGAGTTCTCATTTGGCTCAACAACCTAATATATATGATTACAAAACGGTTACAAAATAACTGCCTGTCGGTTCAGTGAACCGACACGACCTTAGGTGGACGACCTAATCTCTAGTTTAGTCGATCGACCGACTTAGTCGGCTATCATCTAGGTCGACTTATCGACTTGCTCCTTCTACAAGCCCCTAGAAACCATGCTAGGGGTAAGCTTCACTAGCAATCATGCTAGGGGCATGATTCCAACCTCTGTATACCATGTTAATGGGATTTTTCAAGCATAGTTTACCCATTGGTTTCAAGCTTGTGTAAAAATGAAACCAATCCCTGAGCATCCTTTCAACTGACTCTTCGAACTTGTTAAAAACAGTGAGATGGTGTTGAGCTTACTTTTCATTTTTCATGCTCTGGTTAAAACATGAAAAGTGGTTTGAGCTTATTTTGTTACTTTTTCATGCTTTGGATTCAAACATGAAAAAGGTTAATAGAGTCTTCTTTAAACTCTTTTCGGACTCTTAAAATGTGAAAAGATTGTCGAGCGATCTTTTCTTCTTCACACTCGTTAAAGTATTTGAAGAGTCATCTGTCCGATGGTAGGTTATCTATTTTTTGGTTTGGATAGGACTATTTACAAAAAAGGAACACTACAGCTGATCATGACTGGAAGAGTTCTCTAAGGTATGATTTTACACTTTTTCGGTCCTTAGAGACTAAATCATACGAAAAAGGACCCCTTTGGAGTCTTCTTCTATAATCATTCAGACTCTCTAAACATGAACGATATCGAGTTTTCTTTCATTGGACTCGTTAAATTAAACATTGAGAGACCTGTTTTTGGGAATGAACCCCTCCTCTCTTAGGTTTGTAAAACATATCAGTCTAGACTTGTCTTCCGACAAGCTATATCAAGTGTTTGTTAGCCTCTTTGAACTCGTAAAACCAAAAAGAGGCACTCATCGATCATGATTGAGAAAATGGGAAGGGAATCATTTTGCAAATAAATGGCAGTAGTTTGTCGTTACCTTTGAACATGGCATTTGTATGCACATCATGTCAGTCGATTGGGTATTCAGCTGATCTCTGTGGCAATCCACTTTCATGAGTCATGCCACTCCTTTGAGTCTTTTAGAAGAATTCACCCATTAGAGGAAATTTGAGGCCTAAAATGGGCCTCCTAAGGAAAATAATAAAATAATAGTTAAAATACTAAGATAATAGTTATTAATTTTGGAGGAAGAATGAAAAAAACTACTTTTTGTGTTCATATTTTTGACATATTTCCCTGTGTTTTTACTCAAATTCTAAGCAGGAGAGATCGTTGGATGCGAAATTTAATTCCGCATCCAACGAGTACCCACACTACATACTTTTGATGGACCCTGCTATCCCAAAAACAAGAAATACCTGAAAAAACGTGATGATGATGTGATCATCACATTTTTTTTCCAGGTATTTCTTGTTTTTGGGGTAGCAGGGTCCGTCAAAAGTATGTAGTGTGGGTACTCGTTGGATGTGAAATTAAATTCCACATCCAGCAAGCTTTTCCTCTTGAAATTTGAGTAAAAACACATGGATATATGTCGAAAATACGAACAAAAAAGTAGTTTTCTTTTATGACAAATATGTCAATTCAACCATTATGGTTGACTCATTTTATTGAAATTCTACTGGTTTTTGAATTCCAACTCACAAAATTTATTGTTGGCACGTTTTCTTATAAGGCCCATTTTAGACCCCAAATTTCCTCTAATGACTATCGCATTATGTGTTTGTCCCGTTCAGTCATGCTGCCAAGTCTTTTGTCGTGCCTCCTAATGTTCAAAGGGGATTTGAAGAAGTTTTACCTTTGCAGTCCACATGGTCTTTGTGTCAGTATTTTTGAGTCAGTCTTATGGTTACTACATTCACATAATTCTAGAACTATGTCCCGAGTTTCGTGTCGTCGATGTGGGACTCATCATGGCCCTCCTTTGACGAGACTATTCCCGTCGACATCAGCTCATTATCTGGGAAATAGTCTTTGAAACAAAAACTTAGTACCTTGAGATCTGTATGCCTTAATGACAGATTCTCTCGCTCTCGACATAGGTTCACATCATTGACCTTTGATCGATAGAATTGACTGGGTGTTCGACATTAGGACATCTATTCACACTTAGTAGATTATACTAGGGTACCTTGGGAATCATTGACATTGATGGTGATCTCCCTCGCACTTGTTAACGGTTCACATCATTGGCTGGTAATCAAGTGGTTTCTACCATGTTCGACTTCAGATCATTGTAATCACATGGATAGAATCGTACTTTGTGGAAGATAAGATGAAGACCCTGGGTATTTGTTTAAAGCGCTCATTGCTTTTCCCCCAGGTTGCGATGGAGTTTTGTATATCTAGCATGGATCCACATTTGTATGGTCGTGGCTATGCTCAAATTTGCATCTGTATGACATAGATATACATTGTATGTCTGGTAGCTATGTCCAAGTTTGAGTCCTCTATCACATGGATCTACACTGTATTCTAGTAGCCATGCTTGTTTATTCCTTCCATGGATCTGCCTTGTATTGATCTACAGCCATGAGTTGGTTACTTGTGTCTATGAGTCAAAAATATTGATGTACTACAGATGCCTATTTGACTACATGCTCCTATCGAGCTGACATTTTCACCTCGTAGCAACGAATTGTTCTCTCAAATCTCTCGTTTATCGTATCCCTCTAAGAATCATGCTTTGGGGAGCATCCTATTATACCAAAATCCTATCATCATCATGTGATAAGACCTTTGACATACCTACTTTCCCTTAATCCCAGCACTTGGAGTGGAAACCCATGTTGATTGTCAATCTTTCATAAAAAGAATCGGCACCGTGCTTTCCCCTTTATCCATGAGTGGTACCTTGCTTGCACCGCCTATGCCTTGTTATTAATAAGCGGTGCCACCGCTTATAGCCCTTGGTCCATAAGCATTTCTTACCTGAACTGCTCTGTCATAGAAGGAGAAAAGTGGTACCCTAGGTAAAGTGGGAAAAAGAGAAGATTCTCAAGGCTTCTAGATCATGAGCCTCGTGTCTTCCCTTATCCCTATCATTGTGGGTCAGTTGAGCTCGAGATCCCCCATCATAGGATCTTAGAGGCCACCTCATCCACAAATGTCTCAACCATTCCTATCCATTGAGCCTTATAAATACAATCTCATATCCATGGTTGAGGGGGAGAACCATTGAAGTATTGTTATGTTGTTGGATTGACCACTTGGCCCAAGCCATTGGAGAGTGTTAGAATATAATCCGTCAGGGATTATATATTGTAAATAAATTAATAAATATGAATAGTAGGAAGCTGAAAAGGCTGGGCGGAAGGTGAAACACAACCGTCATATGATTTGTATAAGTATATGCATTAGCAAAGGAATAAATTGAATCCGGAGTTATACCCTAGACTACTGCCTGCGTGAAGTGACTGATATACATTGCGTTGAAGACTGATATGGTGTTGAATAATGATATTGCGTTGAAGTTGATATTGCTAATGCATACATATTGAGTTGTGACTGCTATCTTGATGTGCTGGAGAAATAATGTGCGCTGAAGAAATAAATATATGCTGTGGCCTGTGATTGTGGTATATATGCGTTGAGTATATACTGTGTGGAGTCTGGAAGCTTTTTTATTCATGTTGCTGGTGTATACATGCTGCTGTCTACTTCCTGAAATGCTGCTGAACCTGTGGAGCTGCCTACGTATCAAGCAAGCCTGTGTTGCTACAGCCTGTTGAAGACCTATCTCAATATTCAAAAATTCTGATACTAAGACTGATATATTGCATTTGTGACTGATATATTGTGTTGTGACTGATATATCATATATTGCTAGTGACTGATATATTTTGTATTGAAGAAGCCTGTGTATGCTATAAACTTGCATTGTATTTACCTTGGTAGAGACTGTAGACCTGCAAGGTTATTGTTTTTTTCTATTTCTCTTTGTCATTATTGGAAATTACACTAAAAGTTGTAAAATATGCAATCTATAGCATCTATAGTTGGTGCCACTCTCACTGGCAAAGACACTTATTTGGAATGGTGGAGGAAGATCAAATCTGCCTTCATATACAATGACCTTTGGGACGGCATTTGCTAAGGTACCACAATAGAGATAGCAGCTGGAAAGACCATAACGAGAGACCCAGAACCTCCAGAATTCGAGAAGGAGAAGGCCATTTGGAGAACAAAAGACAAGAAAGCTTTAGCGGTAATCACTGCCACAGTCAGTGAAGAGGTGAGCCAGCACATATTGCCTGCAAAATCATGTTTTGAAGCACTAAAAAAATTAAAAGATCTGTATGATTCACACTCTGAAATGGAAGTCATTCAACTAATGTTAAAACTATTCATCTTAGAAGTAAAAGACAATGATCCCATGTTAGTTGCCTCTGAAATCAAAGCCATCATGCACAAGATTCAAGCCTCTGGTATGAAAACAGACCTTCCTCTTGCAGTATTTGTAAAATCTTTGTATCCTTCTCACTCCAACTATCTTGAGTCATTGCAAGCTAGTGACAAGTTCAAATCACTAACATTTGACACCGTGGTAGAAAAGATAGCTGACAGAGAGAAAGCCTTTGGTAAGAAGACAACCGAGCATTCTGGAGAATCACTTTGCTTTGCTCAAAAAGCAAAGAACCACACCAAATACCA
>LPNX010367626.1:56135-88723 GCA_001517045.1 Pseudotsuga menziesii
ATCTTACAACAACTAGACCAGATATTTCTTATGTTGTTGGCATAGTTTCAAGGTTCATGCATAAACCTTGTGAAGGACACTGGTCAGCTGCAAAAAGAGTTCTAAGATACTTGAAGGGGACTCAAGACGTTGGACTCAAGTACTCTAAAGTGGATGACTTCAAACTTATTGGGTACTCAGATTCAGATTTTGATGGCGATAAGGAGGCAGGAGTATCAACTTCTGGATACACTATGAGTCTTGGATTAGCAGCTGTCTCATGGATATCACGCAAATAGTCAGTTCCGGAAGATTCAACAACAGAAGCAGAATATGTGGCTGCAACTGAAGCAACAAAAGAAATAGTATGGCTCAGGAAGATACTTGAAGATTTGCAAGAAAAACAAGAGAACTCCACTCCATTGTTGGTCGACAATACTTCTGCAATCAAGCTGGCTAAGAATCCTAGATTCCATGATCGAACCAAACACATCAACACAAAGTATCATTTGATTCAACATCATGTAGAGGCCAAGACAGTCCATCTTCGACATTGTTCCACAAATGATCAAGTTGCAGACATATTCACCAAAGTGCTTGGACGAGAAAAGTTTGAAAGATTCAGAAACATGCTCGGACTTATGAACACCCCTTTGGATTAAGAGGGGGATTGTTAGAATATAATCCGTCAGGGATTATATATTGTAAATAAATTAATAAATCTGAATAGTAGGAAGCCAAAAAGGCTGGGCAGAAGGTGAAACACAACCGTCATATGATTTGTATAAGTATATGCATTAGCAAAGGAATAAATTGAATCGGGAGTTATACCTATCAGAGAGAATAGAGAGAAAAGTTGGAGCTTATGGGGATGAAAGTTTTGGTTTGATGGAGATGCATGTCAACACTAAGGCTTAATTGGTTGTAAACTTCTCCATTTTAATCTTAATGCAAAGCTGATTTCTGTCCCACTTTACTATTGTTGTTTGATTTCACATGTAAATGTTGTTGGATTCCTTAGTCACTAACATGGATTAATAGATTATGTTCTGGTAGCTTTGATGTGTTTGTGTGTTTAATATAATTAAAAGTACATAGGTTTACTATCAAAGCAAGCATTCCAGGTATCTATGATATCTAGGGAGGGTCTTCATCCTTTGTCGTTCATTTGTTCTAGATCTGAACCATTCAGACCAGAGGAACAACTTCTGTCCACAGAAGGTGAAATATTCCCTCTAACAAAAACAAACAGAAAACAGAGCATGATGAAAATGTCTTTATCCAAAACAAACAAACCACACTTGATCTCCACACAGGGAGTCATGATGCACAATCACTCCTACCGGTGCTCACAAACTATGACTTAACAAAATAGTGAAAAATATGCCACAGCATGTGACCAACTCATCACATTCTTGGCATGTTACGATGCTCCTGCATCACCAATTGTTTAAAACTTTGATGTCCAAAGTAAGTTTCCAAATGTCATATGTACATCATAAAGGGTGGTTTATTGCGGTGCTATTAACACACATCTGAGGCCCATTAATGCAACAAAAGATTGAGTTACAGATGGAAGTGCTAGAATTGGAAATGAAGCTAGAAGCATCACCGATTGGTGATGGTTCTGCAGGAATGGTGTAGATTCAGTCGCACCTCGCTAATATAACAAAACAACTTCAGGACATCAAAAAGGGTAAGGAATCCCATGAAGATTTATGGTGCACAAAATGTAGAATGGACAGACACACTAAGGATAATTGTCCGACCTTTCATGAATTATGTCTCATCCGAGGCTCCAAACTCATTGAGTTCCCATGGAATACCTTGGTGCCACATATGTGATACAAGAGGACATTGTGACAAGGATTGTTTATAATTACAAAATATTGTAAAACTATAGCAAACCTGTTCTGTAAGTTTTGCAAGTCAGTAGGGCATGAAGAGAAGGATTGCAGAGCATACCAACTCATTAAGGAAAAGACGGTCGACACATACTTGATGAAGAACGATGGGAATAATTAGGCTGAATTGGTGAAAGCATCATATCATCCTGCATAGTTCTTTCCCAATAAGTATTAGAACCAGTAGCAGCCTCAGTATGCGCCACAAAAACCATACACGCAACATAATCACTATCAGCCGCAATATCAACAGAATCAATACACCCCACAAAAACCACACCGTCAAGGAAGGGGTGGCAGAAACTTTAGAGGTAAAGGAGGAGGAGGAGGATTTGGTAGAGGAAGAGTCCAGGTTACATGCTATAACTGTGGACAACTAGGTCACTAGGCCAGATATTGTCTGGACCTTGAAAAGACATGTTCATACTATAAGGGACATGACTATGATGTGGAGCAATGTCCTCAGTTGATTGCAAAATGGAAAGCAAGGACCATCACAGGTCCTACCCCTGTGCAGAATCCAAACCCAAATCCAAATCTTGTTAGGATATTTAGACACTTAGGAGTTAGTTAAGATCAACTTGTGTAATATATTCATTAAGTAAAGTGTGTTTCTTTAGTATGCATTAGTATGAATTTGTAAATATTCTAATTCGACGGTCACGATATGCTCTAGACATAAAGTGATCTGACGGTTCAAATTATCTTAGATCATACCTACCATTGATCCATGTATTAACACTCGATTGGTCCATGATCTCTATTTAAAGAGCATGGAGGGTACTTGGCTAGTTGATCGATTATGAGAAGCTCACGTAACTTTCTTTCTTTTGCATAATAAATTGCTCCAAGTAGCTATTTGGCTGGGGGCGTGGATTGTTTCTCTCTTGAGGGTTTTAACCGCGTGACAAAAATCAGTGTGTTGATCTGTGATCTATTTGTGTGAAACAGTTTCTCAAGGTGTTCGGTCTTTTGGGAGTACACTATGTACCCGAACATGGTATCATAGCGTTTATGAAGAGCCACTTTCAGTTTTGATCAAGATCTGGAACCGGTGTTGTCGAATTTGAAAGGGTTTATGGTTCTAGATTTTGTGTGCATTTTTTGCCTATGGGAGCTATTCCATTGCATCTAGAGTGCCATTTCCATTGGGAAATAGATTTCGTTTCATTGAAAACTGTTTCCGTTTGTTCCAAAAACACCCATTTTGGTAAATATGAAGGTATAATGTTACAGTGACAGATTTGTTTTATTTTTTTTTTAAATATCTCATATTTTATCAGTTTTATTATTATATCTTTTATGTTTTAATCTCGAACTGTTGCCTTCCCTGGCTACGTATGCTCTTTGTCGGTCACCTTGCGCGATCGCGGTGAATCAGAAACAGTAAGGGAAAGATTTTTTTTTCTTGTCTTCTTGGCTACGTATTCTCTTTGCCATGCACCTTGTGCGATCACAGCAAATCAGAAACAATGAGAAAACTTGAAAACGTAGACTTTCTGGGTAAGCTAACCAAGATCTAACCCCATTGTGTGGAAAAAGTTTTTTTTTTGGTTTTTTTGTGATTTGCAAGAAAAAAAGGCAAGCACGGAGAACGAGAGAGAACTGTAAAAAAAAAAGAAGCCCCCTTCCTCTTTCCATTCTTTTACGTACCTTTTAAACTTAGCTCACTTGGTCCAAAGTTGCTTTATTCCTTAATAGGTCTTGAGTTCAAGTCTTATTAAGCTGCTTTTTAGTGCATGCAATTTCTATTTTCAAGTTACTTTATTGTAAAAGTGCATCTCACATAAATAAAATAAAATAAAAAGTGAGTCACTTAAGTCTAATTGTATGATCCAATATAAGGGACTAAGTCTTCAATATTGGGATGAGTCCATAAATTGTGCAAATTACATAGTTAATCGCACACTCACTATTACAAGGTATAACACCGGAAGAAGCATGGAGTAAAATTAAACCAGATGCAAGTCACTTTCGTGTGTTTGGTTGTGAAGCACGGGCTCACATTCCAGATGAAAAATGGAAAGCATTGCAGCCTAAAAGTGAAGAGTGCAGATTTGTTAGATATTCTAAAGATGTAAAAGGTTATAGACTTCTTCAGCCCCATTCACATGATATAATAATTAGAAGAGATGTTAAATTTGATGAAAATCTCTTGGCCTATGAGACTAACTTGGCGGGTGTGCCATCTTTGGCCTGCGATCTTGATTTGATGATTGTGCCTTCTTCTTCTTCTTCCAACTTCCTTGATAGGTTTCCAACTCTAGTTTTTGATGATGACAGTGAGGATGAAAATACAACTCTGCTTGCTCATGTTCCTCCAATTGCACCAACACCAATACTTCCTCGATGGGTCCGTTCAACATGTGAAGCAGCTGGTGATCTTTCCGGTGATCCTAGAGATCAACATTGAACACGTTCTCAGTTTCAATGAGCCTCTTCTCTTTTGGCTCAAGTTTTCAAGAATCATGATCCAAAAACTTTTGGAGAAGCTTCAGGAAATCCAGATTGGTGTGCAGCTATGGATGAAGAATATCGTTCCTTAATGGCAAACGATACTTGGGATCTTGTTCCTCTTCCAAAATGAATAAAACTTGTAAGATGTAAATGGGTCTAGAGAACTAAGTATGCATCAGATGGAAGTGTTGAAAGACTTAAGTAAATTTTATTTTCCAAAGGTTTTTCCCAAGTTGAAGGGATTGACTACAATGAAACCTTTGCTCTTGTCACAAAAATGAATTCCATCCACCTTGTTCTTTCCCTTGCAGCCTTAAATAACTAGGAAGTCCATCAAATGGATGTCAAGTCTACCTTTTTACATGGTGATTTACAGGAGGAGATTTACATGGAACAGCCTCCTGGATATGTTCAGGATAACTCTAGCCTTGTCTGTCTCCTTAAGAAATCCTTATATGGCCTTAAGCAAGCTCCTAGATCTTGGTATGCCAAAATGGATAACTTTCTCCTTAACACTGATTTTTCTAGATGCCATTCTGACCCCAATGTCTATACCAAGAAAGTAGGAAACCATCTCATCATACTTGTTCTTTATGTTGATGATCTTATCCTTACTGGTAGTGACCCTAAACTTATAACCCATGTGAAATCCAATCTTAAGCAAAATTTTGAAATGTCAGACTTAGGACATTTGCATTATTTTCTTGGTCTCCAAGTCTTGCAAACCAAAGAAGGAATATTTCTTTCCCAGTATAAGTATGCTTGTGACCTACTTTGTCGCTTCCACATGGAATATTGTAAACCAACCCCTTCTCCCTTCCAGTCTGGAGTCAAAATTTCTACCACTTGTACTTCCCTTGAAGTAGATGCCACCTTGTATCGTTGGCTTGTTGGTAGTTTTTGATACTTGACTCATTTTTGTCCTGACATTTCCTTTGCCGTTGGTCGTGTTGCATGTTATATGTAAAATCCTCATGAAAGTCACTGGAAAGCAACAAAAAGAATACTTCAATATATTTGAGGTACAATTCAGTTTGGGATTCATTACAGTACAGAGGGGAAACCTTTGTTGGTTGGTTTCACTGATTCAGATTGGGCCGGTGATCCCGATGATTGAAAGTCTACTGTAGGTTATGTTTTCAGTCTAGGATCCGGACCTATCACTTGGGCTTGTAAGAAACAACAATCTCTTGCTCTTTCTTTAGCAGAAGCAGAATATCGAGCTGCAGTTAATGCCAGTCAGGAAGCTTTATGGCTTCAACAGATCCTTTCAAAGTTTGGATTCAAGCAACAACAGCCTACTCCAATTTGGTGTGACAATTAAAGTGCCATCAAGCTTTCTAAATATCTAGTTCTACATCAACATAGCAAACACATTGAGCTACACATGCACTTCATTAGAAATCTAGTTCATGATCGTGTTCTTGAAATGCTCTATTGCCCTACAGATGATCAAGTTGCAGATATCTTCAGCAAGTCTCTTACAGAAACGAATTTTTCTAAACTTCGATCTATGTTAAGAGTTCAAGAATGTGTCCTTAAGGGGGGATAGGCTCTAATGCCTCCTTCCTTCTCCTAATAGTGTCACTTTTGTAAATCCTTCAATCCTATCCCAAGTTGTTCTTAAGGGGGGATGTTAGGATATTTAGACACTTAGGAGTTAGTTAATATCAACTTGTGTAATATATCCATTAGGTAAAGTGTGTTTCTTTAGTATGCATTAGTATGCATTTGTAAATATTCTAATCCGACGGTCACGATACGCTCTAGACATAAAGTGATTCAATGGTTCCACTTCTCTTAGATCATACCTACCATTGATCAATGGCTTAACATCCGATTGGTCCATGATCTCTATTTAAAGAGCATGGAGGGTCCTTGGCTAGTTGATTGATTATGAGAAGCTCATGTAAATTTATTTCTTTTGCATAATAAATTGCTCCAAGTATCTATTTGGCTGGGGCCATGGACTGTTTCCCTCTCGAGGGGTTTAACCACGTTACAAACATCGGTGTGTTGATCTGTGATCTATTTGTGTGAAGCGGTTTCTCAAGGTGTTCGGTCTTTTGGGAGTACCCTATGTACCTGTGACTAGAGGTGATATGGATACACCACAAGAACAACTACATCCATAGGTACGGCCCGCGACGCAGAAGAAGGATCCATTCGACGTCCAAAAATAGAAGCAAATATTCTTGGATGTATGACATGATTTTGTGGATTCAGAAGAACCGTTGACATCAGAAGAAGTCAGGGAGATGCCTAAACGATTTCAACAGATATTTCAGAAGAAGACTCCACAAAAGGTTAGTAATTTCAAGTCATTTATGTCAAGTTGTTTAGCATTACTACATGACAAATATGCTATCGCAGAACTACAAGCACTGATAGAAGAAACACCAGTTGAGCCGCATCCTGAAAAGAAAGTTAACCAGGTCAGAAAGAAATTCAAAACTGGGCATGAGTTAAGAATGGCTACGCAGATAGGGGATTATGACATGAATTATATCATTTTAGACCTGGGATCTGATGTCAATATTTTGACATGACAAACTTGGGAAAGTATGGGCAAGCCATGCCTGGACTGGTCTCCTATCTAGCTGCAACTTGCAAATCAGGCGAAGATCCTACCAATTGGTAGATTGAGTCAAGTCCCTGTCGACATTGAAGGGTTGCGCACATTTGCAGAATTTGAAGTTATTAACATTGTTGATGATACGAATCCGTAACCTGTGCTACTGGGAATATATTGGGCCATAGATAATCATACCATTATCAACTTCAAGAAAATGATAGTGTCTCCCATTGATCCATTGGAAGGACAAAGATATGTAGAGACTGTCTACAATGAGGGACAGGGTGACTATCTCGAATAGATCTACAATTTCACTACCATGTAATAATATTATATCAACTTCAACAGCGGATGGAAACCTGAGCTAGAAGAGTGCTAGTTCCTGCACATCCGACTTAGGGGAGGCCTTGGAGAATTGGAAAAACAGGTTACATGAGGTCTCTATGAGGAGGTGCATAATAATTACAAGGTATGTGCGACAGGTGGAGAATGAGCTAAGAGAGCGGCCCACCTATGAGGGTTTACCTAACCTTGTGACCTTCCTAACTGAGTTTGAAATCCTTGTAATAGAGTCACAACGCTTGTCTGTGTTATACCATGTACTGAAGGCTACACCCGCTAGATGGTGGGGAACACACAAGAAGTTCATAATAGAATGGCCATAATGCAAAAGGTTGATGGAATTCAAATTTGGCAAAGAAGTCATCATAGTGAGTCACAAGTACATAGGATTGTCGAGCCCTATACAACACATAAATCAGTGTCGCACCATATTTTCAGAATACCAACAACAGGAATGGGTCCACCATTTCATTCACACATTGGAAATGACACCTAGAAGCTGGTATACATCTATGAAATACTCAGGTTTGGGAAGAGGTAGCTAAATAGTTCACACATACGTTTGAATTTATGGATGAGCAACCTACAATTGATACTGTGCTTCAAGTAATCAAAGAAAAGATATTTACTCAAGTCCCTATCAAGGAAGTGAATTCCCACCAATGTAGTGCGACCATCCAACAACGGATGGCTTATTACAATATGACTGGATATCCAGATGATGACCTGACTAACATAAACATACTAGAATCAGAAGGTAAGTGCACAATTGAAGGAAGTGGCATTTCAAGTGACTAGTTCTTAAAGCCGCTAAAAATCAAGAAAGTAAACATTGGATCGCCAGAGAACCCGAAGTTCGCCAATATAGGAGATTATTGGGATGAAGAGATAGTTGTGAAGATCACAGACTTATTACATGAATATCAGGAACTATTCCCTACCAACTTCTCAGAGATGAAGGGAATAGTAGGAGATCTGGGGGAAATGAAAATACCCTTGCGACCCGATGCTAAACCCAGTAAGCAACGACCCTATATGTTGAATCCAAGGTATAAGGAAAAGGTAAAAGTGGAATCGGATCACATGCTCGACACAGGAATCATTGAACTTATTGAGGAATCAGAGTGGATCAGCCCTATAGTGATCTAGGATAAGAAAATAACTTGCGAAGTTAGGATCTGTGTCGACTTGAGAAAGATGAACGCTGCATGCTTGCATGATCCATTCCCAACACCCTTTACAGATGAATTACTTGAAAGCGTAGGAGGGAAAGAGATGTATTCATTCACCGATGGATTCTCTGGATATCATCAAGTCAGAATCATGAAGGAGGATCGCCATAAAATGACCTTCGTCACAGAATGGGGATGCTACCAGTACACGGTAATTCCCTTTGGACTTAAGAAAGCACCTGCTATTTTTTCTAGAATAATAGTTTTTGATTTTAAATATTTCATACATACATTTCTTGAGGTCTACTTTGATGATTGGACTATGTTTGGTTTGGTAAGAGACCATATTGAGAGTCTATGCATGATTCTAGGCTGCTATCGTTAGTATCAGATCGTGCTCAATTCCAAGAAATGTTTTTTTTGCACACCAGTTGGTGTTCTATTAGGTCACATCATGTTTCACGATGGTATTTTGGTCAACCCAACAAAATTTGTGATTATTATTGATTTACCACCACCTACATCAGTCACGCAAATCAGATCAATGCTAGGACATACAGGCTACTACAGGAAGTTGATTAGAGGGTATGTAGAGATCACTGCACTGATGGAGAAACTGTTGAAAAAAGATGTAAAGTTTCAGTGGACACAGACTTTCCAGGAAATATTGGACAAATTAAAGAACAAGATGTCCACTGCGCCAATACTGGTATTCCTGCACTAGAAAAAGGAATTCCATGTTCATGTTGACGCGTCGTCTATTGCGCTCGGCATACTCTTGAAACAACCAGGGGACGGTGCACTTGACTATCCTATTTATTTTTATAGTAGAAAAATTTCAATGACAGAAAAGAAATACACAATGATGGAAAGAGAAGGCCTTGCCATGGTCTATGCACTTCAGAAGTTCCGACACTACTTATTGGGTGCACATTTTCAGATGTACAATGATCATTCAACACTGAAATACTTGGTCAACAAGCTTGTGTTGGGGGGGATATCTGTAGATGGATTGTCCTGTTTCAAGAATTTGATTTTGAGATAATTGTTAAACCTGGTCGACTGAATGTCGTGCCAGACCACCTCTCACGGATAGAAAGTGGTGAAGAGCCAACCAACTTAGAAGATAACTTATCAGACGCACAACTATTTGCTGTCACTGTGATGGAATATCAGAACAAGGAATTAAATGCTATCATCCAATTTATAAGTACATGATATGCACTTATAGGATTCTCCATTAATAAGAAGAAACACTTTGTCGTCAGAGCTGCAGACTTCACATTGATTGCGGGACACTTCTATAAGTTGGGCATGAATGAAATACTGTGCCGCTGTGTTTTTTATTATGATCTCCCTTGGGTTATGAGTGAAGCACATGCTAGTGTCGTAGGAGGACACTACGCAGGAAAATAAACTATGCACAAGATGATACAAGAAGGAATATGGTAGCCAACCATACACATGGATACCAAGAGCTTATGCAGACACTGTGATATCTGCTAGAGAACAGGAAAACCGTTGCGCCACGATGAAATGCCACTTGTGCCATAGATATTCCTTCAAGCTTTTGACAAATGGGCTGTTGATTTTTTTGGACCGATAAGTCCACCAAGGAAAAATCCTGGCGCATGCTACATTATCACTGTGACAGACTATTTAACTAGATGGACTGAAGCCATGCCTGTTAAAGATTGCATTGCTGCGACTGTGACGAAGTTTTTGTTTGAAAATGTGGTGACTAGATTTGGCTGTCCAAAAATTATACTAAGTGACCAAGGTACGCATTTTGTTAACAAAATGATTACTGAGCTTACTGTAGAGTTCCATATCTAGCATAATAAGATGACACCCTAACATCCTCAGGCAAATGGAACAGTTGAACCCTTTAACAAGATTCTGGAGAACGCATTGACCAAGGTATGCAACATGCACCAAGATGACTGGGATCAGAAAGTCCCATGCTATGGGAATATCACACAACTTGCAAACGACTAACAGGGCACACCCCATTTAGACTGGTATATGGACAGAAAGTTTTTGTGCCAATTGAGTATATCGTGCCGAGTCTACAGATTGCTGCGCTGACAGAGATGACTGATGGAGATGCTATCGAGCAAAGGTTGTCACAGCTTGTTCAGATGGAAGAGGAACGCTTTGTTGTAGGATTTCATTAGACTGTCAAAAGAAAAGGAATAAATCATGGCATGATTTCCATACCCGGTTAAGCCATTCAAATTCGGAGGACTTGTGTTGATGTATGATAGCAAGTTTTTCAAACACCTAGGCAAGCTAAAGACACATTGGCTAGGGCCATATGTGATTGCGCACATTACTGACGTGGGCGTAGTAAACCTGTAGAGGGTAGATGGAACTTATGTCATAGGAGTGGTGAATGGTAGTCATCTGAAACCTTACTATGATGGCTGCAACATGCCTAGATAAGCTCGCACTATGCATGGAAAAAAAAGAGCAAGAACACAAGGAAACTATAATGTCGCACGTCTGCGACAAAACCAACCAAAGCACAGGAAAAAGTGGTAATGACAGGCTGGTCGACATTAAAGTGCGAATAAACGACAAATATTGAGGCGATTATGACAGCTAAACATCATTAATTCGATGAGATATGAGGAGAACGATAGTGTGCATTTTGGTCCCATCAGCTATCCTCGTCATAACTCCCATAACTGTGCTGACATGTACAACACAACACTCAAGTTGTTGAGTTAATGAAGGAATGCATCGACCAACAAGCCCATGTGATCAACAAGACCTTGACCTCCCATCGCATGACAACTACAGGATGTGTAGGAACCTATAAATATGAGCCTTCTTCATCAAGCATTCTTTTACGCAAAGAGAGAGAGAGAGAGCACGAGAAAACTAGAGCCGAGAGTTCATAGAGTCGAAGTCTGCAATAGACTAAGAGCTGAAACCCATGGTAATAGAGATTTCTAGTGCCAGTGAGCTCTCCTATGTGACTATCACCTCGAGGTGTCCAATTGAAGAGGAGATATAATCCCCTGGGGTACAACAACCAGAACAAGAACTAGAACTCAACCTGATGGTACGAATGAGAAAGAAACCTATTCCTGCAGTCGGTCCGACCTCTGTTCCACCCCTTGGTTCGGGTCCTATGCTGAACCTTGTTCAGAACCCACCAGCTGCACCTATGCAACCACTCAGGGAGATGATGTAGACTAGGTAGAGAGAGCCTAGAGAGTCGTCCAGGCCACGATTGTCAAGGAAACGTAAGGGCGTTAATGCTTTTATGGATAACCCAAAGGACGACCTGATGGAGGAAGAAATGAGGGAGGAGGACTCACCACCCCAGACCAGGATGTTGAGAGGCCTAGAAGAAAACTTTCCACACTGTGTTCAGCCGAGGAGAGCTAATGCGGAGGAAGTGTCGCTTCCTAAGAAAGCGCACACATTTTTAGTGACACCCTAAATCCAGGATGGCGTACCCATGTTGCTAAACATATTTCCAAATATTTCCAAGTTGGCGTCCGAAGATGTTGACACTCGCTAGCAGCTGGGCGGGACTGAGCCCCAGGTCCTAGTACCGATGAATTGGGCTAGTGCTTTTGACTGCGCAGGATAGTTGAACTTGTTGTTCATACTGCATTTTGGCCACAACCTGCAGGCCAATACATATGTGAAACAACTCCTGGTATGTTTTCACAGAGGATACCTATGGCTTGATCGACCCTACCCAGTCGACGTCGAGCTTATCTCATCAATCGCAGGTCTCCCAAATACTGGACATGACCCCACACCGTATTTGTGCCAGAACAGGGACACCACCAATATGAAGCAGAAGTATAAGCTTCAGCGTGCGAGTAGGGGATTCCTCATTGGCCCCATAGAGGGAAATAGGGTAAGGTTTTCAGCTAGAATCCTATCTTGTAAGATGCTATGCAAGAAGAGGCTGACTGAGTGCACCACCGACACAGTGGAACTTGCAGAGTAATGCACAACAGGTGTGACTTTCAACTCATCGCAGTTCCTGCTCAACGAACTAATAGATGATGCAGAGCAGGATTAGGAAGAACCTAAGGCCAAATTTCACTACTCCTAGCTGCTCATCCTGATCTCATTCATTCTATGGTCCAACCCACTGGACTATGAACCAATGGATGCCCTAGTGCTTTGCCTTGGTGCAAAGTATCAGAACCTATGGGAAGATAAGAAAAACAAGATGATGGATAATAACATCAAGTTTTTTCTGCATCCCGAGGCATTGCGTGATGTTATCAGATGATCCCATAGAGTACAGGTTGCGATGGTGCACAGATACGCGGCCTTCATAATTTTCTAGAAAGGTGCACATAACACTATTTTGGAGCTAAAGAATAGCCCGACCAAGCAAGCACACCAGGTAGGGTTTATGATTACTGATGATGATGTGGACGCAATTGTCAAGGAGTGGCCTGATGAATGGTGTGACCCAGTAGCAAAGCCAATGGTAGAAGGAGAAAACTAGGAAGACCCACTAGTCAACCAAGGAAATGGCCAATATAATGGCCAAGGAAATGATGGAGGTGGCGATCAGGACAATTAGTCGCAGGAAGGAGAAGGAGAAGGAGAATAGAATGATGGTGGTGATGGTGGCTCTGATCGAGGCGATAGAGAACAGACACCTACCAACGAAGACATCCACAATCACTAGCAAGAACAAAAACAACAACACGAGCCACAACACAAAAAGAGAAAAGCTAGAAAAATGACTAACACAGACACATTGACTAAGGAGGATATTCGCACACTAGCAGATGCTATAGCCAAGGTCGCCAAGAACAACCTCGAGGCTCTAAATACACAACAAGAAAATGTGGTTGGTCAAGTTGAGGAGCACCTCAATAAGCTCATAGAGGCCATTAACGAGGTCAAATCCACTGTCGAGGCTGAAACATATGGCGTGGATCCCAATTTCATATTAGTTACACCAGAGCTAGTGTCATTGATCAAGGTAGAACTCCAGGCCCACGTAATGCAGACGGGGATGCCCGAGTTTGATGAAGCCATCCATGGGTTTGAGACCCTGCATATATACTTCACTAAACTAAGCTTGAATGAAGTCTATGAGCTACAATAGGCGGTCACGACTGAGATACAAAATTGAGAGAATGTTGTTGTGTATCAAGAAATGAAGCAGCAAAGGAAGGCCAAGAAACACAAGATCCTCCTAAGAGAAAAAGAGCAAGAAATTGAGGCATGTGAGCAGAGCCGTGTTACGCTTGCCGAAGCCATCAAGGAAGTTGACGCTGAGTTTCCTTTGGAAGAATTCCAAGAAGATATAGATATGGTCGCTAAGGTAGCAAGTCTATCATGAATTGTGGTAGACCTTAAAAAATAGGTTGAGGAGTTGCAAGTGAGGAAGGTACCAAGCACACCTCCTGAGGTGCTTGAGGAAAGCAACAAAACATCGTCTGAGGCTATTGGGAAGATAAGTGAAGGAGAAAAATTCTGCACTAAGGTAGTTGAAGTTGGTTCAATGAAGCGCTTTTGGAAGATGAGATGGGAGAAAAGATCAAGGAAGATGCACAATAGGATGATCAGAAAATCACCGCGGCAAAAGGAGAGATGAAAAATATACCGCTCAAGGAGAAGGTTACAAAGATCACTGAGATCAAACAACTCCAACAGGAATCTCAATATCTTCACGACCGAGAAAGAACTAGGAATGATGAAGTGGCAACACACCAGTCAGAAGCAGCATGAGTAACAAGGTTTATTCATCCTATGAAGCAGAAACTTTAGCATATCACGTAGTCACTAGAAGTAGGACCATCAGAACACATCAGTGTCGACCATGTGGAGCAGTTGCAGAAACAAGCTAAGGAGGTCAGCGCAGATGTTTCTTGGGTGCAACAAATTGTGCAAGAGTTTTAGGACAAGGTTAGTCTTATGGCATAGCCTGCATTAGAGACATAAGTTTTGGTAGAAAAATGGAGTTTTGCGGCATGGAATTTTGAGGGGATATCCCTTTTTTCTCAGTGGGTCAGGACGAGCCACATGTGAGTGTTGGGGGCCTGTTGGGCCAGGAAAAGTGCACAAGGAAGAATCTAATGTGCATGAAAAGGAGGAAAAGTGCACCTGCAATAGGGTAACAGTAGGACAAGAAGGAAACAAATGAACCGATGCAAGAAAGATAAAACATGCGCACGACGGAAAAAGGTAGGATAAGGATAGAAAGGAAGTGCAGAGTAGAGGATGCCGCAACAGGGTCGGTGCACATCAGAATTGGTGGAAGAGGCATGTAGAAGAGTTAAAGTTGGACAACTGAAAGTCAAGGAAGACTGCAGAACGACGAACTAGAAGAAAATGGAAGGACAATTTTGCAGCTAGTTATGACTAGTACAGATGAGTTGAAAGATGTTTCCGCGGCTAGTTAAGGCTATGGTTAATGCATTATAGGAATTTCGTGGCTAGGTATGGGCCGGAATTTAATGTAACGGAGATATTTTGTAGCTACTTTAGTTTGTAATAACTGAGTTGTACTTAGTCGACCTTGCGTGGTCTTGTAAATGCTATAAATAGAAGGAACCCACTCTGTATAAGGGTTATATTCGGCAAGCTAGATTGTTAGAGAGTTAGAAGCAGTCAGGTTGACTCAGAGGAGAGTCTGGTAGAAGTAGAAGGCTGTTGAGCTACGGATCTTTCAACTATGTGCGTTGTCCGCTAGTAAAGTAGAAGAGTCGATCCAAGCTGTGTGCATATTAGTAGGAGTAGTTAGAGAATAAACCAAAGAGCATGAGAGTAGAAGAGATTGAGTCAAATAGACATATCTTAAGAACAATCTGTAGATTGCAGACTTCAAGGTGCTATAATCATTTCTCATGCCAGAAGAAGAGCACCTTGGTGGTTTTTCTCAGATGGGTTTCCATGTTATTTCCTCTTTCATGTGGATGAATGTTGTTGAATGGTGAATGTTTATGTGAATGTTTGTTTACCTTGCATTATTATAGTTACATTTTTTGTTGAATGTATGTCGCAGTAGGAATAATGAATGAATGAATGAATTTTTAAAGCATTGTCGACATGATAGGGTTAAGATATTAAGTTATAATATAAGTTATGCACTATTTTTTAAGTATAAGGAATCAGCTGCTTCGTACCATTACGCCAGTCGCTGAGTTGTGAGGACAAGGTCATGTTGCACACAAGTTGCAACACATCGTTGTGCTACTGTCGCATAGTAAAAGATTCTATCCCACCATCTTTATCGAGCACCTTGGCCGCGCGCCAAGGGACTATAATCCCTCACCAACTATGGAAACATGGTTATGGTAGTTACACATTAAGGTATCTCGAGTGAGACTGCGCTTGCCTCGCGGTCGTTTTCGACTGAGCTTGCTCTGTCGGGCCGATGTCTTTTGGTGTCTTGTTGGTATTATGTTGTTGTTCAACCGCGGGTCGAGACAAGGAGGAGAAAGATTCCAACACCATATAAGAAACACTAACCAATAATTACCTATTGTACATAAACATACAATAATAATACAAGAAAAAGTACCATTCCTAAGAATAATACTTATTTAGGTAGAGCCCATTTTTGGGCTCCAGCAGTTTGTTACCATCGTAATCAGTTAAATCATAAGCTCCCTTCTTTAAAACTTTTGATATGACATATGGGCCTAACCACATGGATTTAAACTTGTTTTCCCCCAAGGGTTCCTTGTCCTGATCCCAAAGCAAGACAAGTTCTCCCTCAAAGAAAAATCTAGGTTTTATGGCTTTATTGTATTGGTTTTTGACCTGGTTGTAATAACTCAAAAATTCGTAAAAATTTAAATTTTTTCATGTGACATAAAATGTCAAATGTCACCGCTAATGTACCACTAACTGTTAGCAGATAATAAAACAGTTTGTAAGAGAAAAAAATATTTACTTCTCTATAAGATTTTGTATAATCTATAGGCTTATCTTTAAAAGCTGTGTTAGTGTTGTTTTCAACTTAGCAGTTGTAATTTTTTCAGAAAGTAGAAAAGAAACTTGTATTTTATTGATGCTAGGTATACTATTGATTTATTTTTGCAAGTAGGGAAAGTTTCTTATGTGTGATCAGGGCTTACTTAGATTTAAGCTAACAAAGTGAGAATGATGGTTCTTTACAAGTTTAAATAGGTAAGCGTATGTTCCAGTGAAAAAAAAATATTTATATTCAAGTCAAGAAGATACTTCTCTAGCATGATTATGATGCTAGTCTTAGAATTTTTAAATGTAGCTTGTCTCCATAAGAGGTAATGTTGATCTTAATTATGCTGTCAAAACTCCATAAGGACGTTAAAACAAACCACATATGCATGGGTTAAATTGCATGATCAAATACTGTCAAAATACATCAAATCCTCTGGATGATTATGATAAAAAAAAATCTAAAGAATACTTGTATTCTTTCTTACAACAATTGTAATCTAGAGTTTAAATGGAAAGAAATAAAGTTCACAGCTTAATGCTTAGATTACTCAACAATGTTTGATGTCTATCACATTTACCCCAAAACTACTTTTTACTTTTATCAGTTTACTCAATATTTGAATGCTAGAATTACACTGAGATTTCTTATATGGGTTTGTGGACTGCATTTATTAGCATCCCCAAATACACACTGCATTAAAAGAATTAGATCAAGAATCTCTTCCTAGCTGAAAGAATTCTTCTTTATTACTTTTACAGTCCTTTACTTTGAGTTCTTATTACTTGTATCTTACACTTTCATTCCTAGAGTACCCTTTAGTTATAAACTATACCTTTTTACAAGTTTGTTTTATAAACTTTCGAAATAAGTTTGTTGATTAACATACTATAGGAGATCTTATTTTTGCTTGGTATTATTTAACCTTTTACTTCCCAATTCTAACAAAATCAAATGGCTACCTTTAGATCTCATTTTTATATAGTTTAACATATGACATATGTCTTTTAACTATATCAAACATAGTTAGCAAAATATCTTGATTTATTAAATAAAACCCTAGAAAAATATCCATGTTTTAATCCTATAAATAATATGCTAAGCATTGAATTATTCCAAAGGTAAATTATTATTGGAAATCATAGAAATTGCATTGATTTGATGACTAAAGGATTTGATATGTAATGATTTTAAATGCAGATTTAAAACTGCATACGTGACTATAGAACTTCTACCCACGCTCATGAAAAATATCAAAGGACACGTGGAGGTGACAAAGTCATTGGTTAAGTTGACTTATGTTTGCCCTAATCTTCATTTTGCAAAAGAGAGAGGGTTTCTTTGACTGGTGCGGTCGAGCTATGAGCTCGTGGCCACCATTAGTCCTTGTTGACCTCCAGGTTTCCCATTTTCACTGTGATCTTGGCCTTGTAAGAAGGAAATACTGGTTTTTATGAATTCTACGACTGTTGTGGAGAAACTATGTGAGTGGAAAAAAATCATTTTACTTCATTGATTCAAAGACTGAGTTGGTATTTCAGATAGAAAAATAGTGGACATAGCTTGAATAAGAGTGCTCTTCGTCCTAGTTGGCGTGTTGCTCATTTTTCTTTGGACTCGTGACTTAGGGTTTTCAATTGTAACCGGCACAATAAATTTATCTGGGTATTCCTCTTCCAGGTGCCATCAAGCTGCTCCAGCTGTTTGCGTCCATGAGTTCTCCAATGATTTCCTTATCAGGTAACTGTCGGTCAAGTTCTATACTTCAAGAAGGCTTATAAATTTTAATATATTTAAATGTTGTAACTAAAACTTGTTCTTCTGTACAGGATTCCTCTCACTGCAAATGGGGTTAGCGGAAAGCACAACTCTCCCATTCATGGCCACGCAACCCTGGTAAACCCTGGTTGCACTGATGGTTTTCTCCTACATTGATGTGGTGGTTGGAAGATGAGAATACTTCGCTGCTAGTTATGGACTCAGCCTTGGTTTTACTTGTTAAGTTTTTACTTATTGTTGTTTTGTTTTTAAATAAATTTTAAACCCTAAAGGGTATTATGGAAAAAAAACTTGAAGGCTATAATAGCCGTGACTTGGGATTCTCTTGAAAGTGCCTTATGGCCTGGAAGTTGAAAAAGATTATGCTTCATACACTGTTTTTACTCAGTGAGACTTATAATAGATTGAGGGTTTCTTACTTGCTATGATAGTATTGGATACCATTTTGACTTACTGTTCTGTTTTAAGTTTGTAAAGTTTGTTCTTGCCCAGAATTAACCCTCGAACGATATTTATAAAGGCCATAGGCCATTACCCTTGTTTTATTTCATCTCTATTAATTTGTTAACAGTGTTATTTAATTTTTATGTTATCTTGTAATTTAAATGATTTGCAGTAATAATTTTATTGGAACTTTTACAGTGTTATTGAGTAAATTTAGTACTCTATTTTCACTCAGAAGGGTTATTATTTTGAATACCCTACAGTTCTGTAATAATATAGATTTTACAGGAATAATTTTAGTTCTGGTTTTCTATTTTTACTTTTAATAAATAATTAATTACAGCTGTTAAATTTTATAAAAGAATTAAGAGTATGAAGGTCTGATTATAGGGATAAAACCTTTCTTTCGATAACCTTAAGTAAGTGTTTGAGGTTTACAGTAAAAACATCTGTTTTTAGTACAGAATGCAAATATGAACTTAGAATAAGTTATTTTAAATACCTAAGATGTACTAGCTAAGTTAAAACCCTAAGTGCTATTTTGTTTTTCACTGTTCCTATGTTTATTTATTTAACTTCATCTATTATGTTTATAATAAATATTAGTATTGATAGTAGTTCTGTGATTAGTATGACTACTAATGATTAATATGTATTCTATTCTTTTCTTGTAATTAGATCATACAGATACTTTCAGTAGATAGAGTAAGTACTGTTATTTCTTTGTAATGAATTACATAAAAACTATAAAAATAATCATGTGCATTTTTCATACAGAGTAATAAACAAATCTACTTATGTAACTTAAACAACCAACTGTACTAGAGTACTTCCGTCTAAAATGTGTGGAAAAATACAGTATGGTAATTTCAATTTATTCATTTTTCATTTAGCAATAACACTACCATTTTAAATATAATCTAGTAATCACTAATATTATCAATAACAATGGTCTTTTCTTCATTATCCCTAACAAAACAATAACATGCATAAATTTGAAAAACTAGTAAACAGTTTCTAAAAATAGTAAATAAATTATAAATAACTTGAACAAATAAAAACTTGTCAAATGATGAGGTGACAATAGCTTAAGGAGGTTGTTCCTCCCAACCAACTCCTAGAGAAATCCTAGTCTGCTCTTTCTCAGGACCCCCGATCCTGTTTCTTGGTCCTCCTAGTAGAGTACTGGGTGAAGGATGTATCCTTAAGACCTTTTGTCACCTGACTGGTCAATTACATTAGTAATTCAATCCTGCTTGCAACAATAAGAACTTCTACCTAAATAGCTGCACAAGTTTAGTCTTTAGCAGTTAACTCCTCAAACTCACTTCAATAAGTCCCATCCATCGAATTTCTCATGTGCAATTTATTCACACTGAATGATCACCATTCCATAAATGAGCAGCCTCAGCTGTCTTCAATGGCAAGTTTTATAACAATGCCTAGGTCTTCTGGGTCAGTTTTTACTTTATGAGCCACCTGCTCCAATTCCACTTTCTTGGGGAATCATGACCACAATTATAGGGAAGTTGTCACCTGCAACAATTAGAAGTAGTTTGAGGATGCTGCCACTTGTCAGTATACTCTCCACCCGGTCTCCTCCACCAAGTGACCAGTTAACACTCTTTTAACAGCTTCCCTAAGCTTTTGTCTCATCATTTATTTATTCATTGATAAAATATTTTGAAATACATTAATTATCCTTGACCCCACTTCGTAATCAATTACAAACTTAGCATAAAATATAACATAATGTTCCTCAATAACATTAAATTCTTTTACAAATTGGGGCATGTGACATACACACCCCCTAAATTTATAACATCGTTCTCAATGTTATTTATTCCTCATCCTCAGAATTCCCCTGAAATAGAATTGGATATGCATCCCACATATGAATTTCCAATTCCTAGGTTGCTTCTTATGGACTAAGGTGCTTCCATTGCACCTTCACCTGACCAAGGTGTGATTCCGAAGTGAGATCTCCCTCCTTTCGAGGATACAATCCGGTTCCACTAGAAAATATCATTTGGGTTCCACTTGCACATCATTCCAATTAATAACATGAGTAGCATCATGTACATATTTTTTTAATACAGAAATATGAAAAACATTGTGAACTCTTAAATTTGGTGGTAGAGCTAACTGATATGCTACCTGTCCTATCCAGGACAATATTTCAAAAGGACCATAATATTGGGGTGCTAGCTTAGCACAGCTACCCAACCTCAGAGAACTCTTTTTAGGTCTCACCTTAATAAAAACATGTTCACTTACCTGGAACTTCTTTGGAGTTCGTTTAATATCTGCTTGGCTTTTCTGTCGATCTTGCACAATTTTCAAGTTACGTTGTACCTGTTTTACAATTAACTCCATCTCCTTTAATAATTCAGGTCCTAATACTAACCTGCCCACTGGATTACTCCAAGAGATAGGGGTATTGCATTTCCTTCCATACAGAATTTCAAAAGGACTATATCTAGCTGAAGCTTGGTAATGATTATTGTAAGCAAATTCTACTAGGTGTAAATAATCTTCTCATTTACCTGGATGCTCCTTTACATACATTATGAGCAGATCCTCCAATACCCTATTTACTCTTTCAGCCTGTCCATCAGTTTGAGGATGGAAAGAGGTACTAAAGTTTAACGTAGTATTTAACCCTTTAAAGAAATATTTCCAAAGGTTACCTGTAAACTTAGGGTCTCGGTCTGAAATTATCACCTTCGGTATTCCATGGAACCGAAAAATTTGTTTTAAGAAAATATCAGCAATATTTGCAGCTTTATAAGTAGTTTTTACAAGTATAAAATGGGCTGCTTTACTCAATTTATCAACAACTACCATTATTGAGTCATTTAAGTTTTGATTTCTAGGTAGTCTTGTGATAAAATCAAGGCTAATTATATCCCATTTCCAACCAAGAATAGGCAAATCTTGAAGTAGCCCATCTGGATGCGGATGTTTAGTTTTAACTTGCTGACATTCGAAGCACCTAACAATGTATTTTTCCAATTCATTTTTCATGTTTGGCCAGAAATAATCATTTCTTAGCATGGTTATCGTTTTCTGATAATCTGGATGCCCTGAATAAGGAGTTTTATGAATTTCGTTTAAAATTAACAGCTTAATCTTAGGTACATTAGGTACGTATAATCTATCTTTATACATTAATAATCCTTTTTCATTCAAGCTGTACCCTGTACTTAGACTTTCTATTAAATTTTCTTTTACTTTTTCTTGTAATTTCCAATAATTTTCATCTTGTTTTATTCCAGCTTCTAGCTGTTCTTCCAAGTCTGTCTTATAAGCAATGATGGCTATTGTAAAATTCAGCTTTGCATTTCTACTTAATGCATCAACAACCTTATTCTCCTTTCCTTTAATATGTTGAATTTCAAAATCATATTCACTAAGAAAAGCTCACCACCTAGCTTTCCTAGCATTCAAGTTAGGTTGATCCAACAGATATTTCAATCCTTTATTATCAGTCATTAATATAAACTTCCTTCCTATTAAATGATGACGCCACATTTTTAAGGCATGTATGAAAACAACTAATTCTAAATCATAGGTCGCATAATTTTTCTCATGAACCTTCAACTTCCTAGACTCATAGGCAATGACGTGTCCTTCCTGAGTTAAAACTCCACCTAAACTGTCATTGCATGCGTCAATACATACTATAAAATCTTTATTAGGTTCAACAATTCTTAGAATTGGTGTGCTGGTTAATAATGTTTTAACTTTTTAAAACCGTCTTCACACTTCTGATTCCAATTGAATTTCTTCCCTTTTTCTGCAAAGAGGTTATAGGATTTGCTATTCTTGAAAACCCTTTGATGAATCTCCAATAATAACAATAATCCCCATGAATGATCGGACGTCAGTTATGTCTTTTGGGACTGGCCAATCCTCAATTGCCTTTATCTTTTTGGGGTCAACAAAAATTCCTTCCTTAGTTACCACATGACCCAAATACTAAATTTTATCTTTAAAGAAGTCACATTTACTAAATTTTGAATTTTTTTGATGTTCTCGTAACTCTTGTAAGACATTTTTTAAGTGTTCTTTATGTTCCTCTTCAAACTTTGAGTAAATTAAGATGTCGTCAATAAATACGACCACAAATTTATCCAGATATTTGTGCATTACATTATTCATCAGACACATAAAAACATCTGGGGCATTAGTAATCCCGAATGGCATAACGACAAACTCGTAATGTCCATATCGAGTCCTAAAAGCTGTTTTAAAGATGTCTTCATCCTTGATTCGGACATGGTGGTATCCAGATCGTAAATCAATATTTGAGAACACCGTTGCTCCATGTAGCTGATCAAACAGATCATCTATGCGGGGTAATGGGTATCTATTCTTGATAGTCATTTTATTCAGTTGACGATAATCCATACATAGTCATAGAGTTCCATCCTTCTTCTTAACAAGATGACAAGTGCCCCCCAGGGAGACACACTAGGTCTAATGTAATTCTTATCAATGAGTTCTTTTAATTGCGACTTAAGTTCATTTAATTCTAGTATATTCATCCGATAAGGGGCTTTTGAGCTAGGCACTGCACCAGGTACCAGCTCAATTGTAAAATCTAATTCCTGTTTCGGAGGTAGTCCCGAAATTTCTTCTGGAAATACATCTAAATATTCCCTTAGAATTGAAATATCTTCTAGTTTTAATTTATCTCTGTTATTAGTGTTTTCTTCATTAATTACTGTTACAACAAAATCCTTAGAGCCCTTCCGAACAACTCCCTTAAGCTGCAAGGTAGAAATTTGCCTTATGGCTGTTTTCCTAGGGATTCCTTTTACTTATTAACTCTCCATCATCATTTATGCAAGTAAAGGTTTTATCAAAGCAATTCAGGACCACCCTATACTGTTCTAACCAATCCATACCAATTAACATATCATATGATCCTAAAGGTAACACATTGAGCTTAATAGAGTTTTCAAACTGATCCATAGTTACTACACAATTCTTAACAAAACTAATTACTTTTCTCTTTGCACCAGTAGCTATCTGAACTAACCAAGATCTTGCAAACTTTTCAACTGAAAGCTTACACTTTTTTACTAAATTAGGAGAAATATAGCTTAAACTAGCTCCTAGATCAATTAAAATAGATATAGGTATTTGATTTATCTTACCTTCCACTTCCGCCATGGAAGTTTGATAATCTGCTTGCCGGTTCTCCAATGCTGCATTGATCCTAGGCATTGTTATCGCTAGATCACCAACAGTCATCTCCTCCTGTATTGTGTGTATGTTACTAATAGTCTTCTTCCGATTGGGGAAAACTGATGCATAACGCGGACCATTACATTCCCAACACTTTATGGGTTCCTTTCGTTCAAAATTATTTGTATAGTTACTGTGGTTGTTAGCAGATTCTTTATTCTTTGGATTACTTGGATTGATCTATGAATTACTTTTGCTCCCTTGGAAATTTTTACTAGGAAAATTTCTGGTATTACTATTCTTAAAATTTCAGTTAGGGACAAAACCTTTCTTTTTCTGTTCAAAGTTATTATTCCTTTTGGCCTTCTAGTTGGTCATACTTTCCTTTTTACGATTCTATTCATAACATAAATTCTCTTTTCTCATTGCTTCTTCTAAAGTTTTTGGATTGTCATACTCAATTATGTCATTTATATGATAAGGTAAACAACCGAGAAACCACTATACCTTAGTTTTATCGTCCACAATATACGCCACATATCTGAGTAGACTTAGAAATTTACTATTTAGTTCTTTCATATTCATTGTTCCCAGTTTTAGCTCATAAAATTCCTTAGCTCTTTCCTCATAATACTGTTCAGATAAAAATTTCTTTTTGAAATATTTCTTAAATGTACTCCAATTTATATTTTTCTCCCTTATACCTTTTACTCTTTTTAAGTCCTGCCACAAAATATCTTCTTTTCCCGTAAGATTATAAATAGCCATCCTGGCCTTCAGTTGATTAGAGTAGTTATAAATTTTGAATTATTTCTTCATCCCAGACAGCCAGGATTCTGCTTCTTCCCCTTTCTCAATTTCTCCATTAAAGGTTGGTGGTTTGATTTTATTGAATTCCCCAAATATTTCTTCGTAAGGTTTTAACTTTCTCTTCCTAGTATGGTAATTATCTTCACCACTGTCACTAGTATATTGGGAGTTTTGTCTATGTGAATTACCATACACTTCAGAAGATGAGCTACTTTCGTTTTTAATTTGTTTAGTATTTTTATCTTTATGTTGATAACCCCTATCTTCAGACTTAGTTCTTTTATATTTTTCCTCGGTATGAAATATTTCCATCAGAATCTGATTTAGCTCCTCTTGAGCTCTCAGAATCCTCTCATTTTCTTTCTTGATCGATTCCATCTCTGTTTTTAGTTCCTTAACTGTTTGTAATAGTTTGAAAGAATTATTAGTGACCTCTTCTTGTATAAATTCTCTCTGAAATCTATTTCGTTCAGTGCAAGGAGACTCCTCATCCGCATATTCCTTCAATCTATCCATACCTGTGGTTAACTCAGAAAAAAAAATTCTCTGGAAATATCATTCAAAGAAAATAACATCAGCATATTTATTTAAATTTATTGTTCCACATATGCAAGTTGAGACACATTCAAGCCTAGTGTCTAAACCTTGTGCTCTGATACCACATGTAATAACTCAAAAATTCGTAAAAAATTAAAATTTTTCATGTGACATAAAATGTCAAATGTCACCACTAATGTACCACTAACTGTTAGCAGATAATAAAACAGTTTGTAAGAGAAACAAATATTTACTTCTTTATAATATTTTGTATAATTTATAGGCTTATCTTTAAAAGTTGTGTTAGTGTTGTTTTCAACTTAGCAGTTGTAATTTTTCCAGAAAGTAGAAAAGAAACTTGTATTTTACTGATGCTAGGTATACTGTTGATTTCTTTTCTCAAGTAGGAAAAGTTTCTTATGTGTGATCGGGGCTTACTTAGCTTTAAGCTAACACAATGGGACTGATGGTTCTTTACAGGTTTTAACAGGTAAGCATATGTTCCAATTAAAAAAATAATATTTATATTCAAGTCAAGAAGATACTTCTCTAGCATGATTATGATGCTAGTCTTAGAATGTTTAAATGTAGCTTGTCTCCATAAGAGGTAATGTTGATCTTAATTATGCTGTCAAAACTCCGTAAGGATGCTAAAACAAACCACATATGCATGGGTTAAATTGCATGATCAAATACTGTCAAAAGACATCAAATCCTCTGGATGATTATGATAAAAAAAAATATAAAGAATACTTGTATTCCTGCTTACATCAATTGTAATCTAGAGTTTAAATGGAAAGAAATAAAGTTCACAACTTAATGCTTAGATTACTCAACAACGTTTGATGTCTTAGATTACCCCAAAACTACTTTTTATTTTTATCTGTTTACTCAATATTTGGATGCTAGAATTACACTAAGATTTCTTATATGGGTCTATGGACTGTATTTACTAGCATCCCCAAATACACACTGCATTAAAACAATTGGATCAAGAATCTCTTCCTAGCTGAAAGAATTCTTCTTTATTACTTTTACAGTCCTTTACTTTGAGTTCTTATTACTTGTATCTTACACTTTCATTCCTAGTGTACCCTTTAGTTATAAACTATACATTTTTACAAGTTTGTTTAATAAACTTTTGAGATAAGTTTGTTGATTAACATACTATAGGAGATCTTATTTTTTGCTTGGTCTTATTTAACCTTTTACTTCCCAATCCTAACAAAATCAAATGGCTAACTTTAGATCTCCTTTTTATATAGTTTAACATACAACATATGTCTTTTAACTATATCAAACATAGTTAGCAAAATAGCTTGATTTATAAAATAAAACGCTAGAAAAATATCCATGTTTTAATCCTATAATTAATATGATAAGCATTGAATTATTCCAAAGGTAAATTATTATTGGAAATCATAGCTATTGCATTGATTTGATGACTAAAGGATTTGATATGTAATGATTTTAAATGCACCTTTAAAACTGCATACATGACTATAGAACTTCTACCCACGCTCATGAAAAATCTCGAAGGACACGCGAAGGTGACAAAGTCATTGGTTAAGTTGACTTATGGTTGCCCTAATCTTTATTTTGCAAAAGAGAGAGGATTTCTTTGATTGGTGTGGCCGAGCTATGAGCTTGTGGCCACCATTACTCCTTTTTGACCTCCAGGTTTCCCATTTTCACTACAATCTTGGCCTTGTAAGAAGGAAATACTGGTTTTTATGAATTCTACGACTGTTGTGGAGAAACTGTGTGAGTGGAAAAAAAATCATTTTCCTTCATCGATTCAAAGATTGAGTTGGTATTTCAGATAGAAAAACAGTGGACAGAGCTTGAATAAGAGTGCTCTTCATCCTAGTTGGAGTGTTGCTCATTTTTCTTTGGACTCATGACTTAGGGTTTTCAGTTGTAACCGGCAAAATAAATTTATCTGGGTATTCCTCTTCCAGGTGCCATCAAGCTGCTCCACATGTTTGCGTCCATGAGTTCTACAACGATTTCCTTATCAGGTAACTACCAGTCAAGTTCTATACTTCAAGATGGATTATAAATTTTAATATATTTAAGTGCTGTAACTAAAACTTGTTCTTCTATGCCGGATTCCTCTCACAGCAAATGGGGTTAGCGGAAAGCACAACTCTCCCATTCACGACCATGCAACCCTTATAAGCTCCGGTTTCATTGAGGGTTTTCTCCTGCATTGATGTGGTGGTTGGAAGATGAGAATACTTCGCTGCTAGTTATGGACTCGGCTTGGGTTTTACTTGTTAAGTTTTTACTTATTGTTGTTTTGTTTTCAAATAAATTTTAAAACCTAAAGGGTATTATGGAAAGAAACCTTGAAGGCTATAATAGCCATGACTTGGGATTCTCTTGAAAGTGCCTTACAGCCTGGAAGTTGTAAAAGATTATGCTTCATACCCTGTTTTTACTCAGTGAGACTTGTAATAGATAGAGGGTTTCTTACTTTCTATGATAGTATTGGATACCATTTCGACTTACTATTCTGTTTTAAGTTTGTAAAGTTTGTTCTTGTGTAGACTTAATCTTCGACCAATATTTATAAAGGACATATGCCATTACCCTTGTTTTATTTCATCTCTATTAATTTGTTAACAGTGTTATTTAATTTTTATGTTATCCTGTAATTTAAATGATTTGCAGTAATTATATTATTGGAAATTTTACAGTGTTATTGAGTAAATTTAGTACTCTGTTTTCGCTCAGAAGGGTTATTATTTTGAATACCCTACAGTTTTGTAATAAGATAGATTTTACAGGAATAATTTTAGTTCTATTTTTCTATTTTTACTTTTAATAAATAATTAATTACAGCTGTTAAATTTTATAAAATAATTAAGAGTATGAAGGTTTGATTATAGGGATAAAACCTATCTTTCGATAACCTTAAGTAAGTCTTTGAGGTTTATAGTAAAAACATCTGTTTTTAGTACAAAATGTAAATATGAACTTAGAATAAGTTATTTTAAAGACCTAAGATGTACTAGCTAAGTTAAACCCTAAGTGCTATTTTGTTTTTTACTGTTCCTATGTTTATTTATTTAATTTTATCTATTATGTTTATAATAAATATTAGTACTAATAGTAGTTCTGTGATTAGTATGACTACTAATGATTAATATATATTCTATTCTTTTCTTGTAATTAGGTAATGTTGGGCACTGTTTTTGACCCCTTTTTGCCTCTTAGATAACCTTCATTTCCTTCATAAAACCTCCATTTTGAGTAGAAAGTTTTAAAGTTCATCTATAAACCTTGGTTAAAAAGGTATAATGTCATTTTCTTATTAATAAATTGAGTTTTGTGATTTTTTAGGCATTTTAACTAGGATTTTTACTTAGACTACGGGATGTACTAACTTCCCGCATTTCCTCCAAGGTTGAGTAATTACAGGACAGCTAGGAGGGAAACGGAAGATCAAGAATGGATCCTTAATGTCCATAGATGGATGAATATACAACAGTCAAGTGAAGTGGCCTGTGCAGATGTCAAGTCAATTTGAGTCAAAGATGGCCACCTGTTCTGCATTCAACACAAAAGAAGGAACAATGCTGATTTTGTGGAACTCCACGATTCTGAAGATGATCTCGTTAGCTCTTAGCATTAATTAGATGCAGGTTTATAGCAATTACAGTTTGATTTAGAATTTGTATAAATCATTTGCAAGACAATGAGAAAGGGCATCACGATTTTGAAGAGGAACGCACTTGTGCTTCCAAACTGCGTGGTATCTCTGTGTAAACAATTTTCTGGTGAATGAATATAAAGCTTTAGTTCTGTGAAATCTTTCATTGTGTGCTGAGCAAGGCTTTGGAGGGCCCCCATCGTCGAACTCTCACACTTTCATGTTGCCGGTAGATTGATTTGATGGTTGCAGCTATTTACTTCTGATGCTAGTTATCCAAATCGTGTCATTGGTATGCATTTTCTTGATATTTCCAGTTTATAAATCGTAGAACAAGTTCAGTCAGGTTTTAAATCGATTCTATTGATGCTATGTTTCTCTCATTTACGGTTCAAATTATAAATTCTATTGTGCTGTATATCACCAATGATTATTGGATAAACTCTGTTTTATTTAATGGTTAAGACTGAATGCGTTGAAGGTTTAAATTAAGATTTAATTCATTATATATTGCCGAGTATCCAATGGAGAAATGGTAAAGAACATTTACAGATTATGAATATTGTCTTGTAAGAGAAATTAATTGGTGAATGTGTCTTCAGCGCTGGTAGAATTCTGTAGTTTGAGCCTAGGTTTTAGATCTGTTATTGCTTTTTACCTCAGTCTTTTATGTTTTCACAAATCAACTACTGTATGCTTAAAAAGAAACATTGAAATCACCCTTGTAAGAGGATTTTGTCTCTGTGAACTGCAGTATCTTAGTTTCTGTTAGTAGATTAATTACAGATAGCTAATTTCTAAATGAGTCCAGCTTCTCTGTCCTAAACTTGGATGTGTCTCGAAGTCCACAAACCCGGATTGATTTTAAATTCAAGCTCTGATTAACACTGATAGATCAGAGCCCAACATTTTGGCGCCGTTGCCGGGGAGGCACTGTAGAAGCAGACTTAGGAACCTTAGTTTTCTGGTAAAAACAAAAAATTTTAAACAAAAACACAGAGTAGGTTTTACTTTTATGTCAAGACTTAGAGACGAAAAAAGAAGATTTCTTAAAAACCCCCCAAAAACAGCACTAACAGGAGCTTCTCTTCTAAAAGGTTTTTCAACAGTTGGTAGTTCCAAAATGTCTGAGGAAGAAACGTCAAAAGGCCCAACTGCTGAGCAGAGAAGGGAATATGAAAGGATGCTAGAGATAGAAAATAAACGAAGACAAGAGAGAAGAGACCAAGAGAGGAGACATGAAAGAGAAGAGGAAAGAGGACATGAGAGAGAGAAAAAGGTAGAAGAAGATCAGGAAGTTACCTTCAAATTCCCTATTTTGGACACTAGTATTATCTTAGGGGAAGATGTCAAGATGAAGAACATTCCACCCTCTGTTTTACCAAACTTTTATGGCCTAACCTCCGAAGATCCTGACTCTTTCCTGTTTGAATTTGACATCTTGTGTTGAACTTATGGGTATACTGATGATACCCATAAGCTCCATCTTTTCCCTGCTACCCTTAAGGCAGCTGCCTTGAAGTGGTTTATGGGCCTAGGAGAACACTCTATTACTAGTTGGGATGAAATGAGGAAGATCTTTCTCCGGAAATATCAAGCCTATTGCAGATCAAAGGATCTCAAAGATGATATCTTTGGCATGACTCAACAGGAGGATGAGAGTCTAGAGGAGTATTTGGAAAGGTTTTCATATAATTTACAAAAATCTAAATACAATTCCTTAACATCAGAGATGATTAGAACAATATTTTTGAAAGGAATAAGAGAGGAGTATTTAGATATTTTAAATGTTATGAGAAAAGGTGACATTTCTTACCTTCCATTTGATGAAATACAAGATTTATGCCAAAAATATTCGAGAGGGAAGGCTAGGACTGGAAAAAGAGACATCATTACCAAAGTAAACAAGTCTGCAAACAGTGGTATTTCTAGGGCTGAACTTGGAAATCTGCTAGAAGATTTCAAAACCAATTTATTGAGTACATTGGGCACACAGGTTGAGGTAGCAAAAACTAAGAAAAGACAAGAACAACAGGACCAGCATGATCAAGCTTTATCCATCTTTTGTCCTAAGTGTAGAAAGAAGCACCCACTTAAAGAATGTCCTTTAAATGCTATTGAAATTTGTGGTTTATGCACTTTTAATCATAAGACTGATGATTGCCCTAGATTGAAAGAGTTGCAGGCATCCCGAATGGAGGAAAGTCAAAGCATGGAGTCTCTCTACTTCATGGGACAAAGAAGACCTTGGCAGCCACGATTTTCAGGTATGTCCCAAGACCCTATGCAACAATTTAATGCAAATTATCAAACTCCTATTCAGAACTCATGGAGTGCACCTATGCCTTGGCAAACTTGGTCTCCTCCATTAGCCCAATCTGCTCCAAATTGGAGAGGTTATTCCCATGGTAATCAAACATATCAGCAAGATTATTTGCAGCCATACCAACAGCCTTCAGCCTATCCCCAATACCAGCAGCATCAAGTCCAAACTCCTTCTTATCAAACTCCTCCTTATCAAGCCCCACCTTACCAAGTCCCACAACCCAATATGGCTCCTCAATTGGGTCCACCACCTCAACAAATTCAATTTCCATCCAATCAGCTTCCACCTCGGCCTACACAACTACCAGCTCAGCCCATTCCAAATCCAAACAATAAAATAGAAAGACCTATGTACAATGTTGATGATGGAATGGCACTTCCTTATTCAGTTCTTCCATTGCAAAATATTACTTTAAGATCTGGAAACGCCTTACAAAAAGAATCTCCTGTTATTGTAGAAGAACAAATAGAAAATGAGAAAAATACAAAAAAATTAAATACAAAAAAACCTCAATCAGAAAATCAGAGTCAAAAAGGAAAAGCTTTAGTCTCATATGAACCTCCTTTCCCAGAAAGGCTGGTCAAAGAAAAACCTTCAATTTCCTTACCTAACTTTGATGTTCTGAATGAGTTAAAAGATGCATATGTCAAAATTCCTTTATTGCAGGCTATAAAAGATATTCCAATTTTCACTAAAGCAGTAAAAGAATTATGTCTAAATAAAAGGAAAAAGGATCCATCTAAAATACAAGTGGTAGGCAATCTTGCAGGTTTAATGTCTAACACTATTTTTATTGAGAAATATATGGATCCTGGGATTCCAATGGTTACTATTACTATCAATAATTTTTCAATACCAAAGACATTGATTGACTTAGGTGCTGCAATTAATGTGATGACACTTGAAACAATGCAATACCTTCGTTTGATGAATCTTAGACCAACAACAACAGTCTTGGAATTAGCTGATAGGTCTAATATCACACCTGAAGGAGTATTAGAGGATATCACTTTTTCTTTAGACTCTTGGGAGTACCCTGTCGATTTCATAGTACTCCAGCCAAAGTCTAACCTAGGAGGTCATCCATTGATCCTTGGCAGACCTTGGTTGGCCACAGCAGATGCCTTTATAGGTTGTAGGTCAGGTAGCATGCTTATTTCACATGGGACAGAAAGAAAACAAATCACACTCTACCCTTCTGCCCAAAGACCCTCAATCTTAGATCAATTGTCTTGGATTACTGAAACTAAAGAACAAGAAGAAGAAATAATTCAGCCTATTCTGAGTATCAACCAGTTCTATGACTTTCAGGAAGAAAATAATGAAGACTTGTTAGATTATTTTATTGCTGAACCTGACATTTCTGAAGAATTAAGAGATATACACTATGCTGCAGCAAATCAGGTTTTGGGTTATAATTTTCAAGAAAATTGCACAATACACTCTCTAGCATTAGTACTTCATGAAATTCTCAATGTTAATTCA
>LPNX010367630.1:0-19584 GCA_001517045.1 Pseudotsuga menziesii
GACATTGGACTGATGCATTACTATCTGGGGATGGAGGTTTGGCAGGAGCCTGGACATATTTTCCTTGGACAGGGGAAGTATGCAGTTGATATTCTGAAGGGATTTCGGATGGAGGACTGCAGGCCGATGTGTACGCCTATGATCACCAACTGGAAGCAACTTCATGCTTCTGAGGGTAAGTTGGTGGATCCCACTTTATATCGTCAGCTCATTGGGTCGTTGATGTATCTGGTCAATACCAGGCCAGACTTGTGTTTTACGGTTAACACTCTTAGTCAGTTCATGGTTGAGCCTAGGAGTGTGCACTGGACTGCCGCAAAGCACATACTGAGATATCTTGCAGGTACGGTGGATTATGGTCTGGACTACAGGGGTTCGGGTGGAGTCAGCTTGGTTGGGTTCACAAATTCAGACTGGGCAGGTTGTGTGAGGGATCGGAATAGCACTTCCAGTTGTTGTTTCAGTTTGGGCTCGGCAGCAGTGTCGTGGTTCAGTCGGAAACAGAAGTCCGTTGCACTGAGTTCTGCTGAGGCTGAGTATGTGGCAGCCAGTCAGGCTACTTGTGAAGCACTGTGGTTTCGCAAGTTATTGGTAGATTTATTTGATCAGCAGCTTAGGCCTACGGTGATCTATTGTGACAATCAGAGTTGCATTCAACTCTCTGAGAATCCAGTGTTTCATGACAGGTCGAAGCACATTGAGATCAGGTACCATTTCATCCGTGACTATGTTCAGAGAGGGGCAGTTGAGCTACAGTATATATCCACTGATGAGCAGGTAGCAGACATTCTGACGAAGTCTTTGGGGAGGGGGAAGTTTGTCTTCTTCAGAGATAAGTTGGGAGTGGTGCAGAACACCTTCCTCGGTAAGAGGGAGTGTTAGTTTTGTACCTAGGAATTTGTTCCCTAAGTGACTTTTTTTCTTCCTAAGTCACTTGGAAAAGGGGAAAAAGGTGACCCTCACATTAAAAGCTACTTAATGAGACTTTATAAAGTTAAAGTCACTTTTTGATAAATTTAAGTGGGTGAGTAAATTTATTTAAGTGATTTAAATAAATGTGATTTTTACTCTCATTGAATCTTAGCCATTGGATTGGATCTTTCTCCACCATTGGATTAGATTCCCACTTAGGGTTTAGACAAAAAAGGTTGAGGGAGGCAAAATCATTGGACTTTTTCATTTTTTTGGAGGAGAGACTGAGCTGAGGGAGAAGGAGGTTGAGCTAGGGCATTGGCACGATTCCCAAGAAGAGAGACTGCACATAAATCGAGGGTACGGTTTGCATTTAATGCTGGTACGACCTGCATTTATTGCTGTACAGATTGCACAGAAACCGAGGTGTGTACGACCTACATTTATTGCTGGTACGAACTGCATAGAAATCGAGGGTGTACAGCCTGCATTTATTGCTGGTACGGACTGCACAGAAATCGAGGGTGTACAACCTGCATTTATTGCTGTACGGACTCCACAGAAATCGAGGGTGTACGGATTGCATTTATTGCTGGTACGGACTGCACAGAAATCGAGACAGTATGGCCTGCATTTAATGCTGCATAGAAATCGAGACAGTACGACTTGCATTTAATTGCTGGCACAATTTTCGAGGTTTACGGACTATTTTTAATGCTGGGCACGTTTTCAAGATTTTGAGATGAAATCTTGGGTGGAGATAAGTTAAATTTTCACTGTATTTCTGTTCTGATTTTTGCTGAAGAAAATAAAATCTCTCTCTCTCTCTAACTGGTTTTCCTCGTGGGGGTTTTTCCAGGGCTTGATTTTGGCCAAAAATCTCCGAGTCCAAAATTTTATGGTGTGATTGTTAAATGTGTTTTTCAGCCTGTTAGTGTATTTTACTGTGTGTTTAATTGTTCAGAAAAATTTCATAAGTAACCTACAGCCAATGCAAAACCGGCTGTATGTGAAAACCACGAAATGTTGACATAAACCAGCAAACAGTAAAATGCAGAATTTCTACAAAAAGTCCTTATTTATTTTGACTTTCACCTGTGGTCCAAAAGTCCTTATGTCATTTTGACTTTTGACTTGTGGTCCTTTTCCTGTGGTCCAAAAATACTTATGTATTTTTACTTTCACCTGTGGTCCAAAAGTACTTATGTATTTTTGGCTTTACCTGTGGTCTTTTTGATTCCAAAAGTACATCATCGTAAACCAAGAGACTTACTAATGCTTTTATCTCACACTCTGCGTGACACCTAGATCAAGTACTAGGGTAACTTAACCAAGGGTAGCTAATCCCTGGAGATGTACACAAAGCCCATAGATCAATGGTTAGAGTGCCACACATGCCTAGACCCAGTTTAGGGCTTACAGTGCTTTCCTGGTAACAAACCATGTGCTTCCATTCTTCCAAAGAATGGCTACTTAGAACTAAGCCGATTCTACCAGTACTAGACTGGTCCACGTCGTGGTGCCAGACCAGATGTCTACCATTCAACAGAATGGTCACTCAACATTGGGTTGAGTCTACCCAGGGCAGAGCTAGGTCTATATCATGGTCCCAGACCAGATATCTACCCATTCAATAGAATGGTCACTCAACACTGAGTTGAGTTTTCATTGTGGTCCCGGACCAGGTGGCCCCATTCTCCTAAGAGAATGGCTCTCGATGCTGCTCAGAAAAATCAACATTCCCTCTCAGCGAGAGAGACATTCTCTGCCATACCAAGCTTGTCACGAAAGTACACGAACTTTGATGCTGACAGAGGCTTGGTCAAGATATCTGCAATCTGTTCATCTGTACGAATGTACTGCAACTTCATAGCACCTTTCTGCACTAGGTCTCTGATGAAATGATACCTCATTTCAATGTGTTTCGATCTATCATGAAACATTGGGGTCTTCGAAAGCTTTATGCCACTCTGATTATCGCAATGGATGATTGTTGAGTCAAGCTTTCCCTCGAACAAATCAGATATCAGTTTTCTGAGCCAAACTGCTTCCTTGCAGACATCACTTGTAGCAATATATTCTGCCTCAGCTAAACTTTGAGTTATGGGATCTTGCTTCCTCCTGGCCCAAGAGATCATTGCAGATCTCACACTGAAGCAGTAATTAGAGGTACTTTTCTGATTTACTGCACTGCTAGCCGAATTTGAATCAGAATATCCATATAACATTACTCCACTGCTGGAAGTAATCCTGAGCCCATGAGTGTTGGGACATGAACTGACTCAGAGCATTCTCCGTGTCTTGTCTTGTATGTACGAGATACATCCATGATCCAAAAAGCTGCCTATACAGAGTAGGGTCTGAACTCTGTGAACCGGTGGCTGAGTCACCCAACTTTGTCAAGTTGGTAGTCATGGGTATGCCCATAGACTTGTAATCCTGCTTCCCAAATATCTGCAAGATGTCCTCGGAGCATACAAGGCTTTTTTCACAAAGCCTTCAGGTTGTTCAATATGAGCTTCCTCCTCAATCTTACCATTGAAGAAGACTGTTTTTTCATCCATTTGATGTAACTTCCATCCAAATAATGCAACAAGTGAAATGATGGTTCTAAAGGTAGTATACTTGGAAATAGGAGCAATTGTCATTACTAACTTTCCTGTTGGTCCGAGAACAACTTCCCACATATCATTCTTCATTATTGCACTGTACTCTTCAATCATGGCATCAACCCATATCTGTTGACTTGTTGCTTCTTTGGAAGGTTCTGCACTGTCAAGCTAACTCATAAGACTTGAGTACTTCTATGGTATTTCTCTGAAAGTCCCGAGAAGAGCTTTATGCTTCTTGCCTTCTTTTACCATTTCTTGGTACCAAGATGATCTCCTTTTGTAAGGAGGGACTTCAAGTAGTTCTTCTCATGGAATTTCAGTGTCCTCTGGAATTTCTGGAATTTGATCCTCAAATTCGTCTTCCTCCCTCTGAGTTTCTGAAACTGGAAACTTTAGTGGAGGTACTTCATCTTCCTTTGAAAGCTCGTGTTTGAAACACAACTTTCTCGTGGAAGACCACATCTCTGCTGACTATATCCTGTAAGCCTCGAATTGCTGTGCAGTGAAGGTGTTCAAACCTTCTATGCCACAACTCACATGGATCAACTGCATGAGTGGAATCCTCGGAAGCCCTGTAAAGGCCTCCCTCTTGAACCCCAATCTGTACTGCTGAGCTTAGGTGACTTTCTTGTTCATAAAGAGGACTTTGAAGCCCTTGTCCACTAAACCGGCAACAGAGAAAAGATTCTTCTTCAAACCAGGAACATATAAGACATCATCAATATGAAGAACCATACCTGAGTCAAGTTGAAGTGAAGTTGAGCCAACTCCTTCAATCTTGTAAGGGGAGTCATCTCCAAGTTCTACCTGAGTGGTGAACTTATTCTTTCTGTAACTGGCGAGAGCTCCACGGTTACCTGTCATGTGCTTGGAGGTACCACTGTCCACCAACCAAGAAGTGGAATAATCTAAGAAAGAACCAGAGAGAGAAGAAGTCAAGTAGTACTCTCTTCTAGGATCTTCATCCTTGTTAGCCTTGGTTTTCTTCTTCTTCTTCTTCTTCTTCTTCTGCTTCTGCAGTACATGCTTGAAACCTTCTCTTGGGTTTCTTCTTGTTCTGCCTGCAATCTCTAGCAAAATGTCCAAACTTGTGGCAACTTTAACATTCAACCTTAGACATGTCAGAAAACTTACCCCGAGGTTTCTTTCCCTTCTTTTGTTGAGGAAAAGACTTCTCGAACTTCTTTGTTTTTGTTGCAAGTGCAAAGTTGTCCTCCTTGATTACCTTGCCAGAGGTCCTTCCTTCTTCTTCTATGCAATCATGCCAAAGTCTTTCAAAAGTTGGTTGATTCTCTCGTCCACAAAAGGATGCCATGAAAGTTTCTCAAGAGCTTGGGAGACCATCAACCACTGTTTGCACAAGGTCATCATCATCAATAGTAATACCAATAGCAATGAGTTGATCTCTTGCCTGTGCAATCTTCGAGAAGAAGGAACAGACACTTTCATCTTTGTTCAACTTCAAAGTTCGCAGCCTCTTCTTCAAGACTCTTCTGACTGGGAGCCTTCTTTTCATATAGGTTGACCAACGTATCAAAGCAATCTTTAGCAGTCTTTAAGGATGTGATCATTGGGCATCACTGATTCTCTGACAGAATCATAGATGATTCTTCTAGCCTTACCTTGCTTCCTCTTGTAAGCAAACCTACCAACATTTGTTGTCGGCTCTTCTGTGACATTAAGAACAATGTCATCCAGGTCATTTTCATCTAGAATGGCTGTCAACCTGGCCTTCCATGAGTTGAAGTTGGCTGAACAATAGAGCTTCTCTTTCGGTTTGAAACCATTGGTGGCCATTTCTACCACTTAGTCAAATGTTAGATCTCCAAATCTTATCAAAAGATCTAGGAAAACAACAGTAGTGTCCTTTTACTTTGTTTTTCACATGCTAAGCTCTGATACCATGTTGAATTTTAGCATTAGCAGAAATACTTAAAAAATTTGCAGATTAACTTAAACAGATAACAAGTGCAGTAAAATAACATTCATCACATCAGCACAATGGACACAAGATTTTTTCACTGGGGAAACCTTCAAAGGACAAATCCCCCACAAAGCATTAGTAGCTCATCTCGTAAATGAGATGACTTAGAAAATTCTTCAAAAAGTTCCTCAAACCCCAATTTGGGTTTAACCACAGTTTACAGTAAATTTTCTCAGCAAAAATTAGAGCAAGGGTTTCAAACCCTAGGTCCTCAAATTTCCCAATTTGCTCAGAGATAATCAAAACTGTCCAAAGACAGTTAGCCCAAAAGAATTATCAAATTTGCCCGAAAAAGATCAAGACTGTCCAAAAACAATCTGCTCAAAAGAATTATCAGATCTGTCCAGAAAAGATCAAGACTATCCAAAAAGCAGTCTGCCCAAAAGAATTATCAAATCTGCCCGAAAAAGATCAAGACTGTCCAAAAACAGTCTTCCCAAAAGAATTATCAGATCTGCCCAAAAATAAAAAATGAATGCCCATAAAATTTAGGCAGGCTACCCAAAATTACAGACTGCCCGGAATTGAATTACAGGCTGCCTGAAAATTAATTTCACTACCCAGAAATTATTATTCCTGCCCAGATCTCAGTTTGTGTTTGTTTGCTGCTCGAAAAAACTTGTCCTTTGATTGTACATACGGATCCGTATAGATTTGTTGTTCTCTGTTTGGCTGCCCAAAAATGTGGGTTATCTGCCCATGGGGCAGATCTACAGGTGTGGGCAGTTAGGGTTTGCCCGAGACCCTAGGGCCAACCCAAAATGGGCTATCGGGTCTGCCGTTGAGAAGCCTGTGGCCTGTAAGGCAGCCCGAGTATGTTGTTGTAGCATCCCGTGGCCCCTACAAGGCTCTGGCCGGTGCTACTGTAGCAGCCCGTGGCCTGTACGGCAGCTCGAGTATGTTGCTGTAGTAGACCGTGGCCAATTTCGGGTTGTCCAGAGAAGGATGCCCACGAAAAGAAAGAAGGCTGCCCAAAAAGAAAACTCAGCTGCTCGATTTGCCCAGAAAGTGAGAAAGACTGCCCGAGATAAAGGAGAAGGCTACCTGAGATCTAGAGATAATTGTGATTGCTGAAGATGTGGGTTTGGCAAACCCTTAAGACAGAAAGATTAAAAAATCCTAGCTGAGGGTTTTGCTGATAGATCTCCAGGAGCAGCAGTACCTGTGTGAGCAAGTGAATGTGTAATAATGAAATGACTTGATCTTCTTTTATAGTCTTTAGTCACCTGTAAGTGGACCAAAATTAGGAAAGATAAAATAATAATATTTTATTCTTTTCCTAATTTCACTTTTAGCTTCTTACCAAAAAGGTCCTTTATGTATTTTTGACTTTTACCAAAAGTCCTTATTTATTTTGTTTATGGTCTCTTTTCCTATGGTCCAAAAGTCCTTATGTAATTTTTACTTTCACTTGTGGTCCAAAAGTAGTTATGTATTTTTGGCTTTACCTTGTGGTCTTTTTTATTCCAAAAGTACATCATCATAAACCAAGAGAGTGACTAATGCTTTTATCTCACACTCTGTGTGACACTCAGATCAGGTACTAGGGTAACTTAACCAAGGGTAGATAATCCTTGGAGAAGTATACAAAGCCCATAGATCAAAGGTTAGAGTGCCACACATGCCTAGACCTAGTCTAGGGCTTACAGTGCCTTCCTGGTAATAGACCAGGTGCCTCCATTCTCCCAGAGAATGGCTACTCAGAACTAAGTTGAGTCTACCAGTACTAGACTGGTCCACATCGTGGTCCCGGACCAGATGTCTACCATTCAACATAATGGTCACTCAACACTAGTATGAATCTACCCCAATGTTATTAGAACCCAACTGGTGGTGGAACCGGTCGACCCCGGGAACCGGAATCGGACAAAAACCGGGAAACAAACCGGTTGAGCAAAAATACATAAAACATTCATATTTTCAAAAAATACATATATATCCATGTGCATCCATGTGAATTCAAACCATTATACACAAATATGCAAAGTTTCTCATGTATATAGTAAGTAAGAGTATAAAACCAAAATAGCATCGACTGCAAATGCATATCTAAAAAAAAGTACATCAACAAACAGGTTATAAATGGCCTCTAAAGTCAAAATATAAGCATATGACTCTAGTCTAGATTCTAGAATCTACAATCTAATGATTCTAATCATATAACAGAATTATCTGAGTCCTCATGCTCAAACTTGGTCATCATCTACATCCTCAACATGAGTATGGCTTGACTCCCCTAGGCCTGAAGGCACCTGTCTAACTGCAACATCAATGTTCACATCCTCTTGTTGTGGAAGAAAGTCCATTCACAATTGAATGTGATTAATAAGGAGGGTAGGAGCCTCCTTTTATAACATTAGAAGGGTCGTGGGACAATTAGACAGCTCACACGTGGACCCTATTTTTTATTTTATTGAAAGAATTTGATAGCAGTTTTTGGGGGTCCTTCGCGTTTTTTTACAGAATCGGCCAGTTTTGTACTGAACCGGCCGGTTTGGAGAAAACCGGTCGTTTCAATCTTGAAACCAGTCAATTTCGTATGGAACCGACAGAAAACATTTTGAGTGCGTGATTTGACTCAGTGAAGCTTGTAAAGCTGTCCAACCGGCGGGTTTTTTCAAAACCGGTTGGGTTCTGAAAACATTGGTCTACCTAGGGCAGAGCTAGGTCTATATCATGGTCCTAGACCAGATATCTACCATTCAACAAAATGGTCACTCAACACTGAGTTGAGTCTTCACTGTGGTCCTGGACCAGGTGGCCCCATTCTCCTAAGAGAATGGCTCTCGATGCTGCTCAGAAATATCAACAATTTGAGCAAGATGGTGTTGTTGATTTGGAGCAGCATGGAGAGGGTTTTAGTGCTGATCTTGAGTGGATTGTTTTTCCCTCTTTTAGGGCAGATTTGGGCCACTATTTTCAGCAACATCTTTCATAGTTTTCTACAGAATTGGGACAAAAGGAAAGGGATCTTGTTGTAGGTTCAGAACAACAAGAGTTGCAATCTTTCCGAATAGATTGTGATTAGTTTCATGTTGAGGATGTGTTTTTAAGCCCTATTCAATCTCTGATAGAGCAGGCTTGTGAAAAAGATTGCCCTCCTTGGCAAGGGTTTAAAGGTGTTGATGATATTCCACATATTCATGAACCCATACAGTTTTCTAGCCCTATCTTCTTGGAGATGATTGCATATACGCAGCTCATCAGTGACTTCTTGTCTTGGTTCATTACCAAATACAAAGGGAGAACCCTTAGCATGGATCAAATGCTAAGATGGCTAGTTGTATGATTTCGCCTAAACTACTGATTTTTCACTAATTAGAGTAGGAAAGTAGGAGAATGAATAAGCTTTTCATGAGCAGTATATGGTAGCTTGATGTGTTGTCGAATAAAGATTGATGTGATGTAGTGCTTATTTATTTCATTTTTGGTCGAAGCTAACAAATACATGCATAAATTTTGGGGTTCTCATGCATTCTCTTGGAGCTAGATGTTACCCCCATTTTACATGGATGTCCAAGTGTAAATTTTGTCACTTGTTCATCGAGGGATTGCATCTCATTCAGGAGATTTTGGGCGACCTCGCCACCTAGGGTTATTTACTGCATGAGAACCCCAATGCTGTGAACACCATAATTGAGATGTGACCTACCTCAGCATGAAAATCAAACCTTCTGTGAACAATGTAGACTTACCAGATAATTTTTAGTGGTTTCCAACTTTCCAGTCGCCCTGTAGCATTTCAAATTGAACTTAAGGGACAACGACCAACATTCTTGGTGTCACGTCCCCATGCCTCCGACCGGCGTAGAGGACGCGACCCAAGCTTCAAACACCCGGGCTAAGAGCCCCATGAACATGTACAGGCATAACATTTGCAGAACCAGAATACTGAAAGAAAATGCATTGCAGTATAACATGCATAACGCAATCGTTTATCACACACAGCTATAATTATTTATCTTGCACAACGGAATCAACATGCATTCACACAAGCATTCATTTTAACATGTTCATCATTTTCATGTCATTTACAGAAAATATGGTTGCAGAAGTAAAAATGGGTAAGATTACTTATCTTATGAAAAATTTGCTCCGCAACCAGCTACGTCGCTGCAATGTTCCACCCAACCATAGGCCAACGTGCCCCTTAATCTCTCAGCAACGCTGCCACCCCCGAGCTGGGCATGATTCTCCAAGGAATAAGGGAACAACAGGCTTACACGTAACCAAGGATACACCAAACACACAGCCAAGCCAACAGAGTTGGGTTTATCAAGCCATTAAGGAGCTGGGGAAGGCAAATTGCTAAGCTGGTGAGCTCATTACAGAGCCAAGAACACCTACACCAGAACTAGCCTGACCTCTAAGACACCCAAACACACCCAACACAAGGAATCAGTCCCTTCTCTGCTACACAGTCCCTCAGGCCCTGCATTCCCTTCCAGTGCTATTCAGGGGTGATGGAGAAGAAGGCCAGCCCTCTAGCTCTGTCTGTGTGGTTTCCAGCCACCAGGTTTATCAAGCAAATCTAAGCCAACACCCTTGCTCCTCTCACAGTCCGAAGACCAAACATTGCACTCAAGCAATTAATTAGCTATCACAGCTTAAACAGGGAAAAGACACCCCAGCGAATTACACAATCCCAACCACAACAACAAATACAATTCCAGCAGGGGAAATCACAGCCCATCTTGGGAAACAAAATCACCGAGAACAAATACACAGACCACGCTGGGAAATAAACTACCGTCTTCCGACCTGTGCGTGAGCAAACAACAATGCAGACCCCACGAATCGGCCCGTGAGGGAAAGGATACAGCCGCACTATTCACCAATCCGCAGAAGGAAAACCACGTGGGTAAAACCCAGGAAATTCCTGTGCGTGAGGGGAACAATCAGACCCTGTGAGGAATGAACAGACAATGGAGGCCCTGCGTGAGGAAGAACAAATCCGTTTTTGTCCGTGGATGCACACAACAACAAGAAGGACGCGAATTGGAAGTGCGTGAAGGTGAACAGCTACAGGGAGGACGCGAAATTGCAATGCGTGGGTGTTCAGCAAACTCGTGGAGCCAAGGAAAATGTCTACGTGAGACCAAAACCGCCCAGAGCCTGTGCGTGAGGAGAAAACAGACAAAATCGTGGTGAGGGTGGAATTTCTTGCGTGAGTGAAGTCAACAGGGGTGGAGTGTGCGTGTGGGTGAGGACTGACAGTCCTGCCACCCCACTCCCAAAGCAATTAACTGCCTCAACCACCAGCAACAATTATTTAATGAGAGTGGTTGGAAGAAGACACATGGGTTTTTCTTCTCATTGGCCAAAGTTTAACAATTTCCCCCACCCTTATCCTTGTGAAAATCATGCCCCTTTCGATTTAGTTGCCGCGATCGTAGCTGGTCGGGTTCATTTTTAATTATAGATGCATATTTACATGATGACAGTCATAATATATGGCGCATGCCCCGATATACCATCGGTGACAATTCAAATCCAAAACATAACATAACTGATCAATGGTGGGGCCTTGGCCTTTAGCTCCACACCCTGATCATTTACAATTTATACATCATATACATCTAATGTAACGGGGTCAAAACCGGGACATTACATTCGGCACGATACTCATGGGGTTAAATCACCACATTGATGATACATCAACTAAATAATTAATTTATTCCGTGATCTATTTGCAGGGGTGAGGTTCGAAACTTCGAACATTCTCAAAAGAGAATGCGAGGAATCTTGTCGTCTGCTTTCAGAAGAGAATGCAGGGGCGAGGTTCGAACAATCTCATCTTCTGTCCAGTTGCGATGAAGAGAAGATATCAGGGGCTTTTTTATGGTAGGTTTTCCTCATTGCACCAATCTTAACGGCGACATAGCATGGATGGACACTTCACTGGGCATCTACCATCATTAAGTAGGCAGGAACAAGAGGGGACTATTCACTATTGACTTTCTCTCGTAACGACCTCTGGCCAATCAATAAGGCCGGGCAAGCATAAAAAGGGGATGAATGTAGTGGGTAGGCCTTTGGCTCTTTTCCTAGATGAACTGACTTTCACCCTCTAGCCGAGCAAGTGGGAAAGCAGTAGATGTGATCATTCACTTTACGCAGGCTTTTGAGACGTAATCTTTGCAGGATCTTAACATGCTTAACTTCTCGACTTCTTAGATTATACGTAACACGGGGCTTTTTCCCTCATTGCATTTTTGCAGAGAATATTCGAGAACTTTATTCTCCTTCTCAGCACCAGCGAGTAATCTAGCCTTAATTAGTTCCAATCTAGTTTTCTCTTTTGTTGAGCAGAACAAGCTTCTGCTTCTGTTAAGAATATTACATTAGTTCTTCCGGGTTCCCCCCACTTAGCACAGATCGATGGAGAACTATCCTCTACAACTTAATCCCCGACATTCACTACTTGTTCCTGTACCGCTATCCATCCCATTATTTGTTGGTGTATCCTACAAGTTTCATAAACTTGGGGAGCCACACAGGTTAAGCAATAAGCGGTAACGTATCGACGGAAACACAACCGTATTATTAGGGGCACTAGGTAGTAGGTAGTAGGACAGTAGGATTAGACTGAACAGATCATGCATTATTCTTGGGACAATTGTTTTTATATATCCTCTTATACCCCAGGTTATAGGAATGAGGGAAAGAGGAATAATTATGACTTCTTAGATTATACGTAACACGGGGCTTTTTCCCTCATTGTATTTCTGCAATCATAGAATATTCCAGTTCTTTATTCTCCTTCTCAGTACCAGCGAGTAATCTAGCCTTAATTAGTTCCAATCTAGTTTTCTCTTTTGTTGAGCAGAACAAGCTTCTGCTTCTGTTAAGAATATTACATTAGTTCTTCCGGGTTCCCCCCAGTTAGCACAGATAGATAGAGAAGTATCCTCTACAACTTAATCCCCGACATTTACTACTTGTTCCTGTACTGCTATCCATCCCATTATTTGTTGGTGTATCCTACAAGTTTCATAACCTTGGGGAGCCACACAGGTTAAGCAATAAGCGGTAACGTATCGAGGGAAACACAACCGTACTATTAGGGGCACTAGGTAGTAGGACAGCAGGATTAGACTGAACAGGTCATGCATTATTCTTGGGAGAATTGTTTTTATATATCCTCTTATACCCTAGGTTATAGGAATGAGGGAAAGTGGAATAATTATGACTTTTAAATGTAGGCGAAAGAGCTTGAGTCCAAATCTGATCTCTTTGAACAACTGTTTTATGAAATTATTCTGAATTCCTTGTTCTTTATTATTCTTGCATCTTCCAAAGGAAAATATTTTCCCAGAACAAACTGATCCATCCATCTTGTCCTTCTTCTTGATCCTCCCAGATCCTAACAGATTCTTCTCTCTACGTATAGCAGTATCATATGCTAAGTGGAGGTTAGCCATTCCTTCATCTTTCAACCGGTATCTAAACTCGGGATATATGGCATTGATATTTTTAAGTTAAAGACATAGTCCGGGGCTGTGCATTTTAAGGGATATCCAACAATTTTTGCTTGATAACTTGCTCCATCCCGGAAGACATGCTTCTATAAATGCTGTCAAATGGCATTTGCGTTTGATTTATGCTAGTGTACTCATTCTTTCACATCAACGTCCATCAAGGTTGTATTGCGTCAATTCTGCTCAGAGAAGCAGTTTATGCAAGGAGAGGGGTTGCATTTAATTTAGCATTAATAATGCTATATTTTATTTTTTAATTGATTCCACTCCATGCCATGAACGAAGAAGAGTATACAGGACTACATGCAAAAGGTTAATTAAGCATACACCCTTCAAGCTAGTTTTTGGAAAATAAGTGAAGTTTTCTTTTGAGATTATGTATGCCGTGAGCAGTTCTGTGTAAGAGCAACTACCAGGTATCCAGACAGAGAATAATTGCATTCACGTCCAAACTGAAGTCCTGACCGAAGCCGAGAGCACACAAAGAAGTGAATATGCTAGCCATCAAGGTGCACAAGAAAGTTCATATTCACCAACCGTTGTTGGGTAAAGTACCAATTGTCAGTTTCATGGATTACAATCTTAAAAACGTCTACCAGTTCCTCGAATACCAATTCAATCATCATGCCAACACAAATACATTCCCTGATGGATTTGAAGATGTCATTCTAAAACCTTGGGCTAGGAAATTGTTTCATTCAGCTAATCTAGCATTATTGGATGTTCCACACTTTGGGAGTACCCCTATCATTTCCACTTGTTCTAGATTTATTTTGAGTAGACTCCATTGTGGATTCTTGTGGTTGGATAAGAACTACCCTGTAAATCCAGAAACCATGCACAGAGTTTCAGGGTTGCCTAGAGCAGGATAGCATGTAGGTTATGTCATCATAGAAAAGGAGATTTGTACAGAGGAGATTTACACCAGGTATTACATTCATCACAGTTCACATTGCGTTGTCATCTCTGAGATTCTTACGTTGACTAAGATATTTTATTCTCTCTTCCGCCTGTTAGCCCCCAAATGCACGACATTTTGAGACACTTTGTCTAGCAGTACAGGTCTAAAGATTCACTGTGGTGGAAGGAGCAGGATAGACTCTTTTTCCAGAACTGTCTAAAGTCATTTCTAGCGTCCATGCATACAAATGTTTAGGAATCAAACCTACTTTCAAACTTATCACCTTTTGTAGATCCGCCTCAGTAGTCAAGGCACTGTTCCAGCCTGTTTTTATCAGAGAAAGAAATGCCATTTTGGTTTTGAAGGCTTTATATCAGCAACTTTGAATAATAAATTGTGAGATAAGAAGCCTGTTAGAATTTAGTCCCTGGCAGCAGATCCCAGATCATTGATGTTGGGGTTTTATACCATGGTTGGACTAACAGAAAAGGCATTATTTATGAGCTGAGTATGCCCAGAAAAGAGATATAGTTTACTGTTGAAGCAAGCAGAAAGTTGGTACGCCTATTTGGAACTTCTAAGTAATCTGGCAACAAGAGTACATATTAAGGCATTTTTTCTAGATAAGATACAACATCATAGGTAATATGAACAATGCACGCTTCAATATACCATATAAACCGTATAGCTATGGTTTTTAGATTCAGTGCAGCTTGAAGTTGTTACCATACAGGTTACTTTTGGCATATAATTCGTAGGGTATGATCTGTTAGGCATATTTTTGTATGAATGAAGCGATGGCTGTAGCAGTTTTTCCCTACATACTTATGAGCTGAGAGAAGGCCACTGTTTGAGCTATAAGTGCAGAAGGTTTACATAACCTGTGTGTTCCATTTACTGATTGCTTCTAGTAAAGTGCTGCTGTCCTTTTGAGCTGATAGAAGGCCACTATTGGAGCTACAAGTGCAGAAGGTTTACATTACCTGTGTGTTCCATTTACTGATTGCTTCTAGCAAAGTGCTGCTATCCTTTTGAGCCTGTAGATAGAACTAATTTAACTTTTAAGTGCCTAAACTCAGCATAAACACAAGGCACACTTGTTGAAGGGTGTTGTGGCATGGTTCTGACCAGCAGGACAGAGCAGTGTTAGATATCATTTTCAGACCTGTCTTAAGCATATTAAAACGACCAACAAATTGAATTCATTATCAAAGGGTTACACCACCAATAAAGGACTACTTCCAGCATGTAGCAGTTGATATTTTGAGGAGTTTATAGTCTCAGCAGAGATAAAGTAGTGCCTTGACACCTTTCATTATGTGCAGCCCTAACAAATGCATCATGTGGATTCAGGTTTGATCATTGTAGGTGCATTTTCCACCAAGCTTAAAGGCTTGAAAAGCGCTCTCTTTTTTCTTGAATATTTTGAGGAAAGGCTATTGTTGTTGTGTAAAGTTGCATTCAAAACTCAAGGCAAGGCCAATGTGTATCCTTCATGGGAGAATCTCCTGGCAGTTAAGTTGGCTCTTAAGGAAAGAACTCGCTCCACATATATTGGCCTTCGTTATTTATGTTGAGAGTTGGTTATAAAAAAAGGTCTACTTTGGAGGAATGCTCCCCTTTAAGCTTTGTGTTTAATTAGTCTTCATTGAAGAAGCGCTCAACATAGGAGGAATATAAAACCCTAGATCTAAGGGTGGTTATAACCACCACTACCCTCGTTTGCACATTTATGGAGGAGGCTTAACTATTTTGAAATTTGCACACTTCTTTAGGTTACTTCATTGCTTTGCCCATGGATTTGGAGATCAGTTGATGGTTTTGGCACACGGTTTCATGGTTGTAGTGGAGTGCTCTCCCAACTGCAATCAATGGGTAAAGCATCCTCGATTATGCCTGAGTCAGTGAATCAGTCTATTAAATACGTAATATTGAGTGCATTGTATTTGAAAGAGGGCTTTCCTGAATAAATAGATCTTCGCCCATAAATGATCTCTTAAAATCAACCCTGACTTAATAGTATTAGGTGGTTGACCGTTGAACCCTAACGTACATCAGTGGTCATAAATTACCCAGCTTTGTTCAATCATAACTAGCTTTCTAGCTCTTTCCATTTTGTAAGAGCCGAATGCCAAATCCAATCAACCTTTAGCTGGCCTTCACCTCGTGGTCGCATAAATGATCATTTTCCAATCAATAACTTAAGCAAGAAGGATTTTAGTTCCTTTAGTCTTTAAAGCCTGCACCATCTGTTCGAGTCTATTATCCATATGTGACTGGTATCAATCTCCTCCTCGAATCCCTGGGTCAAGTCTTCTTCTCTAATAAATAGACTCTACTATCCGGGTCCATTATGAAAGGATCCAGGTGGAGTCATATTTGACCAATCTAGTCCATTTGTCATAATATGAATAAGCAAGGGAGAGACGGTTGAGGGTTGTTAGGCAATGTTACCGGATGAACTAGCAGGGCTAGTCATCGATAAGCATATGCAAGAGAAAGTGAACCTCTTTGGAAGTAAGAACCTCCTAGGGGAGAGCCCTAGATGCAAGTATGTAAGGACACTTAGACACCAAATTATATCTTCTTTGAAAGGGTTTATGACCAGTGCCTTAATGGAGTCAGTCTAAGGAATGGAGAAGACATACAAAGAGCAATCAGCATAGTAGTACATTCATCCAATGAGAGCTTATACGCATTAGATATAAATGAATTCCAAGCATCGACATCACATCTTCAAGTTCTTAATCATTCATGTATAACTGCTAACAACGTTATTTATGCAACAGTAGGTCAGCCAAGAAATAAAGTAATAATGCATTCAATATCTGTATGTATCCATGTAACTGAAAAGATAAATTACCATGTTCAATGACCAATGTTCATGACTAATTAAACAAAAAGGTACGAGTCACAACAGTATATGTTATATTAGTATGAGTATTGAACTTTTTTTGACTGTGCATTCAAAGAAATAAAATATGTATATGTTTGCTAATATATCGTAACATCATTCTTATTCAGTACACACACACATTTATCACTGTTCTACCGTTTACCAAGTCATTTATTTGATTGATACAGGTGTTGATGAAGAAGAAAAAGGTCTACAATAAATGTGTAGACCTGATATAGGATCATACAGGACTACTTATATGGTGTGACACCCATTGAAAAAGGGCTGTCCCTTGGCTGTTTAGGCTTGGGATAGTCCCTAAAATGCTGTCCGAGGCTGAGAAGGGTAACTATAATCTCAACATCTCAACAACAAAACTTACCGCTAATTGAGTAGAGTTTCAAATATGCAAAGACTGTTGGTCTTTGCATAAGATGTACATAATTTTGGATTAGAGATTTTGGTCTTTATTTGATGTCTTATGGTTTGGTTTTTGTTGGGTTATCACTGATTTACCCTTTACCAAGTCATTTATTTGATTGATACAGGTGCTGATGAAGAAGAAAAAGGTCTGCAATAAATGTGTAGATCTGATATAGGATCATACAGGACTACTTATAAGGTGTGATGGCCATTGCAAGGGCTGTCCCTTAGCTGTTTAAGCTTGGGACAGTCTCTAAAATGGTGACCTCAGGGGTAACTAGAATCTCAACACCTCAACAACAAAACTTACCTCTAATTGAATAGAGTTTCAAATATACAAAAAATTCTTTGCATAATATGTACTTAATTTTGGACAAGAGATTTTGGTCTTTATTTAATATATTATGGTTTGGTTTTTGTTGGTTTTAGTGGTTATGGAAATTGAGGCTTATCCAGACAACCCATGTTGTGGATATAGACAAGTGAAATGGTGAAGGTGAAGATTGAGGCGGTATTTACGGTTCCATGCATGTTTGTTAAATTAGAGACATCTTATATTTTTTTGTCATTTATTTAATTATTGATTCCAATGCATTGCAGGTAAAGAAATGTGGTGGTTCATTGATAAAATATCTATGTGGGAGAGATTGTAGTGTACTGTGCAGAAGTAGAGGCATTGGTGAGTTCTCTTTGTTTATAATTTTTAGTGTTTACACAACATGTACTTGTGCATAATATTTCTGGTCTCTCTTCCATATTTCTCATAAGATATTTCATGTGTATTTAATATTTATCATAATATTTTATGGTCTCTGTCTAATGCTTATCTATATTTTGGTGTGCAGGGTGTTCTTGGTTGGCCATGTATGCTTTTCGGTGTTGTAGGTCAGAGTTTGGGCTTGCTTGTTATTTCTCTTTGATTGTTTTCTTTTTGTTATTTTTGTTGTTATTTGCTATTGTTGTTTGTATCATTTGCTATTGTTTTTTTTCCCCTATTTCTATGGGTGTTAATGTTAATTTTTTGCATTTATGAGCATGGCCATGCTATTTTGTCATTTGGTGTTTTTTTCTTCTTCTTTTGTTTCCTTTCTCCTATGTTTTTCTTATATTTGTGAATAGTTTTTGTTTGGGTTCAATTGGTTTAAAAATTAAGGTAGGCCTTAGCAACCCATATTGTGGGTTTATGGCTAACGCAGATTCCATCAATATGCATGTATGGCTAAAGGCAAAGGTATGTATGGGAGAATTTACTTCTTTGTTTTTACATGATTTTATAATTTTAGGGTTCCAAGTTTTCATTTAACTCATTTGTTGCTTCTCAATTTTATCTTGTATGTTTGTGTAAATTTAGAGGCAATGCGGGTAAAGGAAGGTAATTGTAATCTTAACATATCAACAAAAGTTGCCTCTAATTGAGTAGAGTTTCAAATATGCGACTTTTGTTCTTTGCGTAAGTTGTACTTATTTCTGCATAAGAGTCTTGGGCTTTGTTGCATATTTCTTGTAATATATATTAAGTATTTTGTTTAATAATTATTATGAGATATTTTGCTCTCTATTTAATATTTAATGGTTTTTGTTGGGTTCAGTGGTTGGCGAAATTAAGGCTTCTCTAGACAACCCATATTGTGGATATAGACAAGTGTAGTGGGTGAAAATGAAGATTGAGGTGGTATGTATGGTTCAATGCATGTTTGTTAAATTATAGACTTCTTACATTATTTGTCATTTATTTAAGTATTGAGTTCAATGCAATGCAGGTAAAGAAATGTGGTGATTCATCAATAAAAAACTATTGAAATATCTATGTGAGAGAGATTGTAGTATACTTTGCAGAAGCAAAGGCATTGGTGAATTCTGTCTTATTTTACACATGTACTTGTGCATAAAAAGGCATGGGTGAGTTCTCTCTTATTTTACACATGTACTTGTGCATAATATTGATTTTTGGTATCTCTCCAGATATTTTGGTCTCTCTTTCATATTTTTCATAGGAAATTTCGTGTGTATTTAATTTTTATCATAAGATTTTATGGTCTTTGTCTAATGCTTATATATATTTTTGGTGTGCAGGGCGTTCTTGGTTGGCCATTTATGCTTTTTGATAATTTTAGAGCAAAGTCTATGCTTATTATTTCTCTTTGTTTTCTTTTTGTTATTTTTGTTGTTTTTTGCTTTGTTGCCTGTCAGTTCTCTTTGATTGTTTTCTTTTTGTTATTGTTGTTAATATTATTTGCTATTGCTATTTTTTTGTTTTCTTATTTCTATGGTTGTTAATTTTTTGTATTTATGAGCATGGCCATGCTAATTTGTCGTTTGGTGTTTTTCATCTTTTGTTGGCTTTCTCATATTTTTTTTTTTTTTTTATCTCAGTG
>LPNX010367630.1:22627-81312 GCA_001517045.1 Pseudotsuga menziesii
TAAAGAAGGATGATTAGAATCTCGACACAAACAAAACTTTCTTCTAATTGACTAGAATTTTAAATATGTGACTTTTTGTCTTTGCATAAATTGTACTTAATTCTGCATAAGGGTTTTGAGCTTTGCTTAATATTTCTTGTAATATATATCAAACAAGTATTTGTTTGATAATTATTATGAGATATTTTGCTCTCTATTAAATATTTTATGGTTTTTGTTGGGTTCAGTGGTTGGTGAAATTAAGGCTTCTCTAGACAACCCATATTGTGGATATAGACAAGTGCAGCGGGTGAAAGTGAAGATTTAGGTGGATATATGGTTCCATGCATGTTTGTTAAATTATAGACTTCTTACATTATTTGTCATTTATTTATTTTTTGAGTCCAATGCAATGCAGGTAAAGAAATGTGATGGCTTAGCAATAAAAAATTATTGAAATATCTATGCGAGAGAGATTGTAGTATGGTGAAAGTGAAGATTGAGGTGGTATGTATGGTTCCATGCATGTTTGTTAAATTATAGATTTCTTACATTATTTGTCATTTATTTAATTTTTGTGTCCAATGCAATGCAGGTAAAGAAATGTGGTGGTTCAACAATTGAAAACTATTGAAATATCTATGTGAGAGAGATTGTAGTATACTGTGCAGAAGCAAAGGCATCGGTGAGTTCTCTCTTATTTTACACATGTACTTGTGCATAATATTACTCATAAGATTTTTGGTATCTCTTCAGATATTTTGGTCTCTCTTTCATATTTCTCATAGAATATTTTGTGTGTTTTTAATTTTTATCATAAGATTTTATGATTTGTCTAATGCTTATATATATTTTGGTGTGCAGGGTGTTCTTGGTTGGCCATGTATGCTTCTTGATGTTGTAGAGCAAAGTTTATTCTTGTTATTTCTCTTTGTTTTCTTTTTGTTATTTTTTGTTGTTTTATGCTTTGTGCCTGTCAATTCTCTTTGATTGTTTTCTTTTTGTTATTGTTGTTCATTCTCTTCGATTGTTTTCTTTTTGTTATTGTTGTTCGTACTATTTGGTACTGCTATTTTTTTGTGTTTTTTTTAATTTTATTTCTATGGTTATTAATTTTTTGTATTTATGAGCATGGCCATGCTAGTTTGTCGTTTGGTGTTTTTTTTCTTTTGTTGGCTTTCTCATATGTTTTTTTATCTTTTTGAATAGTTTTTTTTTGGTTCAATTGGTATGGAAATTAAGGTAGGCCTTAGCAACCCATATTGTGGGTTTATGGTTAATGTAGATTCCATCGGTATGTATGTATGGCTAAAGGCAGAGGTATGTATGGGATACTGTACTTGTTTGTTGCTACATAATTTTATAATTTTAGGGTTCCATGTTTTCATTTAACTCTTCTCAATTTTATCATGTATGTTTTCTTAAATTTAAAGGCAATGCATGTAAAGGAAGGTAATCGAAATCTCAACACATCAACAAAAGTTTCCTGTATTTGAGTAGACGACTTTTGGTCTTTGCATAAGTTGTACTTAATTCTACATAAGAGTTTTGAACTTTGTTGAATATTTCTCGTAATATATATCAAGTATTTGTTTAATAATTATTATGAGTTTTTTTCTCTCTATCTAATATTTTATGGTTTTCGTTGGGTTCAGTGGTGGTCGGGGAAATTAACGCTTCTCCTGATAACCCATATTGTGGATATAGAAAAGTGCAGTGGGTGAAGGTGAAGATTGAGGTGGTATGTATGGTTCCATGCATGTTTATTAAATTATAGACTTATATTATTTGTCGTTTATTTAATTATTGATTCCAATACAATATAGGTAAAGAAATGTGGTGGTTCATCAATATAAAGCTATTGAAATATCTATGTGAGAGAGATTGTATTATACTTTGCAGAAGCAAAGGCATTGGTGAGTTCTCTTTTATTTTACACATGTACTTGTGCATAATATTACTCATAAGATTTTTGGCATCTCTGTATATATTCTAGTCTCTTTTTCATATTTCTCATAAGATATTTCGTCTGTATTTAATATTTATTGCAAGATATTATGGTCTTTGTCTAATGCTTATCTGTATTTTGGTGTGTAGGGTGTTCTTGGTTGGCCATCTATGCCTTTTGGTGTTGTAGAGCAGGCTGTGCTTGTTATTTCTCTATGTTTTTTTTCTTTTTGTTATTTTTGTTTTCTTTGCTACCGCTGCTTGTATCATTTGCTATTGTTGTTTTTTTGTTTTTTCTATTTCTATGGTGTTAATCTTTTGCATTTATGAGCATGGCCATGCTAATTTGTCGTTTGATATTGTTTTCTTTTCTTGGCTTTCTTATATCTTTTTCTCATCTTTGTGAATAATATTTTTTTGGGTTCAATTGGTGCGGAAATTAAGGTAGGCCTTAGAAACCCATACTGTGGGTTTATGGCTAACGCAGATTACAAAGGTATGTATGTATGGCTAAAGGCAGAGGTATTTATGGGAGAATTTACTTGTTCATTGCTACATAATTTTATAATTTTAGGGTTCCATGTTTTTATTTAACTCATTTGTTGCTTCTCAATTTTATCATGTATGCTTGTTTAAATTTATAGGCAATGCGGGTAAAGGAAGGTAATTGGAATCTCAACACATCAACAAATGTTGCATGAGAGTTTTGGGCTTTGCTAAATATTTTCCGTAAGATATTATAAGTATTTATTTAATAATTATTATGAGATTTTTTGCTATCTAATTAATATTTTATGGTTTTTGTTGGGTTTAATGGTTGGGGAAATTAAGGCTTCTCCAAACAACCCATATTGTAGATATAGACAAGTGCAGTGGGTGAAGGTGAAGACTAAGGTGGTATGTATGGTTCCATGCATGTTTGTTAAATTATAGGTATCTTACATTGTTAGTCATTTAATTATTGAGTCCAAATGTAATGCAGCTAAAGAAATGCAGTGGTTCATGATTAAAAAGCTATTGAATTATCCTTGTGAGAGAGATTGTATTATACTATGCACTAGCAAAGGCATTGGTGAGTTATCCTTTATTTTACATGAGTACTTGTGCATAATATTACTCATAAGATTTTGGTATCTCTGCAAATATTTCGGTCTCTCTTTCATTTTTCTCATAAGATATTTCGTGTGTATTTAAAATTTATAATAAGATTTAATGGTCTTTGTTTAATTCTTATCTTTATTTTGGTGTGCAGGGTGTTGGTGTTCTTGGTGACGACTGAGGTGGTACGTATGGTTCCATGCATATATGTTAAATTATAGGTATCTAACATTGTTTGTCATTTATGTAATTATTTAGTCCAAATGCAATGCAGGACCATTAAAAAACTATTGAAATATCTTTGTGAGAGATTGTATTATACTATGCACTAGCTTGGTGAGATTGAGGTGGTATGTATGGTTCCATGCATGTTTATTAAATTATAGGTATCTTACATTGTTTGTCATTTATTTAATTATGGAGTCCAAATGCAATGCAGGTAAAGAAATGCAGTGGTTCACCATTAAAAAACTATTGAAATATCTGTGAGAGAGATTGTATTATAGTATGCACTAGCAAAGGCATTGGTGAGTTATCCTTTATTTTACACAAGTACTTGTGCATAATATTACTCATAAGATTTTGGTATCTCTTCAGATATTTCGTTCTCTCTTTCATTTTTGTCATAAGATATTTCATGTGTATTTAAAATTTATAATAAGATTTAAGGTCTTTGTGGAATGCTTATCTATATTTTGGTGTGTAGGGTGTTGGTGTTCTTGGATGATCATGTATGCTTTTTGGTGTCGTAGAGGGGAGTCCATGCTTGTTATTTCTCTTTGTGTTTTTTTTTTCGTTGTTTTTAGCTTTGTTCTTGTTATTTCTCGTTGCTTTGTTTTCTTGTTCTTTTTGTTGTTTGTATCATTTGTTATTGCTGTTTTTTTTTTTCTATTTCTATGGGGGTTAATTTTTTGCATTTATGAGCATGGCCATGCTGATTTGTCTTTTGGTGTTTGGTGTTTTTTTTTCTTCTTTTGTTGGATTTTTCATATGTTTTTCTTATCTTTGTGAATAGTTTTTGTTTGGGTTCAATTGGTGCGGGTATTAAGGAAGGCATTAGCAACCCATATCGCGGGTTTATGGTTAATGCAATCAATATGCATGTATGGCTAAAGGTGGAGGTATGTATGGGATAATGTACTTGTTCGTTGCTACATATTTTTATAATTTCAGGGTTCCATGTTTTCTTTTAACTCATTTGTTGTTTCTCAAATTTATCAAGTATGTTTGTTTAAATTTAGAGGCAATGCGGGTAAAGAAGGGTAATTATAATCTCGAAACAAACAAAAGTTGCCTCTAATTGACTAGAATTTTAAATATGCGAATTTTTCTCTTTTCATAAATTGTACTTAATTCTGCATTAGAGTTTCGAGCTTTGCTTAATATTTCTTGTAATATATATCAAGTATTTGTTTGATAATTATTATGAGATTTTTTGCTCTCTATTTAATATTTCATGGTTTCTGTTGGGTTCAATTGTTGGGGAAATTAAGGCTTCTCCAAACAACCCATATTGTGGATATAGATGAGTGCAGTGGGTGAAGGTGAAGATTGGGGTGGTATGTATGATTCCATGCATGTTTGCTAAAATATAGACATCTTTCATTATGTGTCATTTATTTAATTATTGAGTTCAATGCAATGCAGGTAAAGAAATGTGGTGGTCCATCAATAAAAAAACTATTCATACTTGACTTCATATCTGCTATGCATGACTTTATATTCACCTTGCACCTTGACTTCATTTCTGCTCAATGTGATCACTTCTCCACCTTCACTTGACTGTGTAAGTCGCTAACAGTATGACTGTATCCCTATTATCAGCGTGATTGTGTGTCTCTTGTCAGTATGACTGTACTGGGTATGGCTGTGCTGCTAATTTAATTGAAGAATCTGAGGTCCGTTTACTTCTGCTTTGACTCTCTCTCTCTCAAGCTACGTAAATTGTTTACCCAGATCGACTTGTCCCTTCGGTGACAAGATCAAACTTAAAAGTATCTTAGTATAAGGCTGATTCAAATAATGGTTATGATTCTTTAGTACTGTTATCTTCTTTTGTTACTGTACATGGCATTTGGTGATTCATCTCGAGGACCAACTTTAATGCAGTGATCAACAGAGTGTTAAAGTTGAACTAACTTTAACGCAGTGACCAATAGAGTGTTAAAGTTGAAAGAGATGAAAATTATGTTTAATTTTATTGCTGATCAAATTTTATCTTCTTTTGTTAATATACATGGCATTTGGTGATTCATCTCAAAGACCAACTTTAATGCAGTGATGAACAGAGTGTTAAAGTTGAACTAACTTTAACGCAATGACCAACAGAGTGTTAAAGTTGAAAGAGATGAAAATTATGTTTTATTTTATTGCTGATCAAATTTATTGAAACTAGTACTATTATGAATCTAACCTTGTTCTGTATAAGCATTGAAGTTTATTTATCTATGTCAAATCTGAACTTACCCTAAACTTTAGCAAGAGGTAATGTGGGTAAAGGAAGGTAACTAGAATCTCAACACATCAAGAAAACTCTCCTCTAATTGAGTAGAGTTTCTATAATATCCCAAACTGGTATTTTTCTTTTTATGTGTATACTGTAGATGGCTAATAGACTTATGCCTCAATTAAATAGGAAAGCGAACCCCGATCTTTGCATGCATGCAGATCTGTGCCCTAGAAAATACCGAGATGCTATAAAATAGGAGAAGTCAATGCATGTACATACCAGTATATAGATCAGCTGATGGTGAAGAGGATGGTCCTCGCATGCAAGGATTCTGTCGGAGGAATAGGGAGATAAACCAAATCATCCTCCACAAGGGAATGCGCCTTCCTCTCGAGCTATATATGCTCCAGGATAATAAATAAGCCGTTGCTGAAGGCCTGAATGATGTGCACTAGGGTTATAATACCCCTTTGATGGTGATGGAAGCAACATGCAGAAGAAACGGTGGCACACTAGCCCAAAGCGTGAATGTCCTCAAATCAATTCGCCCATGCAGAATAATGTCCTCCAGAAAAGGGAGCACTGCTAATAACTCGCTTGATACTCAAGCTGAACGGTCCTTCTTCCAGGGGAAGGGTAATGGAGGTACTCTGGGATGCATGCAAGTAACATGCAGAAGTTCTGAACCCTGTAGATAGGAAAACGAATTGCTTTGTCTCTGACCACGGTGACACGGTGTGATGGTGGAACTCTTCGGCTGGATGGATAATCAACCTCCCGAAATAACTGCTGAATGTAACCTGATAATCAACTAGTGTTGAACCTGGATGATCCAACCCTATGATGAACTAGGGCAGATAGATTTCGTTGCCGAAATACACCAGTTAGCTGAGCATGCGCTCAACCCCAACTTAGCTTGCCAAGCTCTCCAATTCGACTCCACAAATCAATAATTACATAAGTGTTTTCTCCCTTTACTTTATCTTTCTTTTATAATTTTCAACTGCGAAAACCCTAACTTTTGACCTAATTAGGTCAATTTATCTTTTAATTTGCAGTTGACTTGCATGCATGCGCATGGAGACTTAATCGGGTGCATGCATCATTAAATAATGCCCAGATGTCATGCATGCAGGTTCCTTTTGGCTCTGGTGGCCCTCCGCTGCACGGTTGGAAGCCAAGGGTTTCACTGTAGCTGATCTTATGAACCCGTTCATAATTTTCTACCTTGCGAGTTTGATGGAGGAGCATTGTGGCATGCCAACAATGTGATGGATTGGTCACATGCTGTGGCATCGTTTGTAACCATTTTTGTGTTGAGTCATAATCTAAATAGCGGTGTAGGGGATCATTGCGGTCGACCCGATGGCGATATAATATTGATGCCCTAGATCTTCTATATATGGCATCAGTCTTCAGTCGATTCTTTGACTGTCAGTACCCGCTCAAACCTACAGGAATCACATAGGTTAACGGGTCAGTTCTCAATGCCCAAGCAGAAGAGGACATTACAGTTCTCCTCGCTCGAATTTGCTTGTCCTCAAGCAATTGTAAAGTTGGGTGCTGTAATACCTGTTCTGCCTCCCAAGTGGCCTCCTCTATAGGCAGATCTTTCCACTGAACCAAGTAGTCTCTGATGATTCTGTTCCTCAGTTTCCGATCTCGCACCTCTAGGATGCGCTCCGGAATCAGAATCAATTGCCCCTCGTCATCAAGGGGAGGTAGCTCGAAAGATGTAACAATCTGTTGGTCGACCGCCTTCTTGAGGTTGGAGACATGAAATACGTTGTGAATCTTGCTCTCTGGGGGTAGTTTTAACTCATATGCTACCTCTTCGACCTTCCGAATTATCTTGTATGGACCATAGAAGCGAGGTTGGAGTTTTTCTGCTCCTTTCTTTATAAGAGATGAATGTCGGTAAGGCTGGAGGCGTAAATAAACGAAGTCTCCCACCTCAAAACTGCGCTCAACCCTATGCCTGTCCACATATATCCTCTGCTGATTCTGAGCAGCCTGTATGTTCTCCCTAAGTATCTTGAGGATATCTTGACCCTCCTGAATCCACTCTTTGGCCTTGGGGGCCCTGCTATCGCCAAATATACGGTCTGCGAAAGTGGAAGCATCATACCCATACAGGGCTCGGAAAAGGGTCATCCCAATGGTCATATGGTAGGTGGTGTTGTAACAATGTTCCCCCAAGTGTAACCATTTGATCCATGTCCTCTGCTGACCTGATGCGTAATTTCTCAAGTATCCTTCAATCCACTTGTTGACAATCTCTGTCTGCCTGTCACTCTGCGGATGATAACTCATGCTCATGGCTAACTCGGTCCGCACTAATCGGAAAAGCTCTTGCCAAAAGGCTCCTGTGAATTTTTTGTCCCTGTCACTGACAATGGTCTTGGGTAACCCGTGGAGTCTAAATACCTCTCTAAAAAATAGTTCTGCTGACTTGATACGTAATTTCTCAAGTATCCTTCAATCCACTTGTTGACAATCTTTGTCTGCCTGTCACTCTGCGGATGATAACTCGTGCTCATGGCTAACTCGGTCCGCACTAATCGGAAAAGCTCTTGCCAAAAGGCTCCTGTGAATTTTTTGTCCCTGTCACTGACAATGGTCTTGGGTAACTCGTGGAGTCTAAATACCTCTCTAAAAAATAGTTCTGCTACTTGCGCTGCTGAATATTTTGATGATATGGCAAAGTAGTGAGAAAACTTGGTCAATCTGTCCACTACTACGTACAAGCAGTCTCTGCCTTGAATCGTGGGTAGCCCAGTAATGAATTCCATAGAGATGCTCTCCCATTTCTGCTTGGGAATAGGTAAGGGATGTAGTAAACTAGCCAGGTGGGTGTGTTCTATTTTGTTTTGTTGGCACAAGTTGCACTCCCTCACATGTATCACATTTTTCTTGAGGCACTTCCATGAGAACATTTCTCTAATCTGTCTGTAGGTCTTGAGAAATCCTTGATGCCCTGCTAATGGTGAATCGTGTGATGCTTGTAAAATTTTCTTCTTGAAGGGAGACTCGGGAACCAAGAAGATTCTATTTTTGTAGTATATGATGTCATCAATGACCCTATACCTATCATCTTGAATATTTTGATGATATGGCAAAGAAGTGATAAAACTTGGTCAATTTGTCCACTACTACGTACAAGCAGTCTCTGCCTTGAACCATGGGTAGCCCAGTAATGAATTCCATCGAGATGCTCTCCCATTTCTGCTCAGGAATAGGTAAGGGATGTAGTAAACTAGCCAGGTGGGTGTGTTCTATTTTGTTTTGTTGGCACAAGCTGCACTCCCTCACATGTATCACATCTTTCTTGAGGCCCTTCCATGAGAACATTTCTCTATTCTGTCTGTAGGTCTTGAGAAACCCTTAATGCCCTGCTAATGGTGAATCGTGCGATGCCTGTAAAATTTTCTTCTAAAGGGAGACTTGGGAACCAAGAAGATTCTATTTTTGTAGTATATGATGTCATCAATGACCCTATACCTATCATCCTGAATCTGTGCATCCAATAGCTCGCAAGCAAAGTTATCTTTGGAGTACTCAACCAAAAGATGAGACCTCCAATCCGATGAGATGCTCATAAGGGATAAAGTAGCTGGTTGTTTAGAAAGTGCATCACCACTACATTGCTCTTCCCCTTTACGTACTCAATCTCGAAGTCATAGGCCTGAATTTTGCCCTACCCATTTCTGTTGTCTCTCGTTTAGCTCTCTTTGCTCTAGGAAGTATTTCAAGCTGTTGTGATCTGTCTTAACCTTGAACCTGGCACCCACTAAGTACTTCTTGAACTTGGTTAGCGCATGGACGATGGCTAATATCTCTTTGTCATATATCGAATAGTGGCGCTCATAGTCTTTGAGCTTCCTGCACTCAAATGCAATGGGGTGGTTGTTTTGCATCAAAACGACCCCATTTCCCTTTCCTGAAGCATCACATTCTAACACAAAGGACTGATAAAAGTCTGGTAAAGCTAATACTGGGCATGAACTCATTACCTTCTTCATTTTCTCCAATGTTTGTTGTGCTGCCTCTGACCAACTGAATGCCCCCTTCTTGGTACGATCTGTGAGAGGTGCGGTCATCTGTGAGAATCCACTGACATACCTCCTGTAGTAGGCCCTCAAAACCCCTCAGTTCTATCACATTTTTAGGTGAAGGCCAATCCAAAATTGCCCGAATCTTCTCTAAGTGCACTTGGACCCCGTTGGCACCTATCACATGTCCTAAGTACAACATTTCTTGCATGCCGAACTCACACTTGCACATTTTAGCATATAGTGACTGGTCCTGTAGAATACGAAGTACTTCATCAAGATGTCTCAAATGTTCTTCCCAAGTTCGACTGTATATCAATATGTCGTCGAAGAATACCGGAATATGTTTACGTAACTGCGTCCTGAAGATATGGTTCATGCATGACTGGAAAGTAGCTGGTGCATTAGTAAGCCCAAATGGCATCATTAGAAACTTGTAATGTCCGTAGTGGCAACAGAAAGCAGTCTTTGGAACATCCTGTTCCCTGACCCGAATCTGATGGTACCCTTAGCGGAGATCAATTTTGGAAAAGTAATTTTCCCCCTGGAGTTCATCCATCAACTCATCAATCCTAGGGATGGGATACCTGTTCTTTATGGTCTTCTTATTGAGTGCTCTATAATTGATGCACATTCGTAAGGTTCCATCTTTTTTCTTTAAGTACTGAAGATGCAAAGGGACTGGAGCTAGGTTTGATGTACCCTAGCTTGAGTAGTTCCTTGATGGTACTCTCTATCTCATCTTTATACCTCTTGGGATGTCTGTAAGGAGTGGTGAGAACTACTTGGGTTCCCTCCTCTAACTCAATAATGTGCTCAAATCCCCTATCTGGAGGCCGACTTGCTGGAAGGTCTTCGAATACTGCTTTGTGCTTCTGTAGTAAGGCCTCTATATCTGCTGGATGTTGTGTGGCCTCCTCTAGCGGTTTCCTAAAGGTAACCATACACTCTGCAACCCACTCAATATCTCCCTGCTGGAGTACTGCCTCCATCCTATGTGATGTCACTGCAATGGGAGGATAGGTATTCATCCCTCTCAATACTACCTTCTGTCCTTTTGCTCCTGTAAACTCCATCTCCATGGTCTGGTAATTTGTGGAATGCTTCCCTGTGTAATACAGCCATTGAACTCCTAGTACCACATTCATGTCAGGTACATCTACCACACAGAATGTCTCTATCATCGTATAATTCCCCAGTGTTATTTTTAATTTAGGAATCTTTTTGCTACACTCCATGGTGTGACCTACTACTGCTACTGAAAACCCATCAAAGCTCTCAGTCTGAATGTCTCTCTTTTTAACCCATGGGGAATCAATAAAGTTGTGGGATGCCCCACCATCTATTAGTACTCCCACTCTGTGGCCCTGTACGGTACCTCTGATCCGAAGAGAGTGGAATCTAGGAACCCCTGTCATTGTAGCAATGGTAACTCTTGAGGCTTGTCCCTCAGCAACTCTCTCTGTTGTCTCTCCTTGCTCATGATCCTGGTAATCCTCCTCCTCCTCACTGTCGGAATAAGCCTCTATGTAGTAGGCCTTTCCTTTTCCTGAACATCTGTGACCTTGTATCCATGGTTCCTGGCAAGTGAAACATAACTTTTTTCTTCTAAGGTCATGTCAGGTATCATTGTCCATCCATTCTTTCTGGAAGGGTTTACTTTCTTGATCTTTAATAGGAAAATTGGTTCTGGGAGGAATCCTATTTTTGGGCACTGTATCCTACAACTCTCTAGTCCATGTTATGGCATCTGCTAGGGTGGTGGGCCTATAAGACTTGACCCATTCCTGTAAGGGTTCAGCGAGAGTCTTAGTGAACAACATAATCAACCTGCTCTCTGATATATCTGTAACCATGACTGCTACCCTCTGAAACTCTGAAATAAATGCATTTGCACTACCTGTTTGCTTGAGTTCTGCCAGTTCTCTAAAGTGTACCTCCGGATCCTTCCGATAAAACCGCTCAATGAGCCTCTGTGTAAAATTTGGGTATGAGGTGATGGTGTTGTGACCCAGTGTCACTATCCCATGGTACCGGCACTCATGTGCTTCCCTGTCTAAATGCAGGGTAGCCAATTTAATGGCATCTGTCTCAATCATGGGGTTGAGCTGGAAGTAGGTATCCAACTTCTGCACCCAATTCCGAGTTGGCCCACCCCGGGTGCCCTCAAAGGTAGGGATAGTCAGTTTCCCTACGCTGTGCTGTAACTCATAGTTCTGGGTGAATGGTCTATTGTAAGATTTGGGTTTGTTCTTACTCTTGGAGTGGCAAAAGTTGGTGAAGGTCAAGGCTGACTGGAGGTCATCTCCTAAAGCTCTATATTCTCTCAGATAGGCACTCATGGATTCTTCTGGTTCTACTAGTGCTAGAGGCACTACATCTGGACTATCTAGGAACTGAGGCATGGTGGGTCGGAAATGTTTGTATATATGGGGATGGCTCTGCATGTTGGTATGTAAGTGCTCCCTACTACTACTGGTAGATACCCTATCACTGTTGGGAAATACGAGACTGTGTGGGGTAGGTCCATTCTTCTCAGTTATTTGCTTGAAGGTGCTCATCATTTCTTTTTGCCCAGTAGTAAGTTCCTTTATGGCTGATATAAGACTGTTGAAAGCTGTTTTATCTTCCTCGGCCATTGTTTCTTTTCCTTTTCCAAACTGATACTCTCGGTTTCCCAAATCTATGTCCTCTAACTCCTCTTCTCTGTATCTACACCTCCGTCTCCGATAAGTAATGTTGTAAGGGTCTTCTGAATTCATTTATTATTTTTGTTAAACACAATGCTTACACTGAGAGGGGGGTGAATCAATGTAAGGCCAATTTTAAAACTTTTCTTAACTTGTCACAGTTAACTACCAATTCATCACTACACTATTCTACCAATTTCATAATCATTTCATAAACATCTTTCACTACATCATTCACATATCATAAGTATTTGAATCATCAAGAACCATAAGACAAAAGAACAGAACACCATTTAATTTTGTAATCTTTTTGTATTAGTTTTGGACCGGCTACAGCCGTGAGATAAAATCAGCACCTACTGATACAAAGAGCACCTACTCTTCATCCAGGACCCTGCCTGGTTTTCTTAGACCCTGCTAAGAAGAGTTTGAGGTATCCTAACCTCAAAAGCAAGACAAGCTTGCTTTTACAATTAAAGCTCACTGTCACATCAACATCATCTGTCTCTTCAATCTGTTCTGCTGCTGCTCATCCTTTTCTCTGATTATCATTCTTCATGTGTAAACATGGGCAGCCACTGTCATCAACATTGCTCATCTAGTCATCAATTACCAAGGTTTGCTCATCTCTGTTGTTGCTAGTTAACTGCTCATCAACACTGTTCATCATCTCTACTACTGGTCATAGGTCTGCTCATCTCTCCATCAATACCACTGCTCATGAACCTCTGGCCAATCTCTGCTGCTCATCCTCTTCATTCTTTACTGCTGCAACTCTGTATGGTCTGCTCACTGCTTATCAAGTCATCAATCTTCAATGTCTTTATAGCTGTAGGTGTACCACTGCCATATCATCACTACCATATCTTCTTATCATCAGGATGTTTGCTCACATCCTCAAGGTCTATTCATGAAAGTCTACTCATCAAAACAATTGCTTTCCACAAACCACTTGTCTATCACCTCATCATGTCACTTGTCAATTCATTTTGATTTGTCCTCTGCTCAAGACATAGACAAATTTCTGCCCTCTAATCAGCCTGTCAAAACCTGCCTGTTACAATTACTTCTTCAAGTCTTTAACCTGTCTACTAGCTTGTCATCAATCAATCGTCTGCCAAGTGATTGTTAGAATATGTGAAAATCAAGAATTACCATATTACTGTTCATCACTGGATTATGTCATCATTAGGCTTTTACTATTATAGTCTTTAACTGTTGTTCAACAACGAACTCCTCTAGTGCACCAGGTTCTTCAAACCATCAAAAAGGGATCTGTCTGCTAATACTTCATCATCATCAAGTCTGTTATGTACATTGATGACTTTTCACACGTCTTGCATCACATCATCATATCAATCTTACAAGACTTCATCATCATCAACTCTGCTATGTATATGGATGCCTTTTCACACATCTCGCATCACATCATCATATCGATCTTACAAGACTTCATCATCATCAATAAGTAGATATCAAATAGAGTGTCATCATTCATAGATACAAGTGTACATTCTCACCCTAGGGTTTATATCATCTTGATCAGACTTCAACTGTGTATACTGTATGTGCACTAGCATTGGACAAAAGGAACTTTTCCAAGTATTAGCCTTGACCTGGGCATTAGGGCTTCCATATAAAGTGATCTTACCTCAAAACAAACCTCAAACTTGAAGATGTCTTGCATCACAAAATTTCGGGCTGTTTGTGCTAAGTAAAGCCTTGGAAAGATTCGGCACTGAGGTAATCAAATCAGATCATCAAGGTCCTTGACTTCTGCAAACTTGAACTGTGGAAACTTTGGAGCTGCCTCAGTTTGCAAATTTCGGAACTGCTGCCTCATTTAAGGCTTTTAAAATAAAATCCTAATATACTGCTGTTGTTATGAATCTTAGTTTGAATTTAACCACCATGAAATCGGATTAAGAAGGCAGCAATACCAGTCAAAACTTGGACTGCAAATTCGGGACTGTCATTCAATTCTGTTGTTTATTCCCCCAAAAAATTTGTGAAAGCTTGGATGATGGCAGCCTAGACTGTACTCTTCAAAATTCCGAAAATCAGATTGCTGCTTCAAATTTTGGACTATTCAGAGAGGGTTGGTATGTGCTAAAGAAGATACCCAAGCAAGTGTAGAAATCCTCCAACACTTTACTGCTGCTCCACAGTCCACTTAGTTAGGGCATCATTTTATCTTCTTCCCTGCTGCAAACAAACTAGGGTCTCCATCACTTGAAAACAAATTCGGGTCTGTGATACAACCCAAACACTGAAGAAATAACCCCAAACAAAATATTTTACTGTGGAAAAAATTCGGGTGTCTCCTCCACCTCAGTCTACTGCTACCACCGAAAAACTTCAGACGTAATGCCTTAGTTAGCCTCAGTCATCCTCAGTTCAGCGAGCTTCTTCTCCTTCACATCGTTGGATAGATCAAGACCAAAAGGAAAAAGTTGCCCCTGTTGTTCCTCTTACACGAATTTTACCTCAGTCATTTGGCCACTGAAAATCCTCAAATGCCTCAGTTAGCGAGCTCATCCATCTACCATTCGTTGAGATATTTGGAATGTGATAGCTGGTGTTTATATACACATTTAATGTTTGTCCACTTCATTAAAATAGGGCATTCGTTGAGATATTTGGAATGTGATAGCTGGTGTTTATATACACATTTAATGTTTGTCCACTTCATTAAAATAGGGCATACTTTAAGGTGTGAACAAAGTGTATTTTATATTTTTCATTTCAATTTAAAATTTATTTATTTTATTTGTTATTTGACTTGTCCACTACATTATCAACACCAAGGGTGTAATAGGTGTCCAAGTGCCATCATCTTCAATGGCCATCACTTCTTAGGATTTGTAGATCATTAAGTGTAATGTCCCCATATACAACATCTTCACACCACCTTCAAGGGTACAAGGATCATCATAAGTGTGTGTGTCCAAGTGTCCAAGCGCCATCATATATGTGTGGGTGCCTTCATCATGCCATCTAACCATGTCAAGTGCAAGTAATGAGCTTCATGACCTTTGCAAGGGCATCAAGGTCTTCATCAGGGGTTCCAAGTCTTCATGGGCTTCTTCATCATACTAAGGGCATGTTCATGGGTTCCATAGCATGCCAAAGACCATACAAGGTCATCATCATCATACAAGAGCTCCATGTCAACATTGTGCATCCATGAAAAAATAAGGGATCCAACAAAAGCATCATATCAAATGCAAAGCAAATAACAAGGTTCATCGTATCATCATCTATGTGGGTGCCAAGCCTTTCTCATGCCCTTGGGCCATCTCCAAGAGTTCCAAAACTCCATCAAGTCATCAATAACCATGCAAACCACAAATGACCACAGAATGAGTCATTTGGCCTATTTGGTGTTCCAAAGGCTTATTTATCATGCCAAAGGGATTCATGGGCTTCTTCAACCACCTGAACCAAACAAGAGGATCTCCAAGGGTCAAGATATCTTCTGTGGGGATGCTAGGTCTTCTTCTGGGGTACCATGACATCATCATAGCATGAATGACCACAAAATGGGTCATTAATGCTTCTCCAACCCATCTAGGGTTTCTCCAATGTCCATCAAGGCTTTAAGACCATATCCAGGGTCTTCAACACCACCAACAGAGTCTTCAACATCTTTAACAAGGTGGTGGCATCAAGATCCAGGCTTGTGGGTACAGGGACCTTGTCAATTGGGTACAAGGTGCTTCAAGGCACAAACCCTCATTGTAATGGATCCAAAGCACTACAAGGTGCAAAACCACTTTGTAAGGGGTCAAGGCATTGCAGTTGGGACTTGGTGGCATCAATGACATCCTGTGGGGCCACTGCAAGTCCATGTTGAATGACAATTTCATCAACAATCTCCCCCTTTGTCATTGATGATAACAACTCATGCTCCCCTTTTGTCTTCATCTCTCCCCTTTTGGCATCAACGGCAAAGGGTGCCCACATACCCGTGTCTGAAATATCTGATCACTACTGACTGCTCCCCCTGTCAATATGCATGATCCTAGGACCTGAATACCTGGAGTGACCATCCTTTGTTCGTTGAGTTCATCCTCCAGCCTTATGAACTCAAGGTGTGCTAAGGTCTTTGAGAGACCTTACACTTGGCTTGTCGTATGGCAGCCATCCTCCCTGCTTTGATCAACCTATCCTATCTGCAACTGCTCGGTCTTCCTCATCCATACTTGCTTCTTGGCATTTATCCTTTGAGCATTTGTTCCTTCATTTGTATTGGCTTTCCTTGATGAGTTGTCTAGGTAACTTCTCAAGGATTGTTTTCGTGTACTCCAACAATCTTGAGCTTTGTGCCCAAGGCCACTGCAGCTATAACACCTCATCGTACGACAATATGCAGCAATGTGACCAACATTGTTGCATGTCCAACATCTGACAGAGCTGTTGGAACTTCCAACACTTCTTTGATCAACTTCATTTCTCCATGCTTGAGAGTGTCCCTGACTCTAGGCATTTGATTTCTGATCTTCAAATCTTCTTGCTGATGTATATGAAGGAATCCTTGGTTGACATCTTTGACTTGCACATTCTTGGGCTTTGTGGCCAAACCCACTGCAGGTGTAGCATCTCAATGTGTGACATGTCGCAGCAATATGTCCGACTTGATTACATGTCCATTGGGGCTTCTAGCCCTTCTTCTTCTACAATCCATAGCCTTATGACCAAAGTTAGAACAAAAATAACAATAACCATTGAAGCCACTTTCATACCTGGGTCTTGGAGTTGTTTCTTTTATGAGGTTGCTTTGAGGAATAGACTCAACTCCTTGTTTCATCTTTGAACTTCCAAAGTCCTTGTTGTCATGTGCAGGTGCATGGGGAGCAGCTTTGGACGTTGGTGGACCTGCTTCTGGAGTCTTTAGAGATCAAGTGTCATCTTCAGATTTTTTTTTGTTCTTCTTGTAACCAAGACCAGTTTTGTCGAGTGGAGATCTTTGGCAATCTAAGATCTTATCTAGGACAATTGAAATGTCCTGGAACTTGACCAAGGCTTTGTTCTTCTTACCTTTCTTCCTGAGACCAACTACCTCCATTTCCAACTTCTGGACTGTCTCCTCCTTTTCTTCCAACTGACTCTTCAGGATTTCTTCTATCCTATTGGCTTCCTCCAGCTAAGTCTTCAGATCATGATTGACCTCTCTAGTTTTTTCAAGCTCTAGAGCAGGCTTTTTTGGTTCTTCCTTTTGATTGATCAATTCAGTCTTTAATTGTTCAGCTTTAGCATCCTTGTCTTTCATTCGATCTCGCAACTCTTTGTCCTTGTCTTTGAGCTTTACAAGCAACACTTTCATTGACATGGTCTTCTGCTGATATTCATTCAAGGAGTCCAAGATTTTCTTTTTGAACCTTGTAAAGTCACTCTAGGTCAAATTTACTGTGTTCAGAAACCAGTTGGCTTTGAGATCAATATTCAACAACGTGAGATGTATCTCATGTGCAATCTTTGATAACCCTTCATCATCTTCTGCAAGAACCTTCTCAATTTCATCACACAAGCTATCATTATAATCACAAGAGTCCATACCTTTACTGGAGTCCTCTTCTTGTTTGTCTTCTTTTTGATTGAGCTCTTCTGGGGGCTTGTTTTCTGATTCCTGATCTGCCTTTTCGGGTTCTGGTCTTGCCTTCTGATATTCACTCTCCAACTTGAACCATAGGTCTTTTGCCGAAGTGACTCTCCTACACTTTCCTTCACTGAGTTGGGAAGTCCATCCATGGGGAACTTCAAGGCTGTAGTGTTTTCCTTCTTTGCTTCCTTCTGTGCAGCTGATTTTCCTTTCTTGTTTGATGGAGCGGGTGGATTGATAACAATTTCCCAAATACCAAACTTCTTCAGATAAGCCTTCATTTTGCTTCTCCAACTGAAATAATCTGTAATATCAAGTATAGGCACGTCATTGCTTGATGACTCTTTCTTTTCTTCCATTGTGTCTAAGAATCTCCTTCAAGCTTGTTAGGCTTGTGACGAAGGCCGGCTCTGATATCAATTGTTAAACACAATGCTTACACTGAGAGGGGAGTGAATTAGTGTAAGGCCAATTTTAAAACTTTTCTCAACTTGTCACAGTTAACTACCAATTCATCACTTCACTATTCTACCAATTTCATAATCATTTCATAAACATATTTCACTACATCATTCACATATCATAAGCATTTGAATCATCAAGAACGATAACACAAAAGAACACAACACCATATAATTTTGTAATCTTTTTGTATTAGTTTTGGACCGGCTACAACCGTGAGATAAAATCAGCACCTACTGATATAAAAAGCACCTACTCTTCATCCAGGACCCTGCCTGGTTTTCTTAGACCTTGCTAAGAAGGGTTTGAGGTATCCTAACCTCAAAAGCAAGACAAGCTTGCTTTTACAATTAAAGCTCACTGTCACATCAACATCATCTGTCTCTTCAATCTGTTCTACTACTGCTCATCCTTTTCTCTGATTATCATTCTTCATGTGTAAACATGGGCAGCTACTGTCATCAACATTGCTCATCTAGTCATCAATCACCAAGGTCTGCTCATCTCTGCTGTTGCTGGTCAACTGCTCATCAACACTGTTCATCATCTCTACTGCTGGTCATAGGTCTGCTCATCTCTCCATCAATACCGCTGCTCATGAACCTCTGGTCAATCTCTGCTGCTCATCCTCTTCATTCTTTACTTCTGCAACTCTGTATGCTCTGCTCACTGCTTATCAAGTCATCAATCTTCAATGTCTTTATAGCTGTAGGTGTACCACTGCCATATCATCACTACCATATCTTCTTATCATCAGGATGTCTGCTCACATCCTCAAGGTCTATTCATGAAAGTCTACTCATCAAAACAATTGCTTGCCACAAACCACTTGTCTACCACCTCATCATGTCACTTGTCAATTCATTCTAATTTGTCCTCTGCTTAAGACAGACAAATTTCTACCCTCTAAAGCCTGTCAAAACCTGCCTGTTACAATTACTTCTTCAAGTATTTGACCTGTCTACTAGCTTTTCATCAATCAACCATCTGCCAAGTGATTGTTAGAATATGTGACAATCAAGAATTACAATATTACTGTTCATCACTGGATTATGTCATCATTAGGCTTTTACTGTTATAGTCTTTAACTGCTGTCCAACAACAAACTCCTCTGCTGCAGCATATTCTTCAAATCATCAAAAAGGGATCTGTCTGCTAATACTTCATCATCATCAAGTTTGCTATGTACATTGATGCCTTTTCACACGTCTTGCATCACATCATCATATCAATCTTACAAGACTTCATCATCATCAACTCTGCTATGTACATGGACGCCTGTTGCAGCTGCAACTTTTTCCCAAATTTCTAAAAAAATTAGGACCCTCCTTTTTAAATTTTGTCTTGCTTAGTTTGTTGGGATTGCTTGATTTTATTGCAATTTTGATTTTTGAGGATGATTGTTGAATGAATATCTTTTATGCTGATGTTGCTTTTTGGCTTAAAGTATGACTTACGGTGATTTCTAATCTCGCTGTCGGGATTTGTTGGAGTTATAAATCGGGGCTGTAGTCAACTACACAGCTGCCATTGCGGATGTTCAGCGGAGTAACGACCCGATCCATAGCTCTAGCTTCCGCCGATGCGCTCTCGTTTCTATTTTTATTTTCGGCGTTTTGTTTGAAAACCGTCAGAGCATTAGGGCCTTGTATTGCCCCCGTTTCGGAGGAAAGGTTGTAAGCACCGCAACAGAAAAAACATTTACTTTTGCCAATTCCATGTTTTGTATTTTTATTGTCGCTGGTGGCGCCGTGATTGGACTTTTGAATCGGGGATTAGGCTTTAACTGTTCCAATCGCCGATGGTTTCATATTTTGGGTGGAAGCCATAGTCTATTTTAATCCCGCCGTTGCGGCTCCAGAGCGGGCTAACCATCCGACGTGGTTGCTCTATTTTTCGCCGTTGGTTTGATTTTCTCCGATTGTTTTCTTTTATTGCGGAACCCTTAGTATGTGCATCACCCGCCGTTGTATCTCCTTAGTGGGCTAATTGCCCGTCCCTAGTTTTCCATCCGCTGATGAGGTTTTATCTACCCGATGCTTAGTACGGTCGGTGAGGTCTTTCCCGCCATTCTGATGTGTTTTACATTGTTCTATGTAATGGTGGAGGTTTCCCATGGGCGTAGGTCGATGTTAAAGTTGTCTGAGTTGAAGAACGCGGTTTGGGTTTGGGTGTTTCGAAGAATGGTGGTTACTTTGTCCTGGTCTTTACTTTCGCTAGAGGTTTTCGTTCTAGTGCAGATGTGGCCTGGATTGGGAAAAAAATCTGTTCTATTAGGCACGTGTTAAGTTTTGAACAGGGGTTTAAGCACAAACTTGCGGGATCTCTTTTTTCTTAAGATTCTTTATTTTCATGCATTAATACTGTTTATAGTTCATATTACAGAACGCATGTATTGATCTAGTTTGTGTTACCTTGTTAAACACTAATGATCTGATATATTCAGGATAGGAAGATTGCTGCAAAAAATATATGCCTAAAAGGCAAAGCAATAGAGGAGCGACCTTGAAAGAAGAAGTTAAAGCATAAAGAAACAGAGATGTTGCTCGAGGAAACGAAAAGAGCGAAAGGCTAAGACCAACAAGATCTAAAAAGGACCAAAGAATTATAGAGCGTAATCATTAAGAGCAGAGGCTCAGGCTTGGGCAGTTCATCAGTTACCCAGCTGGTCCCGTTTTCATAAAAAGTGTTTCTGAAATGTAACGTTTGAATCATGAGCATTCACAAAATGACAAAACTATGAGATTAAAACGGTTTGGGGGCAACTCAAAGGTTTTGGCTGGTTTTTGTATAAATATAGGAAAGTTAGAGGGAAGAAGGGCTTTTTCCTAGTTAGACTTGTGAGAACACATTGTAAGAGGAACTATTTCGTTTTGCAATATATAATTACAATTTTGCCTGTTGGAGAAAGCTTTGGTGGAATGTTCAAATGCTGTTCAATGGATGTGGTTGAAGGGGAACTATTTCATTTTCAGATTTTATTCATTAACTGTGAGATCATTCTAACTTGTTGAACCTATGTTATTTTATGAATGCTCATTGATTTATTTTATGATAATTTCCACTATGAGTAATGAATGTTTACACAGACAATGAGCTATCTTGTTGTTCATCCATCTATTCATGTTTATGTGTTTTGAATCAAAAAACAACTACTTGTAATTTTTCTTAATGCATGAACAATAATACATTACTCATTAAATGATAATCTCACTCCCTAGGGACAGCTTAGTTTTATTTCCTGTTGTGTGTGGTTTAGACGCGAGAGAGTTTAGTTTTATTTCCTGTTGTGTGTGGTTTAGACGCGAGAGAGTCTAAGACGAGAGGTAAGAACCTGCGCATCACATTGTGACCGCTCCTCGTATTCTTTATCAATCTGCATTTTAGATAGGCACTTGCATATCATACTTAAAGTTAAAAACACAAAAATATATACGGTGGACCGGGCCGCAACCGGTAAAACCTTTTAATTTTTGTTACTTGACCTACGGTAGCCGAACTGTAAACCGAATGGATTCCCCATACCAAACAGTCACGAACTAGTTGGGAACGTTGACTGGAGAGAATCCCTTGCTGCTGTTGCTTGCGATTTTCCAGGCCTCAACAGTTTTCTGGCTTTAGAAGGAGGGCCACCAGTGCATGGCTGGTCGAGGAAGCCCATTTTCTCGAAATTACTCCACCAGTGATAGTTTTGAAAGTAGTTCATTCCCTAATCCGATTCCTGAAGAAAATAGAGAACATTTGTATTCTGTGGACAATAAAGTTGTTAATGATCTGAGAAGACACATTAGGGCTTATGTGAAGAAGATTGGAGGATTATCGATTATCCCTGAATTACCTAGAAGAGAATACAAGAAGAAAGACTGTCTTATATTGGAAGACTTTGTGTTAGTTGGAGATTGGGAAAAACTTGTAGAAACAACTTTACAGGAAGTTGTTCAGCCTCTGAATCAAGTGGGCCCAAACACACCTCTCTGTTCACCTGGGCATACTCTGTTCATTCTCCACCTCACTCTCCACCCAGACTCATGGCAGGTGTAAATGCAAATCAGCTACCTAACCCACCAAATCCACCACCTGCTTGGAAAGCCAGATCACCTCTGAACCTAACTCATCCTTTGCATGACTTACCCCAAGCTTTTGAGAAGATGCTGCCCAAGTTTGACCCAAGTGAGAAGATTTTAGTAGATGACCATTTGCAAAGTTTCTACTTGGCCATAGAAGGACTAAAGGCTGGAGAACACGAAGATGTAGTCTGCAGACTTTTTCCACATACCTTGAAAGGAGCAGCAACCTCATGGTATTTTGGTCTGCCTGCAAACTCAATCCTAGACTGGGATACTTTTGAAAGGATATTCAGAAGCAAATATGCAGCCCAGAAGACTCATGCAGCCCTCATGAAAGGTTTGTGCGCTTTAAAGAAGGAAAGAAAAGAGAAGGTGCATAGCTTTTCTCAAAGGTTTGCAGCTTATCTTAAGAATTTTTCTGAAACTGATAAGCCCTCGGATAAAGTTCTGATTGAATGTTATACTTCAGCCCTAGGGCTTGATTTGGCCATGTTTGCCAAGATGAAAGCCAAACCTACGCTAGCAGAGACTTATGAAGAAGCGGAGAGAGTAGAAGCTGAAAAGGAAAGCATAGAAGATTATCCTGAGCAGTCAGGAGAGAAAAATGTTGGAAAGAAAGCGTTGTTATTTACTAAGCCTAAAGAGGAACAATCGCATGATTTCGAAGGAATGACAAAGATGATGCAGAAGCTGTCCAACAGAATAATAGACTTGGAAAAGGAAAAGGAAGCTCAGAAGTCTTATAAGCCTTATTACAAGAGGAGAGAAGACAACAATCAGTCTAAAGCTCCTCCACACAGTCCTGCATCAATGAACTTAACGGAGGTAGGTATGGATAACTTTTGCACCTTCCACCAGCAACCTCATTCTGAAAAAAATTGTCCTCAATGGATAAATTCAATGACATTAGTGATGAATCAGCTGCTGGATTCCAAATTAACAGAAGCAAATGATGAGGAAGAAAATGATAATAAATAAACAGAAAAGCAAGAGGACGATGCCATGGTTTTATGGGATTGTGTCTCGATGTTTGATACCGAAAAGGAAAGTGATTTGAGATATGAGGACATATCAGAAGCAAATGTGACAACGAGAAGCCAAGCGCTGATTAAAGAAGATAGGTTAATAATCCCGAAAATTAAGAGACTCCAGAAGAATGTAAAGAAGTTTAAGAAAAACACCACAGCTAATAAAATTCCCGAGTTTACCATTACCAGTCAAAATCCAAAGCAGATCAGCATGCCAACTAAGCCCATTGAAGAGAAGATCAATAACGTAAAAACGAATCTTACAGAACATAAGATGGAGTATGATATTGTGGAGGATATTAAAAAGGTAAAGGCAAATATTTCACTATTTGAGATGTGTAATGTGCCGTAGCAACAAGAAAAGTTATTGAAAGCACTTGAAATGACAGAAGAGAAGCTTTCCACCGACAATCTACCGCAAGACGAAGAAATTGGTGAAGCAAGTGTGGGAGGTAGGCCTAAATGCAAAACTCCACCTTTTCTCCTTACTTTTGAAATTTTCAACCATAACGTGCACAACTGTCTAGTAGACTCAGGGCCATCAGTAAATGTTATGTCATTGTCAGTTTGCAAAAAGATAAATGGACAACCTAAACCATCTATCTGGCAGGTTATTCAGTTAGACAGAACAAATGTGAAGGTAATTGGGGAAATGGAGGACGTTTTGATTCGGTTATCTTCAAATGAAAAGGTATGTCAATTCATTGATATTGTAGTAGCGGACATACCTGAGGCTTTTGGACTTGTTTTGAGTAGGGATTGGTCAGCAAAGCTGAATGGATATTTTGCATCAGATTGGTCACATCTGTGGTTACCTAACAAGGGAAGTCCCAATCAAATTAAAGTTTTAAGAGAGCCCCACATGAAGCACAATGTCACTCAGTTGGAGGGTAAGAATGAACCAGTAAATTTTGTTTTGGGAAATTACTTCATTGAGTTAGAACCGGGAAACTACCAAGCGGAAGAAGCCAGTGGTACATTAGACACCCAGCCTGATCTCCTTTGTTTTTCGCAGGCTGATGAAATTGATTGTAAAATAGTAGATTTAGCTTTAGATGTAGATGTTGATTCATATATAGTAGTAATAGATGATTTTTGGACGCTTTTCTTTGATGGGTTCAAAACTTTGGAAGGATCAGGAGCTGGCTGTGTCCTGATTGATCCTAAGAAAAATAAACATTTTCTTTCATGTAGATTAGAGTTTGAATGTACCAACAACACAACCGAATATGAAGCATTAGTTCAGGGACTAAGAAAAGCAATTGAATTAAAAGTAGAAAATCTGAAAGTGTATGGGGATTCTGAAATAATTGTAAAACAGATTCGAAATCAGATACATTGCATTTCCCCTCATTTAAAACCCTATCAAAATGAAGTGTGGGATTTGCTTAAAGGTTTTTATGCATTTAATATTATATCGATTCCTAGACTAAAGAATGCAGCAGCTGACTTGTTAGCCACCTCAGTTGCAAGGCTTGTACCCTCTAATAACAGGTGTTCCATTGAATTACTTTTCAGGCCTTCTGTTCCAGACATGATTACAAATTTATGAGTTTTTGATGACGATCAACAGATTCTGGAATTTTTGAGAAATGATGAAACTTTCAAAGGGGCAATCATTGATGATGAGGAACATCAAGCTGAGCTAAAATTCGACAATTTGATTCCTAAAGGAGTCAGGACTTTAGAGCGAATGTTTGATCTAAACGACAAATTCAGAAGGGCAGCAAATGTTAAGACTCATAGCTCGTCTCTACAATTCGAACTGATTAATTTAGGAACTGAAATTGAGCCTAAATATGTGAATTTGGGAAAGTGTTGCTCCCCTGGTGAAAGAAATAAATTCATCAGTTTGTTCAAACAATACAAAGATGTGTTTGCCTGGACGTATGAAGATTTGAAAACATATGATACCAAGATTATTCAGCATGCCATCCCTATTAGGACCAGGGTCAAGCCTTATCAACAACCTTTGAGGAAAATGCACCCAAAACTGGAGCCTCTAATTCAAAATGAAGTAAAGAAATTGTTGGATGCTAAAATTATCTTCAAAGTTACACTCAAAATGGGTTTCAAATTTGGTGCCAGTAAGGAAGAAATCTGGAGAAATTAAACTATGTGTGGATTTCAGAAACTTAAATCACGCTTCAGATAAAGACAATTATCCAGTTCCACCCATGGAACAGAGATTGCAAATGGTTTTAGGTTCTGAGTTATTTTCTTTGTTAGATGGATTCTCTGGTTACAATCAGGTGTTAGTAGCTAAAGAAGACAGACTCAAAACCACATTCAGAACAAGATGGGGGACTTTTGCTTACAGAAGGATGCCTTTTGGGCTAATAAACGCTGGAGCTACTTTCCAAAGGGCCATGGATATAGCTTTCCGCGGGTTGACTGGCCGCAGTGTTGTGGTGTACCTCAATGACATCACAATATTTTCAAAGAAAAGAGAAGAACACGCATTTCATCTAAAGCATATTTTCAAGCGTTGCCGAAAATATGGTATTTCGCTAAATCTCAAGAAGTGTGTGTTTGCTGTTACTGAAGGAAAGCTACTGGGTCACGTGGTATCTAAAAAGGGGATCTCCATAGACCCAGAAATGATCAAAGCTATCGAACAGATCCTCTTACCCCATAACAAAAAATGTATGCAATCATTCATGGGAATAATAAATTTCATGCGAAGGTTTGTGCCGGATTTCGCTCAAATTGTTAAACCTTTGCAGCAAATGGTGAAACAAAGTGTACAATTCAAGTGGACCGATGGAGAGAATAATGCATTCAGCAAAATAAAGACATCTATCGCTCATGCACCCTCTCTCAAAAGTCCAGATTTTGAGAAGGATTTTATTTTGTACACTTTCGCATCTGACGATTCACTAGCAGCGGTGCTTACTCAGAAGGAAGATGGGGGAGATGAGTTCCCCATATTATTTATGAGCACTAGTCTGCAGGGAGCTGAATTAAATTACCTAGTTGTAGATAAACAAGCTTATGCAATCTTTAAAGCGGTAAAACAATTCAGGCTGTACATACTTAAGAATCAGAGAAAGGTAAATGTTCCACACCCAGCTGTGAGGTCTCTGTTCGTACAAAAGGAGTTAGGAGAAAGAAGGGGCAACTGGGTAACAACTTTACAAGAGTATGACCTCAAATTCAAACCAGCCTCCATTGTTAAAGGGCAAGGACTGTGCAAACTAATGGCCGAAGGTAATAACGATGAAGAAAACAATTGGGAAAATGAAGCGGAGTTACAGATGATGGATATATGTCCTTTTTCACAGCTCTAGATTCCTGGTACCGAGACCTTGTTCATTACCTTCAGGAAGGTTTGTTGCCAGAACATTGGAATTCCAAGCAGCGAAGAGCGTTGCGCCTTAAATCAGTTGGGTATCAGATTATTGATGGAATTTTATTTAGAAAAAATTATGATGGAGTCCTTCTCAGACGCTTAGAGAAAGAAGACGCAAAAAAGGTCATAGCAGAGTTACATGATGGGCCTGCTGGAGGCCATTTTTCCGGAGATACGACAGCCCACAAGATTCTCCGAGCCGGATACTATTGGCCCACGCTGTTCAAGGATGCTCATGCCCATGTTAGAAAATGTGATATCTGGCAGAGGTGTGGGGGAAGACAAGCCAAAGCAGCAGCACCATTGAAGCCTGTGATGATCACGAAACCATTTGAGCAGTGGGGAATTGATGTCATTGGAGAAATAAAACCAAATTCTTCCTTGCAGCACAAATATATTTTAACAGCAAATGACTACTTCACTAGATGGGTTGAGGCCATTCCGTTGCGTAAAGTCAATGAAGATACGGTCATGGATTTCCTGTAAGATCATATTATGACCAGGTTTGGGGTTCCAATTTCCCTGGTTTTCGATAATGCTACTTATTTTTCTTTCATTAGATTCACTGCATTTGCTCATGAAAAAGGAATTAAGTTGCATTATTCTGCCAACTACTACCCACAAGGGAATGGTTTGGCAGAATCTACAAATAAGAATTTGATTAGGATCTTAAAAAAGACTGTCATAGAGAACCAGAGGAGTTGGCATTTAGCACTACCGAATGCTCTTTGGGCTAATAGGGTCACACCCAAGAATTCTTTAGGTGTGTCACCGTATACCCTTGTTTATGGAAAAGAGGCTATACTTGCTCCTAACATTATGCTACCTTCTTCCATAATAGCTCAAGAGTCTAGAGGCACTGATAACGAAATCCTGCAACTTAGAATCTATAATCTTTTGAAGGCGGAAGAGTCTAGATCCTGGGCCAAAGAACGTTTTAAGCAACAGCAGGAAGTAGTAAAAAGGTGGTTTGATAAACACAAAGCTGGAACAAAGGAATTTGGAGTGGGAAACTTGGTTCTTAAGTGGGATCATCCGCATGATGAAAAGGGAAAGCATATGAAGTTTCAACAGTTATGGGTAGGCCCTTTTGGCCGCTCAACCTATAAATTGCAAGATTTACAGGGGTGGGAAGAGAACTTACCAGTAAATGGTTTAGTTCTCAAACCTTATTTTTCCTGATTTTTTGTTTTGTTTTTGTTTTGTACATAAATAAATTGTTTTGGTTGATTGCTGCTTGTTTTTAGTTAAGATTTATTTTTTATTTCAATAAAAGAGGCAAACTTTTGGTTGCATGGAAAGCATCAGAGTTCTGAATTAATTGAAATCTTTGGGTATAAGACTATATACAATTGTTTGATTTGATAGAAATTCTTCTAGTAAGTAGTTTTCCTAAATGGCTATGAACACATTGAAGTCCTACTTAATCCCTAATAAATAACTCAGGATCAAAAGGTCTGGAATACTATTTCGAGGCTCCATCCATTTCACATCTAAAATGTCCTAGGGGGTGACAACAAAAGACCCATGGAAAGAAAGCAAGGTAAACAGTATGTTATATATAAATGATCCCATGCCAAAATTCAAAAAAGCCAAAAGGCTGATAAGAGTCAAAACTCCTAAAAAGCAATATCTATCAAAACCAGGTACTGAATCATATAAGTACAAATTTGCCGAAAGTTCTTCTCTGTCCATGAACTGAAAGTTAAACACATCTCTCACACAAAATGACACTATGGATAAAGGAGCTTGAATAAAAATTCAGAAAGAAAGGCACAAGGAGGACTCAAAAGAACAAAAGGTTCAAAAAAGCACAAAAAAGTGCAAAATGGCATGGGAATGAGGAACAAAAGGTTCAAAAAAGCACAAATTTGCCGAAAGTTCTTCTCCGTCCGTGAACTGAAAGTTAAACACATCTCTCACACAAAAGGACACTATGGATAGAGGAGCCTGAATAAAAATTCAGAAAGAAAGGCACAAGGAGGACTCAAAAGAACAAAACGTTCAAAAAAGCACAAAAAGTGCAAAATGGCATGGGAATGAGGAACAAATGAATATTGTTGTTTACCATATGTTACAATCCTGTGGTGTCCAAGCTGGAACTTACCCAAAGATGGAGGTAAAATGAAACTCATCTACTTGGCCTCAAAAGAGTTATCTTAACTTTTAGATTTTGGTTTCCATGTTCCTAAAATTGGACTATCCTCAATGTTTAAAAGTACATATATTTGCCATTGGGGAAATCTAGATAGCTAAAAGAATTTAACATGTTGTTTTTATTGATTAAACAGTGTGTTACTTGAGGAAGAATTGATTCAGAGATTTGGGTTCACCAGTTAGTCGCCAATTGTTGCAGCTGCAACTTTTTCCCAAATTTCTAAAAAAATTGGGACCCTCCTTTTTAAATTTTGTCTTGCTTAGTTTGTTGGGATTGCTTGACTTTACTGCAATTTTGATTTTTGAGAATGATTGTTGAATGAATATCTTTTATGCTGATGCTGCTTTTTGGCTTAAAGTATGGCTTACGGTGATTTCTGATCTCGTTGTTGGGATTTGTTGGAGTTATAAATCGGGGCTGTAGTCAACTACGTAGCCGCCGTTGCGGATGTTCAGCGGAGTAACGACCTGATCCATAGCTCTAGCTTCCGCCGATGCGCTCTCGTTTCTATTTTTATTTTCGGCGTTTTGTTTGAAAATCGTCGGAGCATTAGGGCCTTGTATTGCCACCGTTTTGAAGGAAAGGTTGTAAGGATCGCAATGGAAAAAACTTTTACTTTTGCCAATTCCATGTTTTTGTATTTTTATTGTTGCTGGTGGCGCCGTGATTGGACTTTTGAATCGGGGATTAGGCTTTAATTGTTTCGATCGACGATGGTTTCATATTTTGGGCAGAAGCCATAGTCTATTTTAATCCCGCCGTTGCGGCTCCGGAGCGGGCTAACCCCATCCAACGTGGTTGCTCTATTTTTCGCTGTTGGTTTGATTTTCGCCGATTGTTTTCTTTTATTGCAAAACCCTTAGTATGTGCATCACCCGCCGTTGCGGCTCCTTAGCGGGCTAACCGCCTGTCACTAGTTTTCCATCCGTTGATGAGGTTTTATCTGCCCGATGCTTAGTACGGTCGGTGGGGTCTTTCTCGCTGTTCTGATGTGTTTTACATTGTTCTATGTAATGGCGGAGGTTTCCCGTGGGCGCAGGTTGATGTTAAAGTTGTCCGAGTTGAAGAACGCGGTTTGGGTTTGGGTGTTTCGAAGAATGGTGGTTACTTTGCCGTGGTCTTTACTTTCGTTGGAGGTTTTCGTCCTAGTGCAGATGTGGCCTGGATTAGGAGAAAAGATCTGTTTTGAACAGGGGTTTAAGCACAAACTTGCGGGATCTTTTTTTTCTTGACATTCTTTATTTTCATGCATTAATACTGTTTATAGTTCATATTATAGAACACATGTATTGATCTAGTTTGTGTTACCTTGTTAAACACTAATGATCTGATATGTTCAGGATAGGAAGATTGCTGCAAAGAATATATGCCTAAAAGGCAAAGCAACAGAGGAGCGACCTTGAAAGAAGAAGTTAAAGAATAAAGAAACAGAGATGTTGCTCGAGGAAACGAAAAGAGTGAAAGGCTAAGACCAACAAGATCTAAAAAGGACCAAAGAATTATAGAGCATAATCATTAAGAGCAGAGGCTCAGGCTTGGGCAGTTCGTCAGTTACCCAGCTGGTCCCGTTTTCATAAAAGTGTTTATCTGAAATGTAAAGTTTGAATCATGAGCATTCACAAAATGACAAAACTATGAGATTAAAACGATTGGGGGGCAACTCAGGTTTTGGCTGGTTTTTGTATAAATATAGGAAAGTTAGAGAGAAGAAGGGCTTTTTCCCAGTTAGACTTGTGAGAACACATTGTAAGAGGAACTATTTCGTTTTGCAATATATAATTACAATTTTCCTGTTGGAGAAAGCTTTGGTGGAATGTTCAAATGCTGTTCAATGGATGTGGTTGAAGGGGAACTATTTCGTTTTTAACTTTTATTCATTAACCATGAGATCGTTCTAACTTGTTGAACCTATGTTATTTTATGAATGCTCTTTGGTTTATTTTATGATAATTTCCACTATGAGTAATGAATGTTTACACAGACAATGAGCTATCTTGTTGTTCATCCATCTATTCATGTTTATGTGTTTTGAATTAAAGAACAACTACCTGTAATTTTTCTTAATGCATGAACAATAATACATTTCTCATTAAATGATAATCTCACTCCCTAGGGACAGCTTAGTTTTATTTCCTGCTGTGTGTGGTTTAGATGCGAGAGAGTCTAAGACAAGAGGTAAGAATCTGCGAATCACATTGTGACCGCTCCTCGTATTCTTTATCAATCTGCATTTTAGATAGGCACTTGCATATTATACTTAAAAGTTAAAAACACAAAAATATATACGGTGGACTGGGCCACAACTGGTAAAACCTTTTAATTTTTGTTACTTGACCTACGGTAGCCGGACCTTAAACCGGACGGATTCCCCATACCAAACAGTCACGGGCTAGTTGAGAACGTTGACTGGGGAGAATCCCTTGCTGTTGTTGCCTACGATTTTCCAGGCCTCAACAACGCCTTTTCACACATCTTGCATCAAATCATTATATCGATCTTACAAGACTTCATCATCATCAATAAGTAGATATCAATTAGAGTGTCATCATTCACAGATACAAGTGTACATTATCACCCTAGGGTCTATATCATCTTGATCAGACTTCAACTGTGTATACTGTATGTGCACTAGCATTGGACAAAAGGAACTTTTCCAAGTATTAGCCTTGACCTGTGCATTAGGGCTTCCATATACAGTGATCTTACCTCAAAACAAACCTTAAACTTGAAGATGTCTTACATCACAAAATTTCGGGTTGTTTGTGCTAAGTAAAGCCTTGGAAAGATTCGGCACTGAGGTAATCAAATCAGATCATCAAGGTCCTTGACTTCTGCAAACTTGAACTGTGGAAACTTCGAAGCTGGCTCAGTTTGCAATTTCGGGACTGCTGCCTCATTTAAGGCTTTTAAAATAAACTCCTAATATACTGCTGTTGTTATGAATCTTAGTTTGAATTTAACCACCATGAAATCGGATTAAGAAGGCAACAATAATACCAATCAAAACTTGGACTACAAATTCGGGACTGTCATTCAATTCTATTGTTTATTCCCCCAAAAAAATTTGTGAAAGCTTGGATGATGGCAGCCTAGACTGTACTCTTCAAAATTTCGAAAATCAGACTGCTGCTTCAAATTTCGGACTATTCAGAGAGGGTTGGTATGTGCTAAAGAAGATACCCAAGCAAGTGTAGAAATCTTCCAACACTTGATTGCTGCTCCACAGTCCACTTAGTTAGGGCATCATTTTATCTTCTTCACTGTTGCAAACAAACTAGGGTCTCCATCACTTGCAAAGAAATTCGGGTCTGTGATACAACCCAAACACTAAAGAAATAACCCTAAACAAAATATTTTACTGTGAAAAAAATTCGGGTGTCTCCTCCACCTCAATTTACTGCTACCACCGAAAAACTTCAGACCTAATGGCTTAGTTAGCCTCAGTCATCCTCAGTTCAGCGAGCTTCTTCTCCTTCACATCGTTGGATAGATCAAGACCAAAAGGAAAAAGTTGACCCTATTGTTCCTCTTACACGAATTTTACCTCAGTCATTTGGCCACCGAAAACCCTCAGTTACCTAAGTTAGCGAGCTCATCCATCTACCATTCGTTGAGATATTTGGAATGTGATAGCTGGTGTTTATATACACATTTAATATTTGTCCACTTCATTAAAATAGGGCATACTTTAAGGTGTGAACACAGTGTATTTTATATTTTTAATTTCAATTTATAATTTATTTATTTTATTTGTTATTTGACTTGTCCACTACATTATCAACACCAAGGGTGTAATAGGTGTCCAAGTGCCATCATCTTCAATGGTCATCACTACTTAGGATTTGTAGATTATTAAGTGTCATCATCTTCAATGGTCATCACACCACCTTCAAGAGTGCAAGGATCATCATAAGTGTGTTCAAGTGTCCAAGCGCCATCATATGTGTGTGGGTGCCTTCATCATGCCATCTAACCATGTCAAGTGCAAGTAATGAGCTTCATGACCTTTGCAAGGGCATCAAGGTCTTCATCAGGGGTTCCAAGTCTTCATGGGCTTCTTCATCATACTAAGGACATGTTCATGGGTTCCATAGCATGTTAAAGACCATACAAGGTCATCATCATCATACAAGAGCTCCATGTCAACATTGTGCATCCATGAAAAAATAAGGGATCCAACAAAAGCATCATATCAAATGCAAAGCAAATAACAAGGTTCATCGTATCATCATCTATGTGGGTGCCAAGCCTTTTTCATGCCCTTGGGCCATCTCCAAGAGTTCCAGAACTCCATCAAGTCATCAATAACCATGCAAACCACAAATGACCACAGAATGGGTCATTTGGCCCATTTGGTGTTCTAAAGGCTTAGTTATCATGCCAAGGGGATTCATGGGCTTCTTCAACCACCTGAACCACATAAGAGGATCTCCAAGGGTCAAGATATCTTCTGTGGGGATGCTAGGTCTTCTTCTGGGGTACCATGACATCATCATAGCATGAATGACCATAGAATGGGTCATTAATGCTTCTCCAACGCATCTAGGGTTTCTCCAATGTCCATCAGGGTCCTCAACACCATCAACAGAGTCTTCAACATCTTCAACAAGGTGGTGGCATCAAGATCCAGGCTTGTGGGTATAGGGACCTTGTCAACTGGGTACAAGGTGCTTCAAGGCACAAACCCTCATTGTAAGGGATCCAAAGCACTACAAGGTGCAAAACCACTTTGTAAGGGGTCAAGGCACTGCAGGTGGGACTTGGTGGCATCAATGACATCCTGTGGGGCCACTGCAAGTCTATGTAGGCATCAATGACAATTTCATCAACAATTTTTGCATGTCATCCTCAGCCATTGTTTCTTTGCCTTTTCCAAACTGATACTCTCTGTTTCCCAAATCTATGTCCTCTAACTCCTCTTCTCTGTCTCTACACCTCTGTCTCCGATAAGTAATGTTGTAAAGGTCTTCTGAATTCATTTATTATTTTTGCATGCCCACAGCTGGCAAGAAAAATAGCTCTGAGACCACTGTAATATCCCAAATTGATATTTTTCTTTTTATGTGTATATTGTAGATGGCTAATACACTTATGCCTTAGGAATAGAAGACTAGTGATTCAGGAACAGAAGCAAACCCCTATCTTTGCATGCATGCAGATCTGTGCCCTAGAAAATACTGAGATGTTATAAAATAGGAGAAATCAATGCATGTACATACCAATATATAGATTAGCTGATGGTGAAGAGGATGGTCCCCACATGCAAGGATTCTGCCGGAGGAATAGGGAGATAAACCAAATCGTCCTCCACAGGTGAATGCGCCCTCCTCTCAGGCTGTATATGCTCCAAAATAATAAATAAGCCGTTGTTGAATCCCTGGATGATGTGCACTAGGGTTATAATACCCCTCTGATGGTGATGGAAGCATCATGCAGAAGGAACGGTGGCACACTAGCCCAAAGTGTGAATGTCCTCCTCAAATCAATTCGCCCATGCAGAATAACGTCCTCCAGAAAAGGGAGCACTGCTGATAATTCGCTTAATACTCAAGCTGAACAGTCCTTCTTCCAGGGGAAAGGTAATGGAGGTACTCTGGGATGAATGGAAGTAACATGCGGAAGTTCTGAACCTTGTACATAGGAAAACGAATTGCTTTGTCTCTTTGGCTGGATGAATATTTAACCTCCTGAAATAACTGCTGAATATAACCTGATGATGAACTGGTGTTGAACCTAGATGATCCAACCTGATGATGAACTAGGGCAGATAGATTTCGCTGCCGAAATACGCCAGTTAGTTGAGCATCATCTCAACCCAGTCCATCGAGGGACATGCACCAAATCAATCATGCCTCAGCTCAACCCTGTGAGCACATAGGTTTTAAATCTCCTAACCACATAGGTCGTTGGGCACCAACCTAGTGATGAGTCATTCCTAGCCATAAGGGTTGTTGGGCACCAACCCAGAGACTCCAACATAACTCATATTGGCTCACAGAACCACAACTCACACAGGACAAGGTGTTCACACATAACTCTGGAGTCCACTCAAAACTCATATCGGTTAACACAAAACCAATCTTCCCCTCCATTTCAGAGTGTCTAGGAGAAGGCACTGACTGCCCTATGAGCAACTAGGGACCAATCTCCCCATCCCATCTTAGGATGACCTGTGAGAAGCTTTTGTCCCACCTAGGGTCATTCACTTTTAGCCAAGTCACAAAGGCCAATACTAAAGGAATGCCTAATGCTCAACCTCTAAAAGGATAATGTATGCAACTAGGGACCAATCTCCCCATCCCATCATAGGATAAATGGGAGAAGTTATTGTCTTGCCTAGAGCCATTCACCCCTAGCCAAGTTAAGGCCAATACTGGGGGAACACCTGCTCGATGCATCAACCTCTAGGAGGATAGTGTGTGCAACTAGGGACCAATCTCCCTATCCCATCTTAGGATGACTAGGAGAAGTTATTGTCCCGCCCAGAGCCATTCACCCCTAGCCAAGTTACGACCAATACTGGGGGAACACTTGTTCGATGGATCAACACTACTCATTAAGGGCCAGTCCCCCCACCCCATCACAGGGTGTCTGGGAGTTGGGTACGGTCCCATCCTGTAACATACAGGTACTAATGTGCTCTCTTCTGAAAACTTGCACACATATCAACTAATAGAGGCATCAAATATATTGGAGCAGGCATTTTTGTCCTACCCTATTCATGAAATGCAAATGAATGAAATAATAACAAACCACGTAACTAAATGCATGCACATGTATGGTAGAGTATTAAGAGACTAGTCTCCCCACCCCATTACAAGGTGTTCGGTAGGTCTCCCTCTGTGTTGGAACGTGCTACTCTGTGAGCATTTGAGCATCTTGTTCCCTCTCTGAATCTATCCACAAGCTTGTCCATCAACCTATCTGACAGATCACTTCAGATGCCAATCTGAACATCAGCTCTCACAGAACAAATAGGTACAACTCAGTTATCATGCTAGACCTGCTTAGGATCTCAACTGTGTTCTTCCCTTAACCTAGGAAGACTTCATCAAGTTTATGTCACATCATCAATAAGTGATGCAATAGTCCAATATCCTCATCTCAAGGGATAACTCCCTCTGTCTCGGTGAGAAATAGATTACTAGTATACAACATCCCGAACAGGGGATCTTCGTCAGCAATATGTTGTGAATCTTGAGGCACAATTCTAATTGAACGGATGTGCACCTCCTCAGCCATTGACTAAGTAATTCTCGTCCTCTAGGACTAACATATTCTAATCCTTATATCATGACTACAACTAATTTCCATAATCATTGAAAGATCGAACATTTGTAGTAGAGAGACTGACATCCGATAGAGGCTTCTGCTCCTAATCACCAATCTCTACATGAGATCCTTTGGGCTTGTGAGATATGTGTCCTCATAGATCTGGATGTATTTGGTCCTCATTTGTCTACTATTATTGTTGAATAGTCATGACTACCATTTAACTGTTTTGTCTAGAGGTCATCCTTCTTCCTGATCTGTAGCTTGGGATGAGAGTTATGCTCCTAGAAGCTTCTTTCTCGGTCACTGAATATCAACTAGATCTATATGTCCATCACTTGTTCTACTTATCATCCTTTTTCTTGTAAGCCATATCACATGGTCTTTTCCCTACAAATCAAATCCTGTCAGATGGTTAGCGACATTGCATAATCAAATATAATCAATTCATATTTCAATGCAATGATTCACACAGTTATGTAAACATTTTAGTCAATGCCTCAACACAACACTTATATGGTAGCTATCTGGATGCTTGTTATCTCCATTAGAACATGCCATCAAGAGTGTGCACGACTCTAAGCATTTTAGAAGGAGATATCATCCTAGATGGGTTCATGGAATGTTGTGCAACAAGGCTAAATCATATACATAACAAATACTACTTGAGCCTACTATACATCAATAAAAGAACTATATCACATGCTCAAGAACTTCCTAAAACTAGGAATATAGATCTCCATAAAACATATTCAAAACGACCGAATCTAATTTACTAGAGCAATAAAATAAAAAAATACTTATATTTTATTGTTTAGTGGGTGGGCTCCCATTGCCTCCTTAAAGAAATCATGAGAGTCCTTTGATCTTCATCTTATTGCTGGGAGTTCATCGCAATCTGGATCTTCATATCATCACCTCAACATGGGGAGTACTAGAAGAATAACTTTGTATGATCATCATTCCTTGGCTTCTTGTGAGAAGAGTCTTCATCAACATTTGCATTGGATTCATGCTGATTCATGCTTCCTTTTATTTGAACCATGACATTGATTGGGATAATGTCCAAGTTTGTGAAAGATCCTTCTTCTTTTGTTCTAGAATAGGGCTTGATCTTATTTTTTTGTTATAAAACTTCCTTCCCTTACCTTTTCCTCTCTTGACATGAGATGTAAGGGCTCGGATTTCTTCATGTGGAGTGCCATTTAGTCTGCCCCTCGTTGCAAGTCTTGTCTCTTCTTGCATGCAAACTGCCCATATACGATCAAACTTGGGCAATTTGGGTTGTCCACTGAGACTTTGAATGAATGGTTCCCAAGATGGAGGGAGACCATTAAGAGTGTTCATGACAAGTTCTCAGTCATCCAGTGGATCTCCAATGGTGCTTAGTTGATCTCTTAATTATAAGATCCTCATAAAGTAAGAAGCAACTAGTTCTGACCTTAACAGCTTGAAATTTGATAGTTGATTTCTCATAGCAAGGCCACGGTTGATACTGCTATTGCTATCTTCAAATAGCTTCCTCAAGGTTGTAGTCTTGTTCTGAGAGATTTGAGGAACCAAATGGTCTTTTATTGAATCTACCAAGATTCTCCATGCCCTAGAAGAATCAATGGAGGCATTGAGTCTTCTCAACTTCCTCTTCTAGTTTTGGCACCTTCTTATTCACAAATTTCAAAAGATCATTTTCTTCTAAGATAAGAAGAACCCTAGAGTTTTTTGAGTGGAAATTAGAAGTCCCATCAAGCCTATCTTCAACCTTCATGCCAATCATCTTTACTGCAAAACTGGACCAGAGACCGTAGCAAGAGCTAGGTCAAATTTGAAGTATTGGCCTATTGAGGCGAGTTGGAGCAAGGTAAAATCGATCCAAAATTGTGGACAGAACAACAGGAATGTGGAAGCCCTAGGTCTTGACCCCAGTAGTATTAGGTCAAAAAATGAAATTTCACCAATTAGGATTTGGCCTCCACAAAAAATGTGCCTTCTAAGGGTGAGTTTCTCTATGCTCCTTTTAGGATAAACTGTTGTTGAAATTACTCAAAAGTGTGGAGCCCTAGATTTCGACAATGTCTTCTTTTAGCATAACTCTGATACCATGTTATATTTTGTAGGATCACTAAAAGAATGACAAAGCACATAAGCAAATGAATGTAGAGCTCATCTAACCCTGGTGATGATCTATGACCTCCCAACCATAGATAAAAAGCTATTGTCTCCCTCGAGCTCACACCTTCCAATAGAGATCGATGTACATTCAGACAATCGTAGCATAAACCCCAAGAAAAGATAAGAGAAACTTCTCCAAAGTGGAGAACCCCAAGGAACACCTCTCCTAGCTGCAGTAGCGAACTCTTCTTATTAGAGCGAACTTGTCTTGTTGTTGTGTTGAAATGAGGGAGTTGCCCTTCTATTTATACATTAAGTTGCTGCCATTTAACTTTCTGACTGGGTCGACTTGCCTAATTTACTGGGGCTGACTTGCCCTTCATTTACTGGGGCCAACTTGTCTTATGCACAATAAAATACATTTTATTATTTCTTGGGTCGACCTGTGAGGGGATGCCTCACGCAGCTACTACACCAACAGTTCTAACAACTTTGCTTTAGTTTGCATCTAGATTGTTGTGGCAGCATAAGTGCTAAGCAGGATCTTCTTCTATTATCTACGATCCCACCAACGACATGCCAAAGATTTCATGTGAAGGCATCAACGACATGCCAAAGATTTCATGTGAAGGCAAGGACGAAATGAATTTTGAATCTACTATGGAGGGCCCAGAAACAAATTGCAGTCATAAGTGCTAAGCAGGATCTTCTTCTATTATTTACAATCCCAACAAAGACATGCCAAAGATTTCATGTGAAGGCAAGGATGAAATGGATTTTGAATCTACTATGGAGGGCCCAAAAACAAATTGCAGTCATATGAGCAATCTTTCAAATTTTGCTCGAAGTAAATGGATTGCATCCTGTAAATCTAATTCACAAGAAACTGCATTCCCTTAAATGTGATTTGGCTCTTATGGAATATGCAAGAACATGGAAATCTTAAACCCAGAATAGGGAATTGATTACCACTACTTGCCTAAGAAATAGTCTATTAGCATTGACTTCAAACCACTGGATTCTAATACAAAATTAACTTTCTTGCCAGAACTTAGTCTATTTCACAACACTTTAATTCCCTCATAAATGGATTAGCTATTAGCACACTAAATCCATCCAATTTAGCCTATTTCACAGCACTTTAATTCCCTTAGAAAGGGGGAAACTCCATGTCAATAGTTTTTCATCTCAACGTTTCTATTCTTTCAAGGAATCATTGACAGGAGATTAATCGAAATATTAATAATCGTTGGCCCAATAATGTCTTCAGTAAGTCGGCTTTCATGATTGGACATTTAGAGCCTCGTGATGATCACTAAATTCTAATGCCAAGATTGCCTTTTCTTAGTTTATGAATGATCCGCTTCCATATATCATTGATGTCGGTCCCAACATCCTCATTTAGATTGTTTGGATGTTTTGCAATCTCCGAAGCTTCTCTCATTTTCCTTTTAATATAATGGTCCTCTATTATGATATCTGGTGCCCAGTTTTTTCAAAATGCCCCGCTAATGCAGATTTTTTGATGCGATTGTGCCTAACGTCGGCACAATGCTCTTTGAGCCTCAGCTGATCTGAGCGTCCTGTTTCTCCAATATAATGTCTTCTGCAAGAGCAAGGAATAGCATAGATAGCTCTATGATTTTTAGGATCTGTAGGGTCTTGCGAAAATAAGCTTTCAAAAATAGAAGAATGGAAAAATGGAGCTTCCCAAGAACACTGCAAGTACCTTTAATGAATTAAATTCTTAAAACATCCCTATCATGGAATCTAAACGTGCAACCAGAGAATCAATAGCTTCTTACCATAGGACAGCTGCCAGTAGCACCCACCAACTCTTGCAAGAACCCAGCAGGCACCCCATCATCGAAGATAAGAATCTAACAGAACAGATTAAAAGATGATGTTTTAATAAGAATTCTGAAATATACCTGCCTTCTGACTGATGCCTTGCTTTGAAGTTCAAGTGAATTGAGAGTTGTTGAAGTTGAACTATCTGGACCCCACAATGTGCTCTGCGAATTTAGGCTTGCAAAAGAAGATCGTCTTATTGTAACTAATTTCATGAAGTTCAATGTACAGTATTACATCGTGCAAATATAAAAGATAAATTATTTCTGGCTTTCGAGTTACTAGAGTCATACACGGAACAACTTCTGCAAAAGATATCCATGTGCAAACTGTCTCCAATGATTGGGATTCACTTTAAGGCTAAAATCAAAAGTTATGTAGAAAACTTATCAGCTGGTGTGGACCTACCTGTGTTCAAAAATAATTTCCAAGAGAAAATGTAGTAAATGTTCCACATGGAAAATCAATGAAATGTTAAAGTCAAGACAACAAGCAAAATTAACTGATGGATCGAACTACAGAGGAGAAAGATATTACTCTTCGGAAACATAAAACAAGAGCTACACATCACACACTAACCATCAAAGATCTTGACAGAAATATGAATGGCAGTGCCTGCAAATTGTAAAGAAAACAGTTGGTTCTTTGTCTGTATTGCCTGAGCATGAAATAATACAAACTGGGATTTATATATTGCGTCAGAAGGTGGAGAGTATCTACAGTTGTTGCACCTGATCTAAGAATCTTCCATTTTTTTTGGTAGTTTGCAAGAACCTGGAAAAGCTAACTTCTTCTGGCAAGATTCAAATTGTGCTGATTATCATAATCACAACACGGCTAATGGCCCTTGGCTGTTAGTCTGATTAAACTAAAAAGTGTGGACAATAATTTATATAGCAACGAAAAGATTACAGCCATCATACAACTATCCACAAGGAAAATATATATCATGTAGAGATCCAAGATATACTCTAGAAGGGATGCTTCACATTTGAAATTGCTGTAACTCGGTTAATTTAATCAGTAAAATTCCTGTGTGTTTGCCAATGATGTTGTTTTCCTTATTAATAGACTATGATGGTTAGACAATGATGGATACTGAACTACCTGTTTAGCTTTTCTTCATATTCACACTTGGGGGTCTGTATTTTGCTCTGTTTATCTTTGTTCCAGGTTAATATTTGGGGCTCTTGTTTTGCTCTATTTTGTTAAAAGCACAAGTTTATATTGTTTTGCAGCTTGGTGTCAATCCAAAGGAGCTAGACAACGAAGCTCTTGCTTTAATCCTTTATCACATTGAGGCTTGTACCTATGCCGGGGTCGATGTTTCCAAGGATCTACAACAATCCTCAAAACAAAGATGGTAATAGAGCAAGACAACGAAGCTCTTGCTTTAATCCTTTATCACATTGAGGCTTGTACCTATGCTGGGGTCGATGTTTCCAAGGATCTACAACAATCCTCAAAACAAAGATGGTAATAGAAATTACAACAATCCTCAAAACAAAGATGGTAATAGAAATTACTTTTTTATTCTCCAAGGTACTATAGGGTTAACTTTCCCATTGAATGTTAGTCTCTATCCAAGAACTGCGTTCTATTTCATCAATGTTTTGCAGCTTGGTATCAATCCAAAGGAGCTAGCTCTTGCTTTAATCCTTTATCACATTGAGGCTTGTACCTATGCTGGGGTCGATGTTTGCAAGGATCTACAACAATCCTCAAAACAAAGATGGTAATAGAAATTACTTTCTTCTTCTCCAAGGCACTATAGGGTTAACTTTCCCATTAAATGTTAGTCTCTATCCAAGATATACTCTCTAGAAGGGATGCTTCACATTTGAAATTGCTGCAACTTGGTCAATTTAATCGGTGGAATTCCTGTGTGTTTGCCAATGGTGTTGTTTTTCTTATTAATAGGCTATGCTGGTTAGGCGATGATTGATACTGGACTACCTGCTTATCTCTTCTTCACATTAATACTTGGGGTCTGTATTTTGCTCTGTTTAACTTTGCTTCATATTAATATCGGGGGTCTGTATTTTGTTATGTTCATGATAAATCACAATTTTATATTAAGTTTTACTGTGTTCGATTTCATCAATGATATGCAGTTTCATATCAATCCAAAGTACCCAGACAATGAGGCTCTTTCTTTACTCCTTTATCACATTGAGGCTTATATCACAATTCTCAATAAAGATGAAATCCAATCTCATCTGCAACTGATATTACAGTTTTGGGCTTCGGGGAAGTTTATGACATTGAAACTGAAAACCCATCTCGTCCGCAAAAGATATCACAGATATCAATCTCGTCTGCAGAAGATATTACAGTTTTGAGCTCAGGAGAAGTTTATGACACTAAAACTATGTATCATTTAGTTGGAGCTGGACCAGGAAAAATAATCCTCTGGGAAACAGCCATCTATGGGTCCATTAGGTAGTTCTTTGCCAGCTTCTTGTTTTTTTGTTTTCCTTTTATATATAATTGTAGACTAAGCTTGCCTCTGGTTCAGGAATCCAGAAGCATCTGCTCAAAACCTTCTTCAATGGACATTGGGTTCACAATGAAAGTGCCAGCCATCAACAAATCAGGAACAGAAAAATAAACCTATATTACCGTTACAGCCATCTATGGCTCCATAAGGTAGTTCTTTTGACTCGGCTTCTTGCTTTTTTTGTTTTCCCTAGATATATAATTGTTGACTAAGGTTGACTCTGGTTAAGGAATTCCAGAAGCATCTGCTCAAAACCTTCTTCAAGGGACATTAAGTTCACAATGGAAGTGTCAGCCATCAACAAAGCAAGAACAGAAAAATAACAGATTATTGTTATAGCAGAAATCTTTGGTGTTGAGAACACAGCTAGGTTCAGTTCAGTTCAATGATATATCAGCCCATTGCAGCCGATGTGGTATTCCACTATGCAGCGTTCATCAATTTCTCAAGCTTTTCGTGCATCAATGCCTACTCCAGCCCATACAGTTGCTTAGTAGACTGCACAACTGCCACATCTACCCCCCGTTAAAGGTGGAAATCAGTGTCCAATTCCATTGTTTCTACCAGGGATTATACCAGGAATGTTTTGGAAAAGGCCAAATGGGAAGTGGCTGCCTTACCCCTCTGCATATCCGATAGTGATTCCTTCACTTTCATATTTCCTTGAAAGAGGTTCACAGCAAGTTTGCAATTTAATCCTTTAGAGTCAGACAACTTTTTCTGGTGCAAAAGAGGATAAAGAAAGCGATCCAACCAAGTTGTACAGGTGGTATCTGTATTCCACTGCTACTTCTTGATATGCAGGTTGTGATGCAGATACTGTCACACTTCATGATGGAAGCCAGGTTCAACTAGTACGGAAGGTTGGGTAGTGGAGCTACTGCTGATCCTAATGAAGTGAAACCAGTGTCATGGTGTTTATACTTCATACAGGGAGCCAAAAAGATCATTATACTTCATACAGGAAGCAAAGGATATCAAGCTATATACATCAATAAGTGCCAGAGGTTCAGCAAGGTACATGAAGGTTGGGCATTGGAGTTACTGCTGATCCTAGTTTAGTTGGTGTTTATACTTCATACAGGGAGCAAAGGAGATCAATATACTTCATACAGGAAGCAAAGGATATCAAGCTATATACATCAATAAGTGCCAGAGGTTCAGCAAGGTACATGAAGGTTGGGCATTGGAGTTACTGCTGATCCTAGTTTTGTCAGCCAAGATCAACTAGTACAGGAAGGTTGTCATTGGAGTAACTGCTGATCCTAGTGAAGTGAGCCAGTATTATGATGTTTATACCTCATACATGAGATCAAGCTATAATACATCAATGAGTGCATTTGAATAACAGGAAGGTTGGGCATTCGAGCATTATGATGTTGTCGAGGGAGAGATCCAGCTATGAGTGCCAAAGCTTCAGTAGGATGGTTGACCCTCCTTTTCACTAAAGCTTCAGTAGGATGGTTGACCCTCCTTTTCACTAATGTTCTGTAATGTTTGCATCAACTTTTTGTAAAGCATCACTTGTGAAGCTTATGAGTTCTAAAGCTATGAGTGCCAAAGCTTCAGCAGGATGGTTGACCCTTCTTTTCACTAATGTTCTGTAATGTTTGCATCAACTTTTTGTAAAGCATCGTAAAGCATCACTTGTGAAGTTTATGAGTTCTAAAGCTATGAGTGCCAAAGCTTCAGCAGGATGGTTGACCCTCCTTTGCACTGCCATTTTCACAATGCTGTGTAATGTTGTGTAATGCTAAGTGACATCAACTCTTTGTAAAGCATCACTTGTGAAGCTCATGATTTCTAACAGTTAAACAGTTTTCTCTCTGTGTAAACCGAAACTTACACAAATTTCTGAAATATAAAATGGTTAAGAATTCTTGGTAGAGGCGCATCATTCAATGTAGAGGTGCAGTTTTCTGTGTGTAAACAGAAAATTACACAAATTTCTGAAATATAAAATGGTTAAGAATTCTTGGTAGAGGAGCATCATTGAATTTGCTATGAGTGCCAAAGCTTCAGCAGGATGGTTGACCCTCCTTTGCACTGCCACTTTCACAATGCTGTGTAATGCTAAGTGACATCAACTTTTTGTAAAGCATCACTTGTGAAGTTCATGATTTCTAACAGTAAAACACTTTTCTTCTGTGTAAACCAAAAATTACACAAATTTCTGAAATATAAAATGGTTAAGAATTCTGAAATATAAAATGGTTAAGAATTCTTGGTAGAGGAGCATCATTCGATGTAGAGGTGCAGTTTTCTTGTGAAGTTCATGATTTCTAACAGTAAAACACTTTTCTCTCTGTGTAAACCAAAAATTACACAAATTTCTGAAATATAAAATGGTTAAGAATTCTGAAATATAAAATGGTTAAGAATTCTTGGTAGAGGAGCATCATTCGATGTAGAGGTGCAGTTTTCTCTGTGTAAACAGAAAACTAAACCAATTTCTGAAATATAAAATGGTTAAGAATTCTTGGTAGAGGAGCATCATTGAATGTAGAGGTGCTACAGCTTTTCATCAGAAAGCACCTTATATGCTTTTATGACTTTGTGTCTACAATTTCAGTAACATTAATTTGTAACATTTAAATTATTGAGATTGGTTGCGTTGTAAATTGTATCTTAGAAGTGGAAACATATTGGCTTGACATGTCAAACAAAATCCAGCATCAAAGAAGTGACATAATACTAAATGTGAGTAATTGGAAATGGTCTGTTTTTTTTTTTTCCCTTTAAAGATCTCTGCCCTGCTGATGACAAACTCCACTATTAAAAAAGTGACAAAATACTAAATGTGTTGACATAATACTAAATGTGTTCTTAATATGCGTTGGGTGGAAATGTTATGTTTTTTTCACTCGATAATTTATTAAATAATATAATTTGTGACAGGGTTTAAATAGCATTTTGAAAGTTGCATTTATTTTGTTTAAACAAATTAACGAACATGGTTAATTTTCTATGTATATTTGTTGAAAATATCTTAAATGCCTTCAAATTTATTAAATAGCATTATTAAGTAACATAAAACAAGATTTATTAAATAACATATTAAATAACTTAAAACAAAAAACAAGATTTATTAAATAACAGATTAAATAACTTAAAACAAAAAATAAGATTTATTAAATAACAGATTAAATAACTTAAAACAAGATTTATTAAATAACATTATTAAATAACATAAAACAAGATTTAAAGATTTAACTTAAAACAAGATTTATTAAATAACATATTAAATAACTTAAAACAAGATTTATTAAATGACATTATTAAATAACATAAAACAAGATTTAAAGATTTAATGGCATAAAACAGGGTTTTAAAAATATATACCATCAACTTACATAAAACAAGGTTTATTAAATAACATATTAAATAACTTAAAACAAGATTTATTAAATGACATTATTAAATAACATAAACCAAGATTTAATGGCATAAAACAGGGTTTTAAAAATATATACCATCAAGTTATTAGTGATTATTTGAACTGGTTTTTGACTAATGAAGAAACTATCACCTTCAAGAATTTGTGGGCTTATATTTAAATTTTGACTGATAGTTTGTTCTCCAATATAAGAAGTAGGCTATTTATTGGCATGATGTTTTTTTATTCGTATTTAATCCATCACTTAAAAATATAGTAGTTCCAGTAGATCGTAGAATATGAATTAAAGGATTCCTTTTACCTCCGGTCAGATACAGCAGCGAGCAGTGAACCTTGATGAGACATTATCCCAAGTGCATGTACCATCTATTTTAAAGTATCCATTCTTTTATGTATGCTCCCCGGGGCCATAGATTGTACCAAATATCTATGCATTGAATATCTATTTAGATATTTATATTCACACACACCTAGCAATTTTAATCCTCCTAACAATGAAAAATAATGGAAAACCAAAGGAGAAACTAGAGAATTTAGCAATGATTCTTGGTCTTTCAGGTTTATAATTTTATAAAGTTTGTTCAAATTATTTTATATGATTGTAAGGCAGTTGTTTGTCCAAATTACGGTATTAAACAATCCAAAATAATGGAAAACCAAATGAAAAGCTAGAAAATTTAGCATTGATTCTTAGTTTTTCAAGTTATAATTTAATACGTGAAACTATACGTAGTTTAGCCTTACCACTCTACCAAGTTAAATATATTGATCCACCACAATCAAAGCAAGCATATGAATGCGCATCTCTTCCATTATTGATGTTCCTAATTTCGCCAATAGAGTCCTAGAGCTAAAGTTTTATAAATCCTTTTTCTTTGCTAAGCTATAAATGGTGTTGATCACCAAATGAAGATACCAATAGAATAAGTTTGTGAACTAAAGTTTTATAAATCTTTTTTCTTTGCTAAGCTATAAATGGTGTTGACCACCAAAGGAAGATACCAAAGGAATAAGTTTGTAAACCAAACAATGGGTTCTTGCATTGCATGTGAAAATTAGCTCCATATTGACTTGGAAAAGTACAAACTAGAACCTCCAATTAATTGGAGTTGGAGTTGTTAATCACTGTATACTTTTACAGTGATATGATATTTGATTTGTGGAAAGTTCAAACAAAGTTCATTTCATGTCTTCATTTTTTCACTGTTTAAATAATAATCTATTTATAAGATTATGACCATGCTAGACACCAAATTGATATGAGTGATTGCTTTCGTCTATAGGAGTTTACATCATTTCAATATTTCATTGTTGTCTCCATTTTTTCACTGTTTTATTCCATAAAGGTGGAGATGTAACGTTAAACCCTTTGTCTTTCTCAGGGTTTAAATAATAATCTATTTATAAGGTTATGACCATGCTAGACACCAAATTGATATGAATGATTGCTTTCATCTATAAGAGTGTACATATTATAGGTCCTTTTGAATTTGAACTTGACTTTCAAGAAGGAAACTCGTGTCCTTGGCATTGTTAGACCTTTTCAAGTTGTAAGGCTTAGCTTACATATGTTCTTTACTAGCAGCAAGGATCTTATGTTTTGAAAAGCAACGATTACATATTATAGATCCTTTTGGATTTGAACTTGACTCTCAAGAAGGAAAGTCATGTCCTCAGCAAAGCAACGATTACATATTATAGATTCTTTTGGATTTGAACTTGACTTCCAAGAAGGAAACTCATGTCCTCAGCATTGTTAGACCTTTTCAAGTTGTAAGGCTTACCTTACATATGTTCTTTACTAGCAACAAGGATCTTATGTTTTGAAAAGCAACGATTATGAATTAAAACATGGACTTTGATTCTTAAACATATTATGGAACCAAGGTTAATTTTTTTTTTTTTAAATTCTTAAATCTCAGTAATCTTTTGGGTTTTGGAGAAAAATAAATGTTATTGTAGATGCAAGGTTTCTATCCACCAACAAATGCCACTGTAGATGTAGGTTGTCTAGCTATTGGTAGTTCAACGTTTTTATCAACTGCCTTATTTCCTATGTTCACAGTTGTGAGTTCACTGAGTTTGGGTCAAGCTTTTTCCTAATTTTAATTGCAAGTAGAAACTTTGACTAGATTTGTCATTGAAAAAACTTTTGGAAGAATCCCAAATAAGTTTAATTGGAAGCAAACACTTTGACTACATTTGTCATTGAAAAAGCTCATGGAAGAATCCCAAATATTCATGGGAAGTTTGGGGTTGAAAAATGGGGAGACTACATGTCATTCAAAAAGATCACGGAAGAATCCCAAATAAGTTTAATTGCAAGCATAAACTTTGAATACATTTACATTGAAAAAACTCATAGAAGAATCCCAAATATTCATGGGAAGTTCGGGGTTGAAAAATTGTCACTTAGTTTTTTTTGCAAGGTGATACCAAATGACTACTTTGATCATATGGTGACATTGCTAAAGATTAAAAATTGAACAACTACTTTTAATGATATGTGCATGAATAGTCTCGATCGATTTGAAGTTTTATAAGATTAGATAAATGAATGGAAAACAAGGAGAGACCATATGCACATCAAAACATTATCAAGGTTGAGCAGAATGAAGAGGTCTTGAAGGCAAGATGGAAAGGATATGACAAATGAGGATAGTGGTGCAACCAACAAAAAGAAAATTGTGAAAGGAACTTCATAAATGGGAGTTGTGAGAAAGCAATGTACACCCCCCTCATGCACCGATGTTATGGAATAAAATGAAGTTTTAAAAAAGGAGAAGCTTCCATGTTGCACAAGAGTCATGGAATAAAAGAGCTTAAATAAAGAGGAGATTGAAACAAGGTAATTTAAAAATCAAAATCTCTACACGTCATCATTTAAGTGTTTCCTAGTATGAAATTTAAATATGTATTTTTACATCAACAAAATAAAAATACAATTTAAAAAAAACACAATCCAACATGGTTTAGTATAAGGATGATATTGAGTACACAAGTAAGAAAATAACTTCTATTTAATTAATTTAATTGTCACTCTCAAAAGATCTCCTAGTTTTATTGTTAATGAAAATTTTGCTTCTATTTTGATAATGCTGGAATGTTTCTCATTTTGTCTTGTTTCTGAAGTAGAAAATTCGATATGTTCCTAAAAAATGGACAAAGAACATGGTAATGTATACAAAAAAATATAACACTTGCACAACCACAAGTAAAGTAGTCGGTGAACGTTGATAGGCCTAGCCAACCACTTAGTTTTGTGGAGATGACTAACTCTTAAATAAAGAGTAAAACATTATTACTAGATCGTTATAGTTATCCATTTATAGTGTAATATAAACATTAAACTAATTAATATAAACATAAAATAATTACTATTTAATAAAAAAAACTATTATTGTTACTCTTTCTTAAACCACGGCTTAATTATTTAAATCTTATTCAAGATGCATTTAAGCATAACAAGATACGATGACCATGAAATGAATCCTTGTTGTACACTTCACATATTTAATATCTAAATGCCTATAGACTTAACTAAGTAATATTAGGAAAAGTCTTAACATCAAGTTACATTAGGAAATTTAGGTTTTGAAATCATTTCACCTTTTTACTTAGTAAAAAGGCATCATTTGATCAAAGTAATCGTTTCAAATTTTTTGTCTCACCCTATCTAAAATTAAAAATTTGATAGAAGTCACCAATGGTTGGTTTCTAAAATTTTATGGCTTTAAAGAAATGTCTAAAATCAAGAAAGAAAAATCAACAATGAAAATGAGAATAAAGTTTTCAAAAGTATAAACTTCCATCCAACTTATTATAATTGAAATTTGCTTTATAAAAATTTCAACTATGAAAGATGATATCCAATATATTATATTAAAATAACATATGTTTTTCCATCCAACTTATTATAATTGAAATTTTCTTTATAAAAATTTCAACTATGAAAGGTGATATCCAATATATTATATTAAAATAACATATTTTTTTAAAATAATATATTATATTAAAAGCCCCAAGAGTTAGCTCAAGTGGTCGAGCAACCGTAGTTAGGCTTCCCGGCAAGTGAGGTCGCGTGATCCATTCTCCTCGACGCTCTTGGGGTTAGGCATGAAGTGTGCCGAGAGTGAGGCCCCTTCGGGTGGGCCCTCTTGAAATTATTCCGTGGATGTAGCCCGTCGATCAAGCCGACGGGTGAACCACATTGAAATATATATATATATATATATTATATTAAAATAACATATTTTTTTTAATTAATAAACTCTATAAATTTTTTATTTTTTAAATATTTATGTAAGTTTAATTTTAAATTGATATACTGTTAAATTTTTTTAATTTCATTATATAAAATTAAAATTATTTATCAAAATATATACTTAAGTATATTTAGTAAAAATAGGCCATATCCAATCTATTCATAAAGAAATATGTAACAAAGAAGAGAAAGACCTGGTATATACATGCTAAATAACAAAAACAATTTTGATATGAAGTATGGAACATTGGTGTGGTGTTAATTAATAATATTTCTAAATAACTTCCAAAAAAATTATTAATATGTTTATTTATTAATTTATTGAAATATGTTTAATTATTAAAAATATGTTTTAATTTTAATAAAGTTCCTCAAATGTTAGAAGAGAAAGATTTATTACATGACAAGCCTCTTTGTTACTTTTGGATTTCCTTGCTCTTAAACCTTTTCCTCCTATACACCACATGGAGCAAACCTTTTCCTCCTATACATCAGATTCACCCCATGTGAGGTTGAGGGTTTATACATCACATTCACCCCATGTGAGGTTGAGGGTAAGTTTCATGCTTCAACATAGACTACATGATCTATTGAGTCTATTCTACTTTATTTAATTACTACATTTTGTTTTTTATTGGCACTCTAGCTTTGAAATGACATCACTATACTCAACACTCCTATTGAACTATTTTTATGGTCAACATTAATAATTTTATATTATCTTTTTTTGAAGTTCACTAAACTTGGCCCTTTGTTTAGCACCATCAAGAAGGTATTGAAACAGGTTACAAAAGCAATGCTATTTCATTTTGTGAAGGAAAGATATGAATGTGGGTAAATTTGATTATAAGTTTTTTCCAATTCTCATTGGAAGTCATGTTACGATTGCTAATTGTATTATACAGATCCAAAACCAAGTAGAGAAAGTGCAAATAGCAATTGATCCCCTCAAAAGATCAAATTGTGAGTAACAATTTGAAATAGACCCTGATGATAACCCTTCTGCTATGCTTACCCATCTGCATTGTTATGCCATGTTTAATGCAGTTTTATTTTTTCTATTTAGTGGTTTCAAACACTTTCATTCTTTGAGGATCCTTTTATTAAACACCTAGAGATCAAATTTATCATATTGTCACTCTCCATTGCGAAAGATGTACTTCCATACCATACTAGTGCTACTCAAAGGATGAATCAACGTATGTAAGCTTTTTCATCATAGCATCCAATTGAGCCAGTTGAGGTGGTAACCATTAGGTTCCATAGTGGTAAGTGTTGTAGTAAAAAGTGTTATGTCTGTGCCCCCATCTCGTGGAGTATGGGGTTTGGGGGGAGAACAATATTGAACATATAGTAGAGAATTAAATGCTGCGGCAACAACACTGTGGGTCGTTGGATCTCAACTTGTTTGAGATCCAATGGCCCACAGTGCTGCTGCCGTAGTATTTAATTTTCAGTTGCATGTAAAATATTTTTAGCCATAGATCTTTATGTTCAGACAGCTCATGAGGTGGATCGATGAGAGAGATATACGATATCAATTTAAATCAATCACTACCCCCTTTGGTCCATTGCAAAAGATGTACTTCCATACCATACTAATGTTACAATACGATATTTATAACTGTTATCAAATTATGAGATCAATATTCAAAAGTATAAAAAACAGATTTATCTATTTCCTCACATTTGTGCTGAATTGAGAAATAAATTCAACAAAATAGTAGGAGGCTAAAGCACAAAGATCTTAATTTTTGATAATCATAAATCTCAAAACTCTTGGGTAAAGAAAATGTCAGAGACCTGTCTTCTTAGGTGACCAATGATAAAATGATAGGGACCAGTCTTCTTAGGTGATTGGGAACTCGGATTCCAGATAGGCACATGCTGCCTTCACTATTACAATTTGTATGGAATGTGCTGCTTGTAATTTTAAGGGAAAGAAGTTGCAAGAAATCGTTTCCATATGTCAAGATAAAATGATTAGTACACATGTGCTTTGGCATAATCATATCGATATTCGAAGGAATTTTCACTTGAGTCGACCATTCCTCAGTTATGTTGTATTTGCATGTCGGCATTCCCGATACAGTTACTAGTACGTGCACATCTTGTTCGTCCGACTTCTTCCAAATTATCCACCGTTGTTGTGTACCTCGTGTTGGTTGATGGGGGATGTCGTAATTTCCTCCTTCCAGTGGATCCCATTCCATCGACTTCAAATCATTTATTATGGAATAGGAATCTAGAGTCCATTGAGTGCCTTGAGACTTGCATTCATTAGTGGCAGGTTCTCTTTCCATCGAAATATTTTGGAATACATCAATGTCCCCTGATCGATGGACTCTCTCAAGTGTTCGACCTCAACACATCTATTCACACTTGTTTGATTGCACTTTGTACCTTGATTCCCATTTTCATTATTGGTGGGATATCTCGCGTTTGTTAACGGTAGACATCAATGATTGGTAATCAAACGATGGTCCATCATGTTTGACCTCGACACCTTTATTTGCATGATGGGACATGTACTAGCAACAATTTGTGTAGAATACCTCCGAGCTTGGTGGCATTCCATATATGCTACCTCTTTTATCATGGCAATATCTATGAGATATCAATTCTCATGACTAGATTCCAGTGTATCGTCGGATGTATTCGTTCAGTATGAAGATCTTGTTTCATTGTATATTGTACGTGGCGATGACCACATGTGACATATGTCAATTATGCCTATCCATGGCCATTATACTATTATGTATATGAGGGCTGCTACACTTCATATTTGGAGTCACATGCAGAGACCTATCATTGTATTGTACTGATGAGTGGTTGTTTTTTCCACCTGGGTCTTCATTACTCCACTTCTGGGACTATTGTAATGTATTTCAACCATCATGCTACCCCTCTGACCTCACACATTAGGGGGCATCTGTTATAGATGATTTTACCACACTTGGTATATCATGTTTTTATGGTTTATCCCGGTCCCTATGCAGACTCTTTGGACCTGCTTTGCTCAGTATAAATTTGATGCTCCAAAGAATCCCCTTAAAAAGCCACTTTTATGGATATATACGGGTCAGCATCTTACAGACCGCGTGTACACACATCTTTCTCCACTATGACCTGCATACATCGGGAAATGTGCTCAAAACAAAAATATTTGGAGTTTCCCTTCATCAAGTAACGAATAACTTGACTCTTGGCCTTTTATATGCCTGGAAACGCTCTAACTTGACCCTTCACTTCTCATTGAGGAGTTATATATTGAGCTATTTGGAAGCATTGAAGAGGAGGAGAACTTGTGAGAGCAAAGAGACTATAGTGGATTTGTGCCCCATTCTTGCATACTTGAGTCTGCATCCCTTTATCCTTGGAGCAACCATTAGTGCTCTTTCCCAAGCTTGTCTTTGTTTTGTGAGCTTGCCTTGATATGGAGGATTGAAGTGGTGGAGGTCCAGGTGGAGGACTCAGTTTCTCAATTTCGACGAGGTGTCGACAAAGGTTGTCATTTGTATCTCTGTTCATATTTAATAGAAATACCCATTTCTCGTCCATTATATTTTTATCCATGCATGTAGTTGCTTTGAGTAATATATATTGGATTTGTATATGCTATAGTAGGTCCTAACACTTAATATCTATCATGCCTGTATGTTTCATTGTTGTTGAGAGTGAAACGTAGGTGCAAGTGTGATTGAAATCTCAATGGATATTTTATACGAAGGTCCAGAAAAGGTACGCTTCTCATCCCTTAGTGTTAGACTTCTTTATCTCTTTAACATGTTGGAAGTGGATTGATTTCTGGTGTCATACTGTCTGTTGTGGTCCACCCCAATCTATAGATAGTTTTCTATGTAACACCTCCCATGTTTTCACTGTTTCCAATATTACTTTTCCTTTGTTGTTTGTTTGGTCTTGAGTAAATCTCTTGGGTACTTGGATGATCCTCCTTGGTGTTAGATCTTTGGAGTATTCTTCCTTGTGTCAAGACTATCCTTGATGGTTTCTGTATAGATATCAATATTTTCCTGACTAGTTAAATCAACTTAGTCTTCTTAGTTGTGGAGCTAGTCCCTTTATATGCAAAGATAGGGGAATTCTCCTTATTTGTGGAAGTAAATCCTATTTCTTTTTTTGTTGACGTTCTTTCTTTTTCCAATACATGCTCATGGTCTAAGAAATTCATCTTGAAATATTCTTTGGGACACTTTGGGTGATGGTAAGGCCACTCGTGGTTTTGGGAAGATATATGAGCCTTGAATACTACTAAAGTATCATGCATTCAAGATGATATAGATGTTGATAGTGCTAGGATTTTCCCACTAGAAATTAATTTTCTTTGACAAGGAATCTCCCTTACTAGTATGTCTGACACATACTTATGAGGACTCCTTGTTGCATTGGAAATTCTAAGGAATGTGGAATGATTTTCTATATGCCAATTTCTCATCGACACTATAGTTTTCAAAGATTTATCGCAGAATTAGGGGCATGGATCTCCCAAAATGTATTCATATAGTGAAGCTAAGATGTCACATAAGGATTTATACGTGCCTTGTATTTTGTTTTCCAAATATGTTGACAATGGATATGAATGTGGGTAATTGATAATTTCATTTCCACCACTCCATTGAAGACATTGTGGGATGATATGGCATCTTTAAGGATCCAACTAAAATTTTGGTTTTGTATTGGAGAGAATTTTTGCCCAATTATGATTGATCCATGGTGAAGTATTTGATGTAGATTTTTGGTTTATCCACGCCCCAACCATGAGTGAATTATCCATTGAAGACATTGTGGGATGATATGGCGTCCATCAAGGAGACATCTAAAACTTTGGTTTTGTATTGGACAGAATAGTTGCCTAATTATGATTGATGCATGGCAACCGTTTTGATGCTGAATATTGATCGAACCATGGGCCAACCATGGTTGCAATATCGAAAGCAAAAGTCATGATTAATGCACAAATTTTTCCCAATTATAATTGTTCCATGGTGAAGGATTTGAAGAATGGCCCAAGCATGACAATATCAATAGTGATATTGTGTCCATTGCAATGGGATGAGATGCCATCTATCAAGGAGCAATCTAAAATTTTGGTTTTGTATTGGAGAGAATATTTTCCCAATTATGATTGATCCATCATGAAGGAAGAATGAGAAAAGCATGTTGAGCATAAGAAGAATGTCTTGCCTCCATTAACCATACCAAGATGAAAACCACAAGCAAGAAGATGCTTATGTATGATGGGGTTTGAAACACTCTCTTTGAAATGAATTGACCAGAAAAATTTCTTGAGAAATCCTTGTGTAGTGTTTTTGAATGTTCATCTCAATAATTGGTAGCTTGCATTTTCGTACAGCCTTTTAGAATTCTACAAGACAATTTCATTTATATTGATTGCTAAAGCACTCTCTTCATGTGCATTCTTGTGATTCTTCTTTTAGTTAGTATTTATATATTTAGTGAAAGTTTTATTACAGATTTGTTAATGACATTAACTAATGAAAATAAAGTTGGCCATTACATTGGGATAAAAAAAGAACAATGTATCACTAAATCCAAATAACATTGATCCATGAGGACCAACTGATCTTGATTTAAAAACCTTAAACGTTCATTTTGCTGTTTTATTTATTGTAAATATAAAATAAATCTGCCATGAAGATGTTTACCTTAAATCTTTCATAAAAGAAATCTTCTTCCCTATGTTTTCATGTTCATGGTGGCCTATCGATCACTTCAATTCCTTGAAATCCTTTGAGAACGCTAATAACTCCAGATTGACATTTGTTTATAGTAATCGTGGCTAACTTGTTACTATTCTGAAGTGTCTCTTCAGATTCATGATGTTACACTTCTAGATATTTCAGCATATGTCCTTGGAAGGACATAACAAATTTCTTATAAATATAAAACAAACTAAAGCTGTCTTTCCATTTTCAGAAAGTTGTATTCCCAAAGCAATACAATTTGAAAATTCTTGGTTTTTTTCACAATCGAAACTGTTATTCAAAGCGGAAAGACTATAGATCATACGTTGTATGTAGTTGTAATTAGCTGCTATGCGATTGTTGTTATCTGAACTCGCACATTTTCAAACTATGTCTAATTTTGCAAACAGTCAATGGAAAAGTTGACACTGATTTTGCAAATTTGTTTTCGAAGCTCCAGGCTTGTCATTGCCGGCTTTAGCTGTGCAAGACAGCGCGGATCACCTGAAATTTTACTCAGATCTTATCTTATCTCCTCTTTCGAATCCAATGCAACGGTGTGATGATGTAGATCACGAAAATGAAAATTAAAACGTTGAAAAAAATTAACATAATAACTATTTAAACGTTTATCACCCGGCAGGATGACGGCTGAGGAGATGAAATTTGGTGGCCATCAGACGGCCGAATCTGACGCCTGGGGAGATGACACTTTGCGGCCATCCGACGGCCAAATCTCACGAATGATGTGATGAAACTTGGCGCATGAGGAAATGACACTTGCTGGCCATCGGACTACCGAATTTGAGGGCTGAAGAGGTGCCACATGGAGGCCATCCGGCGATAGGATCTGGGGCCTAAAGATGTGCCACTTGAAGGCCATTGGATGGCCAAATCTGAGGGCTAAAGAAGTGCCACTTGGAGGCCATCCAACGGCCGAATCTGATGGCTGAGAAGTTGCTACTTGGAGGCCATCTGAAGGCTGACTCTAAGGGCCGATTAAATACCACTTGGTGGCCATCCAACAGCCGCATCGGAGGACTGATAAGGTGCCACTTGGTGGCCATTCGGTACTATAATGTTCCACCCTTAGTAACCCAGTGGGAGAGATTTTCTAAAAGGGGCATTCCAATGTAAGTTCACCTCAAACAGGGCATTGAGTCCCTTGATTAACTCTTTCACATATAGGCATCTGACAAAAAGATGCTCCACAGATTCAGCTTCGTTATTGCATAAACAACACCTATTGGGACCATGCCAACCTTTCTTGTAGAGAGTATCCCAAGTATTGATTTTCTTATTAAAGGTGGGCCATATAAAACACTTCAGCTTGTGGGGAATATTAAAGTTCCAAATCTTCAACATAATATCATTTTCCATGATGGTCTTATGGTTAGAAACAATAAGATCATAAGCTTTTTTTGCAGACACCTTACCCATCTGAGTATCATACATCCAAAGAAGTTTGTACTCAGCAGTCCCAATCCTAATGCCCCCATGAGTAAGGCCCTTAACATACGAACACCATTGAACAACCCAATCTCCACCCAAGTACAGGTCAGATGCAAAGTACCAATTTGAACCCTCAGAGCCACACACATCTAGATTTTGTGCCTGAGCAAGGAAAGTTATCTGGAGCAACCGAATCTGGTTGTCCATTAGTCGAATCCAACTATCATTGTATAATGAAATATGAATATTAAATAATATATTGGATGATGGGTAAAATGTACAATAAACTCGCTTTTATAGGCTTGAGCGTGAAGGGTTACACCCTTTCATATAGTTATGTGATATATTTAATAATTTATTTTATATTTGTTACATTGCCACTCCCTTTAAGGAAGCTTTGTCCTCAAAGCTTAAGTATTTTCCTAGTGTCGTTCTTCATTCTGACTCGGTGTCGGTATTAGAATCAGACGAGGTCTCTTGTGCAGAGACTTGCACTTCCTTTCCATTGATGATTTTGCACTGTATTGTCTCATTGTTCCTACATTTGTGACCAGGGGTCTAATCATCACCACATCAACGACATATGTTTTTCTTCTTTTTCTTTTTATTATCAGAGTAACCGTTAGATGACTTTGATCTAGTTTCCATTTCGTAGGCATATGATTGAGGTTTGTGGCATTGATGGCTAGGAGACCAAGTATATGTATAGTACCTACATTGTGTCTCTTTTCCTTGTCGATAATGGCTATTGTCTTTTGTTTTTATTCCTTCTAATTTGCGTTCTGCAGCTTTTGCTTTACGTCTTGCTACTTCTACGTTAAGTATGTCATGTAACTTTAACTCTTTTTGGAGGTGTGGTTTAAGCCCTCCTAAGTAGGTTTCAAGTCTTTGCTTGTCAGACAACCCAAATACTTGTGTCGATAAGGATTCCCATTGATGTGTGGATTCCTCAACGTTTCCGACTTGTAGTCTGGTAAGTTTACTAAAAAATTCATCTTCTTTGATTCCTTGAAACCTATTAAAAAAATCATTTTTGAACAAGTTCCAGGTGTAGGTAAAATTATCTCTCTTCCACCATAAGTACCAATTATAGGCGTACCCTTTCATATGCATTGACGCATATTTCATCTTCTCCTCGTCAGATTGAATGTTGTAAATGTCGAAGTATTCTTCTGCTTTGTTTAGCCAAGCAACGCATTGGTCTTCACTCCCATTGTATTTCGACAACTC
>LPNX010367630.1:81353-118941 GCA_001517045.1 Pseudotsuga menziesii
GGTTGGTGCATTTTGTAAGGGCGACGTTGATTTCCTTTTGCCTTATGGTTTGATGGTGGCTCAGAACTGCTGGATGATGAAAGTGACATATTTGAATTGCTTCGTTGTTGGCGATGATTTTTAGTTTTTCTTTTCTCTACTATCTTGCTTATAGCGTCTATTTTGTTGTTTAATCGTGCCTCCATATCTAACAGTACTTGTGTTTCTATCTCTTGCTTAAGCGTCGCATTGCTAATCTTTATTTCTTTTTGCAATTCTTCTTGATTCTTTGCGAGTGTTTCTAGGGTAGCAACATGAAATGAGGCATCTAGCATGTCTGGACTGCTGAGGTGGCCCGGACTTGGTATGAACCTTTGTAACATCTTGATTAATGTATTATAGTTCTGCGTCATGGTGCTCATGTTCTGTGTTATGGTGTTTATGTTTTGTTTCACGGTGCTCATTTTGTCATCCAAGTCTTTTTGTTTTTCGTTCAGGATGTCAAGTTTGTCGTCGAGCTTCCTTTCTAGTACCACAACAAGCTTGTCTTTGAGTAATGTATTGTTAATTTTGTATTTTTTCCTTCACGCATTTTAGGTCAGCGGCAAGGGACCTTATGTCTTTCTCCATTTTTTCGATTTGCTCTTTTAGCTCCGCCATGGTCTTGGACCTTGTATGCGGAGGTGTGTATTTCAACTATATCTTGGGTAATAATATATTAATTAATTATCTAATTAATATTAATATTATTATATAGTTTTTTTTTAACAAATATTATAATAATAAATATAATATTTGATTTTTTTTAAAATATATTATATTGCAAAATATTGAAATAATATAATATAATATATATAGTATTATATTATTATAATATATTATTTCTGTGTTTTTGTTGTTGCAGGTTAGCATGGAGGTTGGAACGAGGGGCGTGGAGGCAGTGCGGGTGGAGCAACGGACAGGGGTGGAGCGCGTGGATTTCAGAGAAGTGGATGGGAAGAGGGCAACGTGGAAGGGAGGATGTAGGAGGAGCGGCGGTTGGGCAGCGTGGAGGATGCGGGGAGGTGGCGACGACCGCGTAGAGGTGTGCAGGCGGCAGAAGATGTGTATGAGGGCGGCTGTGGAGGATGGAACGCAGTGATGGGTAGGCCAGAGGAGCGTGCAGTGAGCAGGTAGCGTGAGGGGGAAGGTGGAGGTAGGAAATGGTGGATGTGGAGCAACACGAGGAGTTGGGGTGTGATGGAAGCAATGGCAGGGGAGATCATGCTGTAGAGTGAGGATTGGTGTGTAGCAGGATGGCATGTGGAGCCAGTGAATGTTGAAGAGGGTTGGAGGGACGTGTAGGAAAACAGAGGAGAAGAGTGGAAGCGTGTGAGGAGTGGGGGTGAGGAGGAGAGGAGATGCAAGGAGTTTTGGGAAGCTGGGTGCGTGGAGATGAAGGAGCAGGTGGGAGAGTGAAGGCAGCGGAGAATGAGAAATGGGGTGGTACGAGTTTAGATGAGAGAGGAAGGATGAGCCGAATCAGAGGTTAGGCCAAAGAAGCGAATCCGCTCTGATAGCAAATGGAGCAACCGAATCCGGTTGTCTATTAGTCGAATCCAACTATCATTGTATAATGAAATATGAATAGTAAATAATATATTGGATGATGGGTAAAATGTACAATAAGCTCGCCTTTATATGCCTGAGCATGAAGGGTTACACCCTTTCATATAGTTAACTAATCTATTTAATAATTTTTTTTTATATTCGTTACATTATCCCCAGATCATTGAGGTACTCTCTGAGCTCCTCAGATAAAAGGTACCGTGAGTTGTGCCTCGCAATAGGATCCACCCTCACCTTAATCTTTAAACCATTCTCCACCTGCCAACCTAACTGACAGGTGATCCACTCTAGAATTCTGATGAACCCATTCCAAAAGTAAGAGGTACCAGTAACAATAAATTTTCGGGCTCTTATCCAATCTTCTAAGGGCCTGTTCTTCAAGTATTGATGAGATATAATTCTGCTCCAAATACCCGAACCAGTAAGGAGCTGCCACATACTTTTTAATCTGAGCGATATACCAAACCATTCAAGGTTCTTAATATCCCAGCCACCATATTCAATAGGTAAAGATAGAGATTCCCAGCAAACCAAATGTGGCTTTTGATAGCCATCAGAGGACCCCCAAAGGAATGAGAAAATAGATTTTCGTAGAGCATTCAAAATAGATTTAGGACATTTGGCCAAAGCAAACCAGTAGACAGCCAACCCCGTGAGAACAGCTTTTATAAGGACTACCCTTCCTCCAAGAGAGAGAAACCTGTAAGTCCAATTTTGTATCTTTCTTTCAAATAATTCGATCATCCATCTCCAATCCGAGGAAAGATACCCCAAAGGTTTCAGACGCTAACCCAAATACTTAAAACCATTAGAGAGGGGGTTCATCCTGAAAGGAAGCAGGTCAGCAATTTTATTCCTGATATCAACATTCACATTCTGGTAGAGAAAGGAAGATTTTTCCAAGCTAACAACCATCCCCGAGGCAGAACAGAATAAATCCAGTGCATCTTTATAAGCCCTCCATTCATCCACAGTACCAACACCAATTAAGATAATGTCATCAACAAATAAAAAGTGTGTTATCAACAGGTCAGGAGAGTACCGGAACCCCTTGATAAGACCTTTTTGCTGTGCATCCAAAATAATACGGCTGAGGCTCTCAATAATTCACAGGAATAACAAGGGTGACAAAGGACATCCTTGTCGTAAGCCCCTGGAAGCAGGAAAAAAATCCGAGGGGGAACCATTAACTAAAACAGCAAAGCATGCGCTAGAAACACAGCCCATAATCCAATTGACACCCAGGAGGGAGATACCAATCTGAATTAGCAAAAGTCTAATGAAGGTCCAATTTGCTCTATCAAAAGCTTTAACTAGGTCCAGTTTAAGAACCAAGACATTGGAATTCTTGGTCTTGATGGAATGTAATACTTCCTGGGTAATGCCCATAGGTTCAGTAATCTGTTTATCATTGAGAAAGCCAAATTGTTGGGCAGATGGGGATCTTTTGAGGATAGGCTTTAGTCTGAGAGCAACAATCTTGGAGATGACCTTGTAGACCAGGCTACATAAGGAAATAGGCCAGAAGTCCACAAAAGACACAGGTTTCTCACACTTAGGTATCAGGGTCAGGAAAGTTGAGTTCAGGGCCCCAGAAATTTTTCCATGCACTCTAGCCTGCTCCGCTGCCGATACCAAGTTATCCCCCACAAGGTCAAAAAAGGCCAAAAAGAACTTGACAGGCCACCCATCAGGTTTTAGGCTCTTATCCTTCTTAAAACCTTTGAGTACAACTTCAACCTCCAGGATAGAAATGGGCTTAAGGAAGCAAGCAATATATTCATCCATAGTCATGTTCGGAAAGAGTCTAATAGCACTAAGTTGATCAGCAATATTTGTAGAATTGTCATCATCAAAGAGATCACTAAAGTGTTGTTTACCAAGCAATTTAAGTGCAGGGTCCTCAGAGACCGCATTGCCCTCCAAATCATTAAGAGACCAAATAGTATTTGTATTCCTTCTAGCAGTAGCAAAGGAGTTAAAAAATTTCGTATTTGCATCCCCTTCCTTAATCCACTGAACCCTACTCTTTAACCTCTGAGTAGTTATCTCATGAGCCCAAAATTTATCCTTCCTATCTTGAAGTGTTTTCAGTTTGACAACATTTGAAGCCGATATGATACCCAAGTCTTCCTCCAGGATATTTGAAATACCTTCATTTATTTCCAAGATTTGCTACTTTCTTTCCAGATTCTTTGCCTTCTCCCAGGCATTGACAGTGCCGTTAAGTCTGTGAAGCTTAAGAGTGAGAACATCCATATGACTAAAATTTTCCGCAATCAAAGGAGCCTTCCACGAGGATGAGACCAGCTGAGCAAAGTCCTCCTCCATAAGCCAAACTCTATTAAATTTAAAGGGCCAACCATGTGAGCCAAAATTTGTACCCCATTCCAAACAAATAGGGTAATGATCAAATACATCAGTAGGAGTAGCCCAAGTCCTATAGTAAGAGAGACAAGGGAGAAGGGATTCAGATAGAAGGAACCTATCCAACCTTTTACAGATTCTAGCCTCCCCCGAGCGCCCATTTCTCTAAGTGGGACAAGGAATATTCATAGCAAAATCCACCAGTTTGTTGCCTGAAATGAGCTGAGAGAAAAAGGGGGCCAAGGGATCCATCCTAGCTTTACAACCCCAAACTTCAGATGAAGATAAGGTAAAATTAAGGTCCCCCGCTAATAAAATATTACGGTATCGAAGTAAACCCCCCGCCTCCAAATTATTCCAGAAAGTAGTCCTTTGAGTGTAGGGCCCATAACAATTAATAATCGTAAAAGTCTTAGAAAGACCTTTGATGTTTGCTTTAAGTAAGATGCCAGCCAAAGATGAAAAAGCCTTACAGCGGACCAAGTGGGGATATCAACTAGCCAGCAAGCCTCCAGATAGTCCCGAAGCATCATAAGCACAAAATTCCCACCCAGGTTTAAGTTTGGAAAACAATAAGAGTGATTGAAGAGAAGAGCACATAGTCTCTTGGATGAGAATCAAATCAGGTCTTAAGTCAGAGAATAAACTACCAAGGGATTTTTGTTTGGCAATCCCTCCAAAACCCCAAATGTTCATGGACAGAATTTTCATGGGGAAGAAGTCTCCACAGGTGTGCTTGCTCTAAGAACCTGAGGGGGAACAGGGGAGGTATGAGTATGTCTAGCTTCCTGCTTAAGTTTGGTCGAAAGGGGGGTATAGGTCCCTGGATCCCCGGACTCTTCCAAGGGAGGCTTCTTGGATTTTCTGATGGTCACATTCTTGAATCGGATAGAGTCCAAGGGTAAGGTAGAGGGAGAAATGGGAGTTTTATCCGAGAAGATTGAAAGAGCAGTAAGGAGGGAAGGGTCCTGGAAAGCAGGTGCTTCAGGGGGGCTGGAAGAGATAGTTAAGGGTAGAGGGACAGAATAGCAAGGTGGGAGCAAGGGAGGCGAGGATGAGGAGGGGGGACCAGAAGAGGGCAGAGGGAGAGAGGGATAGTGATCCAGGGTAAGGGGTGGAGGGCCAACATCATCAACCTGCTCAGAAGAAGAGTCCAGTGTCTCCACAGGATCGGTTCGAGAGTGAAGTGCAACCGCTTCCATATCTTCTATGTACATTCGCTGACCTTTTGAGAGATCATCAAAGGTAGAAGGCGAAGAAGATGCATAGATAATGTCAGTGGAGTCCTCCAAAGGAGCAGCATGCAAGGGATTGTTCTCAGAAGGTGAAGGATCAGATTCAGGAAAGCTGTTAAAACCCCGCTTAGGAGGATGACAACTACGGAGACGGTGACAAGTATTCCGAAGGTGTCCCATATCATGACAGAAATTACACCTAAATGGCATATGCAGATAATCCAATCTCTGGGTAAATACATAGTCACCATAGACAATATCCAATTCAGGTATAAGGCCCTTGGAAATATCCACTTCCACTAAAAATTTTGCCATCCTTTTGTCGAAGATAAGATGGAAGTCCTTTTCAAGAGCAACAAAATTCCCTAACAGGTTCGCCGGAGCAATAAGAATATCCCTATTCCAAAGAGGGAAGGGTAACGCAGGTAATAGTACCCAAAGATGTCTAATGGTCACTTTTTCAATAAGGGGGTCAAAACTCGAGTGCCCCCGCTTCAGTACTAAAGAGCCATTCAACACAAGCCAAAGATTCTTAAGAATAAGGGAAGCATCCGACTCCTCAATGAATACAAAGACCGGCCATCTATTAGCCAAGAGACTAATAGAAGGAACATAATGTATGAAAGGCTTCTAGTGAAAGATCGCCCAATGTGACCCAACCTTCCTTTGTCAGAGTACAGTACTCCAGCTTACCAATCAGTGCCCTATGACACAAGGTTTCCACCTTCTCAAAGAAGACATCATGCCCAAGAACAAAACAGGGTTTAAGTTCTAAAGCCTTAAGAGGTTTTTCCTTACGACGAGCCGCACAGAGGTTATGTCCCTTACCAAGGTGAGCACTCCTACAAGCCTCGATTGGAGCACCCATATCACACGGGAGAGGACATCCAAGACAAAATCCCAAAGAACCAGACAATCCCAAAAGGCACCAATATAGGCACCAAAAAACAAAGGACCCTGTCAGCACCCGTGAACACACCCAAGGTACCACAGTAGGGTACCCACCAGACACCACCAAGGGCCCACAGAATAATCCACCCAAATCTAAGCATCAGAGTATAAAATATATATATATAGTCCGATGCTCCTAGTACAGACTACAGGATAGAACCGTGGGGCAGTCTCGACCCCACCAAGAATACAGAAGGTCTGATAGCCTAGAAAACCATACAAACCTGACACCCAGCAAAGATGTGGGACCAAAGTCAAACCATCGTAGGTAATGCCAACCCCAAATATACTAAGAAAAAACCAGGATATCCAAACAGTCCACCGAAGAACCCACATAAAATACCCACCAGCCTCAGCAATAGAAAGAAAACCCCTTCATCAAACCCCCAACCATGCCACCATCCCTCCAGGTGACAAAATCAAGACCCCCGTAGGGGTAAAAGAAAAGGGACAGTTCGACAGACCAGAGACAAGACAGCATCAGTCAGGTCAACAAACCCTACCCATATAGGGAAAGAAAAACCGAAAGCAGTATGAAGGTCCGACAAAAACCCTACCCCAGCAACCCCCTAGACAATAAATCAGAAATAGACGTCAAATAAAATTTCCCACTTTTTTACACCATGGTTGGTTCTAACCCTCGAATGAGGGTGGACTCCATGTAAGGTTAGCTGCAATCCATCCCAAAAACCCTAGAAGGGATAACCACTAATCCTCCGACTAGTGACATAAAAAAAAGGGGGCAGAGAAAGATACAGGGGTACCTGGATACAGGTTAAACCTGTCAGCCGATCTTGTGATAGTCTAAACCCGGCCAACCTGATCTCCCGTGATCATGCAGCAAAGACCACGACGTACCGAGCACTGGCCAAATCGCCAACCCAGTTAGACCGACTAGCACCAATTCCGACAACCTCAGAGGCTCCGCAGGTTCACAGACAGTGCCCGTCAAGCCCGGTTACCGCATCCCCATACAGCACATACATATACAAAAGTCGGTTGTACAAGGTCAACCCCGCCGGTAGAAACCAACTAAAGCATCACCGCCACCTCCAAGCCCGGTTCAAAAAAATAAACAACCCACAGACCGCTCCAATGGACAGGTACACCAGTACCAACAAAAAAAAACAGGAACCAAGGGCTTCAAGAAACCCTATCTCCGCCACACTGAGAAGAACCCGTCAACACCCCCTCAACACTCGAGAGTTCAGTAACGACAGTACCCGTCAACACCCGGGTTGCCGAATGTTCCAAAGTGGTCGGGAGTACCGGTCAAAAAAAAAAACCTCCGACACAATCATCCATTCCCAGATAGCAATACGAGGAACAAAACCTGGTAATCATAGAGTCAACCCCAACATGTAAAACCCGCTCAAAAAGCCACAACCCTAAAAAAAACATCAGAAGGGGCCTAGAGTTAAAAACCACCAGCAACCCTCAGACCGCATAATGGCATTGATTTCCTGTCGACCTCCAGATACAGAAAATCATGGCCTGCATGAAACCCTAGCACCGCCACCCAGTTAGCTGAAGTTTATTATGTAGTCTCTATCCAAGATATACTCTTGAAGGGATGCTTCACATTTGAAATTGTTGTAACTTGGTTAATTTAATCAGTAAAATTCCTGTGTGTTTGCCAATGATGTTGTTTTCCTAATTAATAGACTATGATGCTTAGACAATGATGGAAACTGGACTACTTGTTTAGCTTTTCTTCATATTCACACTTGGGGGTCTTTATTTTGCTTTGTTTATCTTTATTTCAGATTAATACTTGGTGCTCTTGTTTTGCTCTATTTTGTTAATGATAAAGCACAAGTTTATATTAATTTTAACTGCGTTCTATTTCGTCAATATTTTGCAGCTTGGTATCAATCCAAAGGAGCTAGCCCACGAAGCTCTTGCTTTAATCCTTTATCACATTGAGGCTTGTACCTATGCTGGGGTCGATGTTTGCAAGGATCTACAACAATCCTCAAAACAAAGATGGTAATAGAAATTACTTTTTTATTCTCCAAGGCACTATAGGGTTAACTTTCCCATTAAATGTTAGTCTCTATCCAAGAACTGCGTTCTATTTCATCAATGTTTTGCAGCTTGGTATCAATCCAAAGGAGCTAGACAACGAAGCTCTTGCTTTAATCCTTTATCACATTGAGGCTTGTACCTATGCTGCGGTCGATGTTTGCAAGGATCTACAACAATCCTCAAAACAAAGATGGTAATAGAAATTACTTTTTTATTCTCCAAGGCACTATAGGGTTAACTTTCCCATTAAATGTTAGTCTCTATCCAAGATATATTCTCTAGAAGGGATGCTTCACATTTGAAATTGCTGCAACTTGGTCCATTTAATCGGTGGAATTCCTGTGTGTTTGCCAATGATGTTGTTTTTCTTATTAATAGGCTATGCTGGTTAGGCGATGATGGATACTTGACTACCTGCTTATCTCTTCTTCACATTAATACTTGGGGTCTATATTTAGCTCTGTTTAACTTTGCTTCATTTTAATATCGGGGGTCTGTATTTTGTTATGTTCATGATAAAGCACAATTTTATATGAAGTTCAACTGTGTTCGATTTCATCAATAGTATGCAGTTTCACATCAATCTAAAGGACCTAGACAATGAGGCTCTTGCTTTACTCCTTTATCACATTGAGGCTTGTATCTCTGTTTGGATCTATGTTTGCAAGGACATATCACAATTCTCAATAAACATGAAATCCAATCTCATCTGCAAAAGATATTACAGTTTTGGTCTTCGGGGAAGTTTATGACATTGAAACTGAAAACCCATCTCGTCCGCAAAAGATATCACAGATATCAATCTCTTCTGCAGAAGATATTACAGTTTTGAGCTCCGGAGAAGTTTATGACACTAAAACTATGTATCATTTAGTTGGAGCTGGACCAGGAAAAATAATCCTCTGGGAAACAGCCATCTATGGGTCCATTAGGTAGTTCTTTTGACTCAGCTTCTTGTTTTTTTTGTTTTCCTTTTATATATAATTGTAGACTAAGCTTGCCTCTGGATCAGGAATCCATAAGCATCTGCTCAAAACCTTCTTCAATGGACATTGGGTTCACAATGAAAGTGCCAGCCATCAACAAATCAGGAAAAAGAAAATTAAACCTATATTACCGTTACAGCCATCTATGGCTCCATAAGGTAGTTCTTTTGACTCGGCTTCTTGCTTTTTTTTGTTTTCCCTCTAGTTAAGGAATTCCAGAAGCATTTGGTCAAAACCTTCTTCAAGTAACATTAAGTTCACAATGGAAGTGTCAGCCATCAACAAAGCAAGAACAGAAAAATAACAGATTATTGTTATAGCAGAAATCTTTGGTGTCGAGAACACAGCTAGGTTCAGTTCAGTTCAATGATATATCATCCCATTGCAGCCGATGTGGTATTCCACTATGCAGCGTTCATCAATTTCTCAATCTTTTCATGCATCAATGCCTACTCCAACCCATACAGTTGCTTAGTAGGCTGCACAGCTGCCACATCTACCCCGTTAAAGGTGGAAATCAGTGTCCAATTCCATTGTTTCCACCAGATTATACCAGGAATGTTTTGGAAAAGGCCAAATGGGAAGTGGCTGCCTTAACCCCCTTTGAGCTCTCTGCATATCCGGTAGTGATTCCTTCACTTTCATATTTTCTTGAAAAAGGTTCACAGCAAGTTTCCAATTTAATCCTTTAGAGTCAGACAACTTTTTCTTGTGCAAAAGAGGATAAAGAAAGCGACCAACCAAGTTGTACAGGTGGCGATTGTATTCTACTGCTACTTCTTGATATGCAGGTTGTGATGCAGATACTGTCACACTTCCTGATGGAAGCCAGGTTCAACTAGTACGGAAGGTTGGGTAGTGGAGCTACTGCTGATCCTAATGAAGTGAAGCCAGTGTCATGGTGTTTATACTTCATACGGGGAGCAAAGGAGATCATTATACTTCATACAGGAAGCAAAGGATATCAAGCTATATACATCAATAAGTGCCAGAGGTTCAGCAAGATACATGAAGGTTGGGCATTGGAGTTACTGCTGATCCTAGTTAAGTGAGCCAAGATCAACTAGTACAGGAAGGTTGTCATTGGAGTAACTGTTGATCCAAGTGAAGTGAGCCAGTATTATGATGTTTATACTTCATACATGAGATCAAGCTATAATACATCAATGAGTGCATTTGAATAACAGGAAGGTTGGGCATTCGAGCATTATGATGTTGTCGAGGGAGAGATCCAGCTATGAGTGCCAAAGATTCAGTAGGATCGTTGGTCCTCCTTTTTACTAATGTTCTGTAATGCTTACATCAACTTTTTGTAAAGCATCACTTGTGAAGCTTATGAGTTCTAAAGCTATGAGTGCCAAAGCTTCAGCAGGATGGTTAACCCTTCTTTGCACTACCATTTTCACAATGTTGTGTAATGCTAAGTGACATCAACTTTTTGTAAATCATCACTTGTGAAGCTCATGATTTCTAACAGTTAAACAGTTTTCTCTCTCTGTAAACCAAAAATTACACAAATTTCTGAAATATAAAATGGTTAAGAATTCTTGGTAGAGGAGCATCATTCAATGTAGAGGTGCAGTTTTCTCTGTGTAAACAGAAAATTACACAAATTTCTGAAATATAAATGGTTAAGAATTCTTGGTAGAGGAGCATCATTGAATGTAGATGTGCTACGCTTTTCATCAGAAAGCACCTTATATGCTTTTATTTTGACTTGACTTTGTGTCTACAAATTCAGTAACATTTAAATTATTGAGATTGGTTGCTTTGTAAAAACATGCATAATCATATACTGACAACAAAAGGTTTGTGAATCTTGATTACCAACATTTTTTTTGCCTTCTGAAGTTTCACAGAAATCTTTTAGGATATATGTAAATAAGGGAAGGATTCATTCTGTAGATGCACTTCCAACCTTATGCGCACCAGCATAATCACTTTTTGAGTGAATTGCAGCTAGTTGAATTTCCTGCAAAAGTGATTGCTCAGATTTGTTTATGTAAATTCCAGGTTACAGCATTCAAAATTTTGAAGTTATCAGTAACCAGAATCCTGAACTAGAATATGCCACTTTGATTTTTTAGTAAACTTACAATTAACTTGAGCATTACAAAGACTACAATCACAAGGAAGGGAGGCCAATATCTAGAACTTCAGTCTGTCGCCAAATTCTCTAAAGCAAACTTCTGCATATGCTTTAAAATCAGGCCGTTCATTCTTTGATACTGAACAGATTGTAAATTATAGTCTATTTGGGGACTGAGCCATCCGCCATAGGCATCTTCCAAAGTCTGGGGGTAAATCGAAGTGATATAATGTGATATGCGGTTCAATACCTGCGAAATTCGTAACCCAGGAATCGGTGCATTGCAACGATTGCATTAGCACAGTTTGTTGTAATACTGAATGGAAAGGAATGGATCAAGAATTTTCCCAGCGATGTAAGTCAAATATATTACCATTGCCAATAAGCTCGTGAATAAGATTATTGTAATGTAGGATTGCAGCTCCTTAGGATTGATGGCACCCCTTCCATCGGCAAAAACGCATCCAGTAAAGTTGAGAGAATTCTATTAATAATATACGAAATATTTGTTTGTCTGAGTGTTACCCGGTATTAGCCCAGACCGTAAACAGAGACCCGGTATTTGGTTCAGATGTCAGTTCGAGGTTTCGTCTCGGCATAGTTTAACACAATTTCGTTTGCTTGCGGGACTCTCCAATCCATCGCTCACGCTCAGCAGAACTCTCCAATCCTGTAGAGGTGGTTTGGGTGATTGATCCATTTATTGCATCCATTACAGAAATTCTTTAAATCCATTTATTTTGGCATCCATGGCATCATGAGTCCATAGCGTACTTTTGGAAACGACCATAGAACTTAGGAGGGTTCTATGTTCATCTCAGAACGGCATCCAGAGTCCACAGAAATAGATGGAGAACGGGTCGTTTGCATCGCCAGCAGAAGCAGAACGACGACTGCCTGTTTCCACGTGGCACTATAAACCAGATGGGCCAAGTGGCGTACGGAAGCCCTGGATTGTGGCCAACTGGAGAGATGCAAGTGGCGTACGGAAAGACTTAATCGGATGAATATGGGCGTACGGAAAGACTTGGAGAGCCGTTGGATGCCTGCCACGTGGCCCCTATTCAGCCCTTAGATTTGGTCGTCAGATGCCCGCCAAGTGGAACCTCTTCAGCTCTCCGATTCCGCCGTCGGATGGCCACCAAGTGGCACCTTTACAGCGCTCAGATTCAGCCTCGGATGGCCGTCACGTGGCACCTTTACAGCGCTCAGATTCAGTGGTTGGATGGCCGCCAAGTGACACCTTTACAGCGCTTGGATTCAGCCGTTGGATAGCCTCCAAGTGGCACGTTTACAGCACTCAGATTCAGCCGTTGGATGGCCGCCAAGTTTCATCTCCTCAAGCGTCAGATTTGGCCGTTGGATGTTCACCACGTGTCACCTTTTTCACTCGTTCGATTCGGCCGTTGGATGTTCGCCACGTGTCACCTCCTCACTCGTCAGACTAAGCCGTCGGATGGCCGGAATGTGGCACTTCTTCAGCCGTCAGATTCGGCCGTCGGATGCTGTCCAAGTGGCAGCTGTTCAGCCCTCAGATTCGGCCATTGGATGGCCGCCAAGTGGCACCTCTTTAGCCCTCGATTTCGATCGTCGGATGGCTGCCAAGTGGCATCTCTTTAGCCGTCAGATCTGGCCGTCGGATGGCCTCCAAGTGGCACCTCTTCAGGGCTCAGATTCAACCGTTGGATGGCCTCCAAGTGGAACGTTTTCAGCCCTCAGATTTGGCTGTCAGATGGCTTCCAAGTGGCACCTCTTTAGTCCTCAGATTTGGCTGTCGGATGGACGCCAAGTGGCATATCTTCAGGCCTTAGATTCCGCCGTCGGATGGCCTCCATGTGGCAGCTCTTCAGCCCTCAGATTCGGATGTCCAATGGCTACCAAGTGTCATCTCCTCACGCGTCAGATTTGGAATCGAATGGCCGCCAAGTGTCATCTATTTACTCGTTAGATTCAGCTTTCCGTACGCCCATATTCATCCGATCAAGTTTTCCGTACACCACTTGGCATCTCTGTACACCAGTTGGCCACAATCCAGGGCTCTCCGTACTCCACTTGGCCCATCCAGCTTGGTTTATAGTGCCATGTGGAAACGGGCATTCGTCGTTCTGCTTCTACTCGCGATACAAATGACCCGTTCTCCATCGATTTCTGTGGACTATGGATGCCGTTCTGAGATGAACACAGGACCCTCCTTGTTCTCCATCGTTTCCAAGTGTACGCCATGGACTCTTGATGCTGATGCCATCGATGCCAAAATAAATGGATTTCTGTAATGCCAAAATAAAATAAATGGATTTAAAGAATTTCTGTAATGGATGCAATAAATGGATCAATGCGGGATACCCAAATCACGTCTACAGGATTGGAGAGTCCCGTCTGCACATACTTCACTTAATTCTTATATCAGTCCCACACATAAATCGAGTCCAAGATTTCTACAGGAGAGTCCTGTAGTTACTCACTAACAAATACAAACCCCTTCCATTACCATATTTCATACTCTCGTTAATCAGATCACTCAGAAATTAATCCATAAAGACACAGTTATATCCAGATTTTAACTCACACAGAACTTTCATTCAATAAAAATGATTACATGAGATCTATGGCATGCTCAACCCAAGATGGATGCCCTTCTATATCACATACTACTCTGCCTATGCCCGTAGGCTTACATTTATAAAGAACACAGTCATTAACTAAATCCCATCATTTCCTCAACTCCATCCTATATCTCTTCTTAAATAGAACTCAATCTATCTATCCGAATGACGTTACTAGTTAATAATATCGGAAATCCTGATTTTGTTGGTCTCTCTGTCTGCAAGTTGCAACTGCTCATTGCCCATCGATATTAATAATTTATTTAAATTCATGAAATCAATGGTCCTTTGTGTTGCAGCGATGCCCTCAGATGAATTTGTCATGGGTACAGACAAGCCGGCAGGGATTGAGATGCCTATAAAACCCTTTTGCTTGCTCTGAAACATGTTAAAAGGAATCAAAGAAAAAGACGAGTCTGTCAAGTCCCCCATAACTTAAGTGGCTACTCGAGCAATAAAACATTTGTGGAAGCTTTTGGAAACATGATTAATAAGATATCCATATCCCAAGTGATACTAACGAAGAACTAACTTCATGTAAGGGATGGGATCTTAATTTCAAAGAAATTATTACAGGTGGACTACAATATAGAACCTGAAACTTGTCTTGGCAAAGCTCTACAGCTGCTGCGTGGGTCGACAACAGAACATAATGAGCAGCAATGTATGGTTCCACTGTAGAGTTCCCACCACTGCAGTTGCCTGAGCCAAAGAGGAAATTGTCCAGAACTTCACTCTGTCGCCAAATTCTCTGAAGCAAACTTCTGCATATGCTTTGAAATCCTCCCTGCACCCAAACATCAGGCCGTTCATGTCTTTGAACAGATTGTGAATTATAGTCTAAGCATAGTACAATGAAATAAAAGAGAGTTACAATCTTTGGGAGCTGAGCCATCCGCCATAGGCATCTTGCAAACTCTGGGGTATCGATGTGATATAACGCGGTATGTGGTTCATTACCTGCGAAATTCGTAACCCAGGAATCGCATTACAACGATAGTATTACCACAGTTTGTTGTATTACTGAAGAGAGAGACAGCTGCTATTTGATAAATCAGTTTATATAAACAGATCGATCGTCTCAGCGTAGAAAGCCAGTTGAACACCATTTCGCACACTTCGTAAATTTGCATAATATAGTCTGTTTGCTTCTACGGACAGATCGTCCTCTTTGTGTATCCATCGCTCCCGTTCGGCGGGACAGTTGCTTGGTATCCTGCAGAATGAGAGCACTGCCATCCAACCGTTAGATCCCTGAATTCACAAAAAGAACTCACCGTCGCATGGATGCCAAGTGGCATCTTCTCATTCGTCGGATTCGACTGTCCGATGGCCACCAAGTGGCACCTCTTCATGTGTCATAATTCGACTGTCGGATGGCCGGCAAGTGGCATCTCTTTATGCGTCGGATGGCCTCCACATGGCATTTCCTTACTCCTCAGATCCCGTCGTTGGATGGCCTCCAAGTGGCGTCTCCTCGCTCCTTCGATCTAGCCGTTGGATGGTCTTCAAGTGTCATCTCTTCATCCCTCCGATTAGGCCGTCAGATGGCCGCCAAATGTTTTTTCCCCAGCCCTCCGATGCCGCCATTGGATGTCCACCAAGTGTCTCCTCCTTGGCCCTCCGATGCCTCCGTCGGATGGCCTCCAAGTGTCATTTTGTCAGTGCTACGATGCGTTCGTCGGATGGCCGCCAAGTGTCTTCTCCTCAACCCTGAAATGTGGCCGTCAGATGGCCACCAAGTGTCAACTCCTCAGCCCTTCGATGCGGCTATCGGATGGCCGCCAAGTGTTAGCCGTCAGTCCTTCGATGCGGCCGTCGAATTTCCGCCAAGTGGCACCTTCTCACTCCTCCGATGTAGCTGTCGAATGGCTGCCAAGTGTCATCTCCTCACTCCTCCAATATAGCCGTCGGATGGCCGCTAAGTGTCACCTCCCACTCCTTCGATGAGGCCATCGGATGGCTTCCAAGTGTCTCCTCCTCAGCCCTCCGATGCGGCTATCGGATGGCCGGCAAGCGGCACCTCCTCGATTCTTTGATGCGGCCGTCGGATGGTCGCCAAGTGGCACCTTCTCACTTCTCCGAAGAGGCTGTTTGATGGCCGCCAAGTGGCACCTCCTCACTCCTCTAATGCGGCCGTCTGATGGCCTCCAATTGTCACCTGTTCACTCCTCCGATGTGGTCGTCGGATGATTGCCAAGTGGCACCTCCTCAGCCCTCCGATGCAGCGATTGGATGGCCTCCAAGTGGCACCTCCTCACTACTCCGATGTGGCCGTCGGATGGTCTCCAAGTGTCTCCTCGTTATCCCTCTGATTCGTCCGTCGGATGGCCGCCAAGTGGCGCCGCCTTACTCCTCCGATGCGGCTATCGGATGGCCACCAAGTCTCCTCCTCCTCTACCAACATTCGAACAGGAGAACTTGAAGAATGATTTCATTTGTTTTTTAATTCAACAACCATCATCTCTATGAGGAAAGGATGTGCGTTTGGAGCTTGAAGGATAAGATCTTAGTATAATTTCAAGTGTATAAGCCTCTCACAGCGTCCTCCGCACTGTCGAGCGCAGAGATAGCATGGATGTAATAATTGGGCAATGACAAGCCTGGCATGTGGTTCTTGTTTTGAAATCTCTTCCAAAGTGAGGAGCTTCGAAAAGGGCGATACAGGCAATACTGAGATCTTCGAGAGTGAGGAGCTTCAACTAGAGATTGACACATGGCAGAGAGACTGGGCCAACCAGAAGTTGACACATGGCGGAGAGATCGGGTGAATGGCAGGTTGACACATGACGGAGAGAGACTGGGCCAACTAGAAGTTGACACATGGCAGAGAGACCCGGTGAATGGCAGAGAGACTCGCTCCCAAATATGGGATAACCCAGAGAGGTCCATTTTTGGGAGCGAGTGGAACCAGGGTTTTTTATTGCTTTGGCGTTTCTTTGCAGATGGGAAAGTGTCTCCCATTACTCCAGCGCTTCGTAATACCGATTTCGTTGGCGTTTCTTTCAGGGTTATGTATTTTCAAACATAATAATTGAATATTTAACATCTTTTATTGGAATTTCATAGAAATTATAATCCTATGACCGGCTTGAATGAAATGAATATGGAACTTGTTTTGTCGGAATTCTAGTAGAACTTACCGCCAATAGCTGCTTGAATAAGAATGTTTCGAAACCTCTGTTTCTTGGAAATAAAAACCAAGGCTGGTCTGTTCAAAGTTCAAACCTCTGTTACTTGAAAATAAAAAATTAATATGAAATTGAAATGAAATCTGCACATGCAATTTGGAAGAAGTAGTTTTATTATGACACTGGGCAACAATATGTTAAACCTACGGATGCACCAGGAAGTCAGTCACAAACACTTGAATTTGAAATTTTAACATAATTTATATTTAAATTGTCTACACATGCATTTCAATTTACGAGTTAAAGATGGATTAGATTGGTAAATGTATAAAGCAACAACTCTCTGCCGGAAGTTTTCAAAGTCAGATGCCATCTCGATTTACTTCTGAGTGTCTCTCAGAATCTTGGAAATTAGAGATGGAAGGAATTTTCTTTTTATGACGGACATCCATTTTACCATTTTTTCATCTCCAGTGATTATTTGTCCAACTTAGATTGCACACATGATTGGAAAGTTATTAGATGTTGAGCTGCAGTAATGTGGAAATCATATTCACAAATTATAGGAGAGTCAGATTCTGAAATCATTTTCCTGCATTTCAATAGTTGCTATTATAATTATACTCATTTTTGTTTCCACTTGGCAGCCTTGTGTGTATTGTTCTTTGGCAAATCGAATTTTCAGAGGCGCGTTGCATTTGTAATGGGGAAGTCAAACCCAGTGAAATGCATTCTTCCTTCGTTTTAGACAACATGACCCAAAGAAAGCTCAATCAAGTCCAGTTGACCCATCTAATTTCGACGGAGATAATGTAGATGCAGATTACAAGTCAGGTTACAACAGAAAGTCTATGATGGTGATTAATGTTCACTGAGATTACTTTGGCTTATTGAACCTTGAAATGAAATAAAAGAATTCACTAAATTAAAATGAACATCTATTACTGCTGTGTAAATTAAAATGAATCATGTATGATTTTGAATCATCTTGGACACTTTCTCCTAACACTTGGGGCTGATTTTACTCCTCATGGTTTGTTGTTCAAGGCTGCAACATATCAGTTTCTTGAGTATTCCTCACATGGTTCGAATCCTCAAGCACTTTTCCCCTCTTATCAGTGGATTTCAGTTGCTCTACGTGGGTCCAGTTTTCATCCAGCAACTGTCTATGTTCCTGATTCGGTTGAGCACATTATTATTCTTCTAAAGGGGAAGATTCCTTCAGACATAATCATTTAGTTTGGATGGATAAGTTCACATGCCAGGCCCCAGGATACTTGTCCACAGAAGAACAGATTGATCATTATTTTTACCTGCTTAGTTTGAGGGGGGTATTTTTCCCATGAGGTTTTTCCCTGTTTCCTTGCTTATATTGAGTAGTTACTTTTTTTCATTTTAGATGTAATGGGTGACCTTTTTTCTTAGTTATCGGGGCCCACATTGTCCAAGTGAAGATTCGCCGGGGGGCGGGGGGGTGGTGTTAGGATTATAATCCTCCCTTGTCCTTTGGTCAGTTACCTAGAGTCAGTTTAGTCATCAATTGGGTCCACTAGTACTATTGGGTCCACTTGGCCTAATGGGGCCATATGTACTAGTCATTGGAGTGTGAGGAACATTTCTAGAGGTTAACTGCCACTTACTGCATGTGCATGCATCACATTAAGCACCTCCTAGACCAATCCCTACATTTTAGGATCCATTGGGAGTCCTGACACCAACCTACTTTAGTTAATTGGAGTTAGTACTAGTTAGTCTTAGTTAGCTTCCAGTTAATTTTAGTTAGTTCACAATCAATTAGCTAGTGCTAGCAATGCATGGCTAATGCATGGCTGCATGTGGAGTAGACGCCTTTTCCCACCTACCACACTCAGTTGCACTGAATTAACTAGCTATCACTGATTGATTGAGTTGTTGGACATCTGGGAGTTGATCTCTTGGACTTCGATAGTGATTTAGACAAGTTCAGTTACCCATGCAATTAGGTAGAGTCAATCAATTCGAATTCCTCTCTCATGCATTTGAATTGATTGGTTATTAATACCAGTGTATTACATTGTAATTATTATCCAATTAATTTTTGATTAATGAAAGCATTCACAGCTGCAAGCCATTTTTTTGCACTCTTTCATTCTTCAATTACTGAGTAAAATTGTCTGATCTATTATATGAGTTGTGTGTTGATCCATAGATCTATGTGCTCAATTTAATACTTGAATAGGTTCTACCTTGTTAAGCCATTTTCTTGGGCTTCATGCTGCAACTAGGATATGACATTTTTTATGATAGTAATTTGTTAGTTAGGAAGACAAACAGTCTCTGGCTAGTACAATGCAAAAAAAAAATGACTGGTATTTTTTTGTAGTCCCACTAGAAACAAACTAAAAATGGAAGGATGAAACAGATTTTGGAAATGTCGTGAGGCTAGGCCTGACAAGACTATGGAAACTCGTTATGTAATCTGCTTTTTATGATAATATAGTATCTTAATTTACAAAAAAGAAGAAGATTAACATGGTATCTTAATATTTAAAAATCAAGGAAAGCGATGAGAGTCCCATTTTGGAATCATCAGTAGATATAATCCACCATCAATTACATCATCCTTGAAATTTAATGGTAAAATTCAAGAAGCGGAGAAATACATATGGAACCAACTAGAGGTTCTCCAACTATTGAAAGAAAACTTGGATTTAACACAAAATAAAATGAAACAACAAGAATATGAAAACTATAGTGAAAGGAAATTTGAACGAACATATTAGGTATTTTATAGGAGAGAACCATACAAACAATGTCTATCAAACGAAAAAAAATAAGGAGAACAAATTAGCACCCAAGTACTATGGTCCCCATATAACGCTGCAGAGGATTGGAAGTATGTATTACAAATTGGAGTTTCCTCCATCTTCTTGTGTACATAAACTATTCCGTGTTTCTTTCCTGAAAAAGTAATTGGAGACAACATCCTAGACCACACTATTTCTCTAAATATTTATAAAAAAGAAAACATCTTACTAGAACCTTAAACATTCCTTGGAACATGGATCAAACAATTTCCAAATTGAGCAATTATGAAGTATCTCATAAGTGGAGAAAATTTCCAATAGAAGAGCCAACATGGGAAAATGAGCTCTTGATGTAGAAATATCAATAGCTAAATAAATGTTGAGGACAACACTTATGTGAAATGGAGGGTCATGTCACACCCTAGAAACTTTGGCCTTACATTTCAATTATTATATTGGTATTATCTTTATTGGTCTGCTAAGACCTTAATTGTAAGTTTGAGTCATGTGTATACTTTCAATTATTATATTGGTATTATCTTTATTGGTCTGCTAAGACCTTAATTGTAAGTTTGAGTCATGTGTATACTAACGATACCTAGATTAGAGATGTTCTCACCTCATCTTGTATGTTTGATACATTGTAAAGAGGATTCTTATTCATCTCTTTATTTCATTCTCAAGGTATTGGATATATTTAATATTTAGTCTATGTGGCCATCACTTGAGAAACCCTCAAACAACTTATTTGAAATTATCAATAAATCCACTTTGTGGACTACGATTTGGATGATTTTTTTCTTTTAAATATGGTATTTGGGTGAGAAGAACTCAAAACAATAACTAGGCTCTTCATATTAAGCATAAAAATGTTTCATAAATCAAGTTGAATATTGGCATCCTCATTTTCCTTGAGAAACATGCAAAAAAGCATGCACTTTTTTTTCCCCAAGAAACAAGTATGATACCATTTGTAGTGATCTTTAACCTAGAACTTAAATCACAAATGATATATAAGGCCCTTAAATTTCAAAAACTATAATATACATTCACATCATAAACAACACAAGAATGTAGAAAGACCCTCTTAATGTAATATAACTCCATCAAATACTCATTATGGAATCAATCACTCCACAAGTCATGCTTGCTACAAAATAACACATCCAACGTATATGCATACATTGATACTCATGGATATTTTATACCTTGTCATGAGTATTCCTAAGGGGTCTATGTCAACTATCCCTTATTATTATGTTATTTATTCTAACTACTTAGTAGGTCAATTTATTACCCCCAATTATGAAGATATTCCATAATTATGGTCACGTTACATATATTATCCTTTTAAATATCTCCCTAGGTATCCATGTTATTCTTCCTAGGTAAATTATACTAGACTTGACATCCACTTAAAAAGTTGTCCAAAAGTTAGTTATACTACTGTAAATAACATCACACCAAAATTCTTTTAAAGTAGATCTCCCACCATGGTACCATGGTACAAATAGATTTACATAAATTTAAAGAAAATCAAATATTAAACCAAACCAATAATTAAGCTATATCAATAAATAAATAAATAATGATAGATAAACCTAAATATTATATAAGAGAAGATAAATTTCTTTGGTTTCACAATTGTACTAAAAAGGAAGAAAAGTAGTTAGATGATACATCAATTCTAGTTGTGAAAAAAAGTAATAATAATAATAATACAATTCCTTATAAAAAAAATTATTGTTGAGAAATGTCATGTTTATTAATTTAATGTTATTAGGGTAATGCTAATATCGTGTAGATATATATTTAATAACAAATTTTGAATCAATAGATTAGGTGAAGTGTCATTTTTTGAATCAATAGATTAGGTGAAGTGTCATTTTTTTAAAATGTAGGCATATGTTTATAAAGTTTTTGAATAAACAAATTAGGTAAAGTGGGTATATATTCCATAATTATGGTCACGTTACATATATTATCCTTTTAAATATCTCCCTAGGTATCCATGTTATTCTTCCTAGGTAAATTATACTAGACTTGACATCCACTTAAAAAGTTGTCCAAGAGTTAGTTATACTACCATAAATAACATCACACCAAAATTCTTTTAAAGTAGATCTCCCACCATGGTACAAATAGATTTACATAAATTTAAAGAAAATCAAATGTTAAACCAAACCAATAATTAAGCTATATCAATAAATAAAAAAATAATAATGAATAAACCTAGATATTTTATAAGAGAAGATAAATTTCTTTGGTTTTACAATTGTACTAAAAACGAAGAAAAGTAGTTAGATGATACATCAATTCTAATTGTGGAAAAAAAGTAATAATAATAATAAAACAATTCCTTATAAAAAAAATATTGTTGAGAAATGTCATGTTTATTAATTTAATGTTATTAGGCTAATGCTAATATCGTGTAGATATATATTTAAAAACAAATTTTGAATAAATAGATTAGATGAAGTGTCATTTTTTTAAAATGTAGGCATATATTTATGAAAAATTGAATAAACCGATTAGGAGCAGTACCATTTTAATGTAAGTATATGTTTATAAAGTTTTTGAATAAACAAATTAGGTAAAGTGGGTATATATTCATACAAAATTTGAATAAAAATGTCAATTTTAAATTTAAATGTAAACTATGGAAACAGTTTAATTCCAGGTATATATTTATAAAGTTTTTGAATAAACAAATAAGGTGAAAGGTCATTTTAATAAAAAAAGTTGAATAAAAATGCCAATTTTAAATTTAAATGTGAACTATGGAAACAGTTTAGTTAAAAATTAAATTTTGTGGTTAAATTTGTTTATGAGTAAAACTTTGATGATCCAAATCGTTAACAATAAAAATGCAACTTTAACTTTGATTGAATTCCTAAGTGTCAAGGGATTGAAAAATTCAATGACATTGATTGTCGCTGAAAGCTTGAATGTTCTGATCTGATGTGTGTCTAAGTCAAACCCAGGGTATGTGACAAAACATTTAATTGATATCGATTGGTACTTATCTATAAATTTTATTCCTTTTTGCTTCTAGAAAGGATGTCAAAGATTGAATTTATAATTAGAACTAACAGATTCATCCTCTCTCGATCACAGATTCAGTGACTGCAAGTTTTAATAACAACGTGGAATAAAGGACATCACATATTCAATTTATTATTCAAACTAGCAGATTCATCCTCTGGCTGCAAGTTTTAATAACAACGTGGAATAAAGGATATCACATATTCAATTTATTATTCAAACTAACAGATTCATCCTCTGTCTATCACAGATTCAATGGCTGCAAGTTTTAATAACAAAGTGGAATCTTTTAATTGTTTCGTCACTATATATATATAAAAGAACGATATGGCTTACAGTGGTGTGGCAGCCATGGCTCGCAATTGTATAGCAGCCATGGCTTACAGTGATATGGCAGCTAGTTGTCATACCCTGCATATGGAGCTTCAACTTCATTGGGTTTGTAAGAGCATCTGGGCTGGAGGGTATTTTAAGAAGAAGTTATCTTCACATAAAGATTAGATCCTGTATCATCATCTTGTTACTCAATGGGAGTTTCTAAGAAACCTGGTCTTGTTGGTGTTTGAGGGACTAGACTATGATACCGGATCAGATCCTGTATCATTATTTAGTTTCTCAATTTGGTTTCGAAGAGAATTTGGGCATGTTGGTGTTTAAAGGATTAGATGATGATACTGGATCTCTCTGTGTGAAGAGAGCTTCTTTACAAATAACGTTCAAAGCCCAGATGCTCTCTATTAGAAAACCCTAATGGTCTAATACCCTAATGGAGTAAGCTCAATATAAATGATTCATTGAGAACTCTTTTCATACGAAGCAGCTATAGCAGGTAGCTGCCATACCACTGCAAGCCATGTCGTCGCTATATTTATTCTATGATTAATTCTTATTATAGGAAGATTTGCTTTCTATTGACAATGATGATATACACTCAGAGAAGTTATAATGCTTATGGACAATGATGATATACAGTGAGAGAAGTTGTATTTTGGTTGTAATGCTTTTGTTAGATTTGCTTTTTATTGTCTTTTTACCATTTTTTCATCTCCAGTAATTCTTTGTCCAACTTAGATTGCACACATGATTGGAAAGTTATTAGATGTTGAGCTGCAGTAATGTGGAAATCATATTCACAAATTATAGGAGATCAGATTCTGAAATCATTTTCCTGCATTTCAATAGTTGCTATTATAATTATACTCATTTTTGTTTCCACTTGGCAGCCTACCTTGTGTGTATTGTTCTTTGGGAAATCGAATTTTCAGAGGCGCGTTGCATTTGGAATGGGGAAGTCAAACCCAGTGAAATGCATTCTTCCTTCGTTTTAGACAACATGACCCAAAGAAAGCTCAATCAACTCCAGTTGACACATCTAATTTCGACGGAGATAATGTAGATGCAAATTACAAGTCAGGTTACAACAGAAAGTCTATGATGGTGATTAATGTTCACTGAGATTACTCTGGCCTATTGAACCTTGAAATGAAATAAAAGAATTCACTAAATTAAAATGAACATGTATTACTGCTGTGTAGATTAAAATGAATCATGTATTACTGCTATTTTGTGAGATTGTCTTAAGTGCTCAAAACTCTTTCTTTGACCTAATTATTTTATATTCATAAATCAGTGGCTGATTGCTGATATCTCCATTTCACAAAAGTGATATAGACAAACTGGATATTTGTTGTTTCTTCAAATTTATATGGTTTATATTTGATAGATTTCTTGAGATTACCTGCTAACCAGAAGATGGGTGGCGATTTATCTTGATGACAACTAAGTTTATATATGCATTTGGCATTGATGATTTCTTTCATTGGTCTTAAATTGGGGTGGTGATTTAGCTTGTAACTACTAAATAAGATATGATCTTGGTATTAGAAAGGACCTAACTCGGATTATATATTATAGAAAATATAATAAGTTTAATTAGAATTTTAATATTGAAAAAATGATTAAGGGAGGATGGGGAGTTTATTTTGGTTTCTAAAACAACTACAAATCAATATATCAAATTATAAGGAACTCAAGCTACTTCATTTAATTTATCCAAGGGTCTAGTTTGCACTTTTCAAGTCAATATGTAGCTAATTTGTACATGTTGAGAAAATTTATTAACATTTTAGAAACACTCATATAAATCAAACTCTCACAAACATGAAAAGGGATGATTTTAGGGGCGAATTTTAGCCCAGTGGGCTATTTTTCCATGTTTTTCTCCCAAAGAAGATTCGCCATTTTGCATTTTTTGAAGCCCCATTTCGCCCAATTTTGATGGGGTAAAATTTTTTCACCCTAAAAATCACCAAATTATTATATAAACGATATAAAATCCTTGGAAATTAAATTATTTTTTGAAAAATATCGCCAATCATTTTATAGTTGTCGTTTTAAGAATTGGTATTATTCGCCAACATTTATACACTTTTAAATAAGTATGGTTCCTTAAAATCATCCCTGAGTTACATGAGAATGATCAAAGAAAATAATGTTAAAGGAAACTAAATTGAGACCGAAAAGATAATGAAACCACAAGTTAGAATTCCACCTCATATAAATTCTTATAACCATTACAAGTGGTCACATCCAATTATTTGTACTCTACCATCCTTAATGCTCCATGTATCGACTTCAAATCCATACAACAAATCACCCACCTCCATGAGAAATTATTCATATGGAATTCCCTCTAGCGTTAAACACTATAATGTGGGGAAACCCCATATATCATATTACTCTTTTGATCCTTCATGCACATGCTTACATGTAGGAATGAGTATCTTCTACTCAGTTTCTCTTCATGTCGCCTAGATTCATGGCTCCATGTGTAGCAAAGTGTGGCAATGCTGCTACCACATATGTGGCTCCTCTAGTTCATAACCCTCATTACCCATTTCTTAGCACTCCATTAGGACCTCTATGCCATCGACATGCTCATCCTCCCAGCTTTTTGCAAGGATGTGTATATGCTTTAAGAAAAACACATCCACTCAAATTGTACCCTACAATCCAAATTATGTGCATAATAATCCAAATAATATATAAGAATAAATGGAACAACCAAAACCAAGAAGGTGGACGCCAATCCCTGAATTCTCTTGAAAATACTAGAGGAAATCCTAACCCTACAAATAAGGATCCTACCAAACCCACTAAGTAGAACAAGATCCCCTAGCTATAGATTAATAATCCATGATCCTTTTGTGGAGTTTCTGAAAATGGTAAATAGTTTTTTTAAACCATCCATTGAGGAACTAAAAATATCTCTAAGCACAAAAAAGAGGACCTTACCAAATGCGTGCATATAATATATTGGAATGCAACTGATTTGATAACCAGGAAAGAGGGACTAGCCTTACCAAAAAAATTGACCTTTTAATTGATTAGGTAAGTTTGAGAACGACTCCCTTATGTGTGAGATCAACCCATCAACAATTCATGGCCCCATGTGTAGTGGTGCTATGTGTGGAAATGCTTCTACCACATATGTGGCTCCTCTAGTTCATAACCCTCATTACCCACTTCTTGGCCCTCCATTAAGATCTTTGGCCCATCAACATGCTCATCCTCCCTCCATTCTGCAAGGGCATGTTTATGCTAAGTGTTTGTGCTAGAAATTGTTTCCAAGGCCAAAGAAACAAGCCAACACAATCTCAAATAAAACTCAATAAAACAAACTAGGTTTAGGGTTTCTGATGTATTTTTTTGGTTATAAACTTTTGGGGAAAGACAAGGAATACACTCATGAGCAAAGTAATAACTAAATCATAAACAAAAGAAGACAAAGATGCATAATACATTCAACAAGATCCAACAGAACACAGTATTGAAGTTCATTCATAAAGGACAAGCATCACCAGCATATAAACATAAACCAGTAATGAGTATATCAATTAAGCAACTAGACAAGCTGAACAATGAAGCCAACACAGAAACTGAAGGGTAAAAGTGTCATATATCTCATAATTTCATCATCAAATGCATACAAGAGCTTTGATACTTAACTCATGAACAAGTCTGCAGACCTTCTGAAGCTATCCCAAAAATCCAACCCTCTCAATGACCTTCTAATCTCTCTAAATAGTGTTTTTTACAAAATCAGTTAAGGGTCAAAAACCCTAACTGTCTTCCATCCACTCGATGAGGTAAAGTAAAAAGTACAATACTACAAAACATGATTTTTTCTAAAAAATAGTAAACACTAACTAATATGTTTCTCAAAAAGATAACAAATAACTGAAATGAACAAGTGACTCATAGATCCTTTGCTGCCTCAGCAAGCAAAGTAATGCCCTCTAATGCTTGAGCTTTCTTCTTAGCTCGCTTTTGCTCCTGCTCCATGTCAGTTATCCTTTTGGTGAGCTCCTCATTTCTTTGCTGCAAGTCCTTGACTGTATTCTCCAACTCTGTACAGTGCAAATCAGTGGTTCTTTTTCTTTTGAGAACCTCTTTAGATACTGCTATCAGCGCCTGACAATGGTCATTGACATCTTGAAGATCTTCTTTAAGCTTTCTGTTAGCCATCATCAGCCCCTCGTTGACCTCTTGCATCTGTTTCATCTGCTGTTTGAACTGCTTAATAATTTTCTGCAAGTTTTCTTTATCTGTTTCAACTGACCTTCCTGTCATGATCTCTTGTTCAAAACTGGGGATCTCAGGTATGTCAAACCCCTTATTTAACAGGTCTGAAATATTAGAGTCTTTCAGAATACCTGCTTGCCTAAGAATAAATTCATCTTCATCTTCCCATTCTTGATCTTCAACAGGAGGTATTTTAGCTTTTTCTTTCTGCTGCTGCTTTAAAAGTTCATTTCTTATTTCAAGAAATATGGCAAACAATTCAGACTCAGGCTGCCTTAACTCTTTTACAGACTGTGATAATCCTTTTACTTTTGCAGGCTGAGAAGAGGAAGCTTTAGCAATTGTTTTTCCCTTGCTTTTAATGTTCAGTTTACCAATTTCTGGCTCTTCATTTGAGGAAGTATCATTCAAGACAGTCTCCTGCTTGGAATTCAATTTAGGATTGATCAGCTTCTTCATATTCCACCTTAGCTTATTTGTTGGCCTGGTTTTAGGCCTCCAATATGGGGTTACAATCCTTTTCTTCTTCTTATTAGGTTTGACTGCTTTGATCTCTGAAGTGAAGAATTTTCTACAGCTTTTAGCATTGACTTATGCTTTAGCAATTGGCTGCTCCTCTTCCAATAAATATCCCTCATCATCAGACAAAATGGTGATGGGACTTCTCTGTTTGGTTTGAACCTCATCTTTGGGCATAGCAACCTTTTCTACAACAGCAGCTTTAATTTCCTTGGAAACTGCTGCTAGTGTCAACTGCTGCCTAGGCTGCAATTCCTCTTCTAAAAACAATGAATACCTGCCTGTAGTGCCAATTGAAAACACCTTGAGTTTACTGTAAACCTCCACATGCTCTGCTGCCTTCTCAACTTTGATATCCTCCTTGTCTTCAAGTTTAGCTTTCTGACCTAATTTTCTCATCATTATCTTCCCTTTGTCTGTTTGCCTCTTAGGCTGCTGATCTTCTTGTTTGACCTGAAAACCTGACCAGAAAAGAAAAAAGTCCCAAGTTTTACCTTCATACTGCAAAGCAGTGCTAATAATCAACTTAATTAGCCCATGATGAAAGATGGACTGAGAAGAATGGTCCATATGCCCTTTGACCCTGCTAGCCATTTTCTGCAAGCTTTTGAATAAGAAGAATGGAAGGTTCATCGTGGACACCCCCACTATATGTTGCAGAAATCTGAAGTGATACTTAAATACATAAGCATACCTGCCCTCGCAAGTAATATAACTCTGCAAATTTCTGATTGGTTCAACCCATTCCTTTCTGAAATTTTGAATAAGGATGCCTTTACTCTAGTCTGGGGTGACATTTGGCAATAGATATCTCTGAGGATCAAAGTTAAAGGGAAATTTCTTAAACCATAGTTCACCTTCATTCTTAATCCCTGTAGCTTCTGCAATCAACTCCACTGTCAGCCTGAAATTAAGAGTATCAAAGGTCACCATGTCATCTTTAAAGCATTGAGCAAACTTACAAGAAACTTGAGCATTATACCCATCTATCTTCTTGAAAAATTCCATCCAACCATCCTGTTGGAATAGTTCAACACACCCAGGGAGTTTTTCAATCCAACCTACATCAGTAGGTTCTGCTCTATTTATCTTACCACTCTTACCCATCTATCTCTAAAGGCTGGAAATTGTCTGGCTTCTTGGGTTCAATTGATAACCTGACAGGTAATGTTTCTTTTCAAATCTCTCAGGTTTCAAAAAAAAAACAGCTCTCCTTAATGTTTTCTTAATACAAGCTGAGTTTTATCACAAAAAACAAAACTTCGATCATTTGAAGTATTCAGACTCTTCACTGCAACTGAGGATTGTCACTCAATTTAGTTGTTATAATGGCTGTCTATCTCCAGCATGTATTCTTACCCCTGTGTATTAATACCAACATCAATCCTCAAACCCTTTTTGGTATCACCTATCAACAATTTCTTCATAGTTAAGACTTTGCAAATGTGATATCAATCACTGGCTTCTCAGGTTAACTGGAGACTACTTGTGTGTTGGATGAGCAAAACAAAACAATCTGCAATCTATTCATATTATGCTTCCTGTAGCCTTAGTATCGAAAATGACACTAGGTCTCCCTGCAATCTTAGTCATTCAACTCATTTATCCCACTGTGTATAAGTATCAGATCTTTTTGTGAAATTTAAGTGCTAAAACATACACAGTTTTCAACCCAGACTCTTTCGAACTTCAACAAATGAATAGTTCAACATAGAGCTATTTTTCAGTCCTCCACTCAACAGAACATCTCAGAATGGCTTAGGCAATTATTTCTTTGGTCGAAATTTCATTTAAGAGCATAATTTATCATTTCCCTCAATCAATTTTTTTGCTAGAACGAACCCCACCGAAAAAGCCCCAAATTTTCAGTTATATTGGCTTATCGTGGAATACCTTTTAATTGATCGACTGCAGATACTTTGAACCGCTCTTCATACTGTTTGAGTACCGACCTGAGAGTTACAGGTGTCTTTCAGGGTCGAATTTAACTCCAGGTGTCAAGCTGAAGAAGACCTAATTTTCTGTTCGACTAGGAAAACCTCCACTAGGCTTTGCAACTGCAATCTCCGTGTTTTTAGGCAGGCACCATCATTCCATTAACTCCTCAGCTTTGAGAAAGAGATAAGAAGTAACTCTCCTCAAGTTAAACTTGATTTAACCGGCCATCTGTCGTGATAAGCTGCTTTATAATTCATGATGACCACGCCCTTCTTCACGATATGAAACCACCTATTCTCATGATGATTCTTGAGAGAGCACGTAGCAAACTCTCCAGAACACTTGATTAGTCACTCATCATTAAAAAACATGCCAAATTTTTGCTAAAAAATCAGAAGAATTGTGGGTCACGATATTCTTGTAGCGCCATTTCGTTAATTTTTGGCTCTAGCGCTACAAGAATAATATTAACGCTATTTTATCGTTGTTTTACAGCTTTTAGGCATTTTGCATGAAGTTTAAAAGCTGCTTGAGTAATGACTATGCTCAGAAAATGATTTATGAATCCATCATTTGATATAATGACTTTTAAAAACTCCTTCAAAATGTAAAGGATAAAAAAATAAAGCAAAAATATAAAGGCTAAGTTCAAAATTTCACCTAATCAACTAAAAATTCTCCTAAAAGAAGCAAATAATCAAACTTAAAGCAAAAGATTAACTTGAAATAAAATGCAAATCAAACAAAATTTGAAGAAACAAATCACTGACTTAACACTAAGAAAAACACATCCACTCATATTATACCCTACAATCCAAATGTGCACAATAATCCTAATATTATATAAAAAGAATAAATGAAACAACCAAAACTAGAAAGGTGGAGGCCAACCCCCAAATGCTCCTGACAATACTATCTAGGAAATCCCAACCCTACAAATTTAGATACTACCAAACCCACTAAATAGAACAAGAACCCCCAGTGACATATTAATCATCCACGATCCTTTTGTGGAGTCTCCGAAAATTGTATCATCATTGTTTGGATCTCGCTAGAGCTCACCAACTCTGGGGCAAGGTTGCTAAAATTTGTTAGGATGCTAATGCCCTTCAAGGACAAAGTAATGTTCTCTATCATCATCCTACCATGTCAGAAATGATGCTACTATAAAGCCCCTTTCCACCACAAGGGGAAGTCATAGCAAAACCAATGATGTCCCACCCAAATCAAACGTCTATGTCGGACATCCCTTCTACGTAGACTCGACGTAATCTATATGGCATGCAAGCTAAACTTGTCAATTCCAACAAGAATAATGATTTACCCTTACCAAAAGGGCCATTACATCTACTAGGACATAATGCAAGTCTACCTTGGAAGTTCTCAAGAACTATTTTGTGCAATGTAAGTCTCTTTTATCTACATTAGGTACTATAGATTCTTTGATCCTCATCTAATGACCTTCAATTTAGATAATGTTTAAATGTATTCTCCAATATCCGTCGAGGTTCATGTCACCATCAAGAACTTGATTATCCATCGATGTATCATTAATGAAGGAGCCTCCACTTTTCCATGTTGACGCATATCTGGAAGAAGCTTGTTTCCCCTGAGTTGACCTCATATATTGCGTCAATTTAGTGTGTATGATGGTATACATTCTCAACTACAAGACCTTCTCCAAAATGACCCCATCAAATTCACCAATAACATAGTCCTAATACATATTGAGATTGTCGATGCCGAGTTAAATTATAACCTCCTCCTTGTCATAGCTACATGTATGCTATGGAAGTGGTCACTTCCACTATGTTTAGAATCAATATTTTCCCTCAGAAACATAAGAATATTGTGGATGATCAACTTACCTATCATGATCCCAAGGCTCCCTCTTATTCAAAGAATGTCTTACATGTGGTCAAGGGCAGTTTATCAATGCCTTCATTTACTAGACTTAGTCTTGGAATATTTCAAGATGCCTCTTTGATAGAAACATTTTCAGGACCTATACCTTAAGAGGAGTTTTTAGAGTTATGTGTTATTACTGCTAAAAATGCTCCCACTTTACAACAAAGTTCACTAAATCGTACTCCTATTGCACACCATTTGTGGGTGGAAATTGTTATCCATTAAGTACCGTTCCTCTTTCCTCATGTAGAGATTGTTGGAACCCTTATGATGACTACTATTAACTTCTCAAGGCTTACTTTAGGCCTTCCCATTTGGTACCTAACCCCCAACACACCCCCTAAGTAGTATTAAACTGTATTCATTTTGTTGGTACTTCTCATGCACCATGACCCATGGATATGAAAGAGATCACCCCTTCCACTCAACCTCCTCCCAAAATGAAGGTTGGGGTCAAAATCAGGAACATGGAAATTCAACCTAGTACCCCAAACACAAATATCATTGCCCCCTCTACAACACCTCACAGGGCACAAATGCTCAATGGCATCTACCATATACTTGTTCACGCCACCCATTAATGTTTAAAATTGAAGGTAAATGGCATATGTTCTCTGTTCCTTAAGTGTTGCATTGGCATTGGACTACATTGTCGATCATGGAAAGTTAAGATGAATGTGCATTCCTCGTGTGATAACTTGCAATTTCTTTACTCTATCTAACTTATGTTGTTTTCTTATACACTTTCTACATGAATTGTGAAAAATACACAAGAATTGAATGTATATTGTTGCATAACAATATCAACTATATTAATCAAGTGCAACTTCAAAAAAATCCAGCATTTCTTCAATCTATTTGATCTCTTCCTCCCGTTGAGCTCTTTAAAACATGTCTTTCACTCTTTTCCATCTGTTCATTGGACACAATACACAGTAGCTCCAATTCTACCTCCCTTCCATTCTATTGTCAAAGAAGAAATCCCTTTGTGACTTTGACAACTTCCCCTCAAACAAGACTAGTTAAACCGTCGTCCTCCTTTCACCATAATTCACGCTCCACCAATTTTAAGCCAGAGGGAAAAGTGCAACGAATTCTAACAATGCCATAGAGAAAAAGTACTTTATTTTGGAATGGTAGAACAACCAATTTCCCAAGAAACTCCACCACATCCACCATTGTATTTTAGCAATCAAGATTAGTACAAACATAATCCCCCCTCCCCCCTCAACTGATGCTAGAGTCAACCATTTTGCCAGAAGTGGTATACCTCCCTTAGTTACAAGCTGACATAAAATTGCTTGATTATCTATCTATAAAATCCACTCCAACACTTGCAATTTGGAGAGAAAATGTACTTTTATTTCTCATCAAGAAGAAAAGGCACAAGCATATATGCCAACATAGGTATGATCCTCCAAGATAAAACAACAACCTCATTGTTTGATTCTTCTAGATTGATATGAAGATGCAAGCCATGCATTTTAAGAGGAGGTCAGGCATTAGTCCTAGTTCAACCTATTGTGCAATATCTACATGCACTCCCAACAAATCTTTCACCTACTCCACAAATTCTCTTCTTGGAACTTCCAGCCTAATTGTTACATATCACACGTCTACCAAGTTTTATTTTCACCACAACATATCATTCCTATGTCTTGTTAATGACTCATGAACTCTTTATCATCACAATTAAAACCTCACCTTGGTCTTCAATTGCAAGGGAAATATATGAATTCTCTTCCCATCCTTGTTATGATGGTATACATGTTTTTTTCTTCCATCATAGATTGGGTTCTTGCAAACCTCATTGAATTTCCTAACAAAAATTTACAAAACATCCATGGGAATGAATTGCAATATATTTCATCTACGTATTGATCTATATGAAAAAACACTCTATGTTGATGTATTACCATCACTTCATATTCTTTCTTGAATCAAAGCAACTTATATGGTTGGTGAGATCTTATCATGCTAGCCTCGACTTCTTTACCATTTTTATTGTAACCATATTCTCCTAACAACCATAATAAATTGTTGCTTTACAAAACGTATGTACATATTTTCATTTCGTTCTATTATTATTATGACTATTGGCTCTTCCTTCAAACTCATCTCCTTGAGATAATTGGGCCCTATGTTTATTCTCCTTGAGCCGTTCCTCCGTGGACATTCAAAATAGTTATGACCTTTATACACTACTATTCATATTGACTATAATTTAATTATAAATTTTTAACATAAAGATAACAAACATTAATCAAAATTTAAATTAAATCAAACCTTGACTTATTTTTATAAATCATTTTTAATTATATTAAATAAAAATTACTTTTTAGTAATTTTAAACTAGGTTTTAATTTAAAAAAAAACTAGGCCCTCTCCTCATTTCTTCCAAGTTGACATAGTCATTTTGGAGTGCTTTGTTCTTATGGTTTACATGTATTATTAAAAGGCCTCCCATGAGCAAAGTTCTCTCAAGAGTTTCCTAGATCTTTTCTCCTGACGATGGGCTATGTTATTTAGCACGAAACGTCGAGTTAAACAATTTCATATAGGGTTCCACTCCACTCACAAACATGTTGACCTGTGAAAAAACCATAGAAAAACATTTTCTCATTTGCACCTTCTAAACTATACATGAACTTAATGACTAAATTCTAGAAGTCTCACCCTCTTCAACATTTTTTGTTTGTTCTCCACACACACCATCTTCTTTATGTGATGAGCTACCTCCTTTGTTCTTGCTAAAGCATATTGGACTTGCATTGCAGACTAATTCCTCCTCAACCTTCAACACATTAGGATATGCATCCTCTATAAAATTCATTTTATGCATACTAATCTCATCGTTATTAGTGAATTTCATACCATTCATGTACCTCAACATTTATAAAACCACGACACTGCTGCCGAGCCCAAACTGAAACAACAACCGGAAGTGCTCTTCCGATCCCGCACACAACCTGCCCAGTCTGAATCTGTGAACCCAACCAAGCTGACTTCACCCGAACCCCTGTAGTCCAAACCATAATCCGCTGTCCCTGCAAGATACCTCAATATGTGCTTTGCGGCTGTCCAGTGTACACTCCTAGGCTCAACCATGAACTGACTAAGAGTGTTCACCGCAAAGCACAAGTCTGGCCCGGTGTTGACTAGATACATCAAAGACCCTATGAGCTGACGATAAATAGTGGGATCCACCAACTTGCCCTCGGAAGCATGAAGTTGCTTCCAGTTGGTGATCATAGGTGTACACATCGGCCTGCAGTCCTCCATCCGAAATCTCCTCAGAATATCAGCTGCATACTTCCCCTGTACAAGGAAAATATGCCCAGGCTCCTGCCATACCTCCATCCCCAAATAATAGTGCATCAGTCCAATATCGGTCATCTCGTACTCCGAAGCTAGATCTCTCTTGCAATGTGCAATGAGATGCTCAGCACCTGTGATAAAAAGATCATCAACATACAACAAAAGAATGAGCGGATCTCCCCCAACCACAATGAAGTAAAGGTTGGGATCAGCCTCACTCTTCTGAAATCCCATCGATGTCAGATAAGCATCAATCCTGGAGTACCAAGCTCTGGGAGCTTGCTTTAGTCCGTACAAGGCTTTCTTCAGCCTGCACACATGAGAATCTCTCCCATGAATCTCGAATCCCTGTGGCTGCTCTAAGTAAACCTCCTCCTGCAGAAGACCATTGAGAAATGCGGTCTTCACATCCATCTGGTGGATCTTCCAACCCATCTCTGCTGCTATAGATATCACTGCCCTGATAGAGGAATAACAAGCAACTAGAGCAAAAGTCTCATCATAGTCAACTCCCTCAACCTGTGAGAACCCCCGCGCCACAAACCGAGCCTTGTACTTCTCCACACTGCCATCTGCAGCATGCTTTACCTTGTAAAGCCATCTAGAAGTCACAACTGACTTCCCCTCCGGTCTCGGTACTATCTCCCAAGCATCATTCTTCATGATGGAATGGTACTCTTCCATCATGGCATCTCTCCATACCAGATGCTGGGAAGCCTCTTCAAATGTGGATGGCTCAGAGTCACGAAGGCATGCAACAAGAGCCATATCACCCCTGTCCGGCACCACACCAAGCCTTTCTAGCTCCACTACTGACCTGATCCTCTCCTGGGGCCTACCAAATGCCTCAGCTTCCTTCAAGGTCTCCTGAAGCCACTTAGGCTTCCTCTTCCTTGAAGGCTGCTCCTCCTCATCTGAGGAAGTCCCTGTACCTGAAGATCCAATCCCCCGAGGACCAGTAACGGATGAACCTGTGCCTGCCGATCCTGTAATCTGAGGACTCAAACCTGTACCTGTCCCTGAAGTGCTAGCCACCTGAATCACGGAACCTGTCGACACTATGCCTGTACCCTGTGATCCAGTCCCTCCAGAAACCTGTGGACCTGTAAGCTGCATCGAAGAAGCCTGTACCAACTGAGGTGTGGGAGCTGGTGTCTCCCCCTGCTCTAACTCTCTAGACTTCCTGAAGGCTCTCTCTTCATCAAACTTTACTTCCCAGCGGACAACAACTTTCCGCGAGCAAGGTAAGTAAATCCGATAGGCCTTCGAAGTCTCATCATATCCCACAAAGATGCCTTTCTCTGCAGTGGGATCAAACTTCGTCCTCTTCTCAGAAGGGATGTGAGAGTAAGTCATCGAGCCAAATATGCGAAAGTGGCTCACCTCAGGCTTCTTGCCCGAATACATCTCCTCAGGAGTCTTGCTCCCCACTGCCCTATGAGGACTCCTGTTCTGCAGATAAACTGTAGTACTACATGCCTCAGCCCAAAGAAATAAAGGTAACCCCTGATCATGGAGCATCGCTCTGGCTGCCCCCACAATCGACCTGTTCTTCCTTTCTGCCACTCCATTCTACTCAGGAGTATAAGGAACCGTCAGCTGTCTCTGAATGCCCTCCTGACTGCAGAATGCATCGAACTCCTTGGAGGTATACTCAACCCCATTGTCCGATCTCAAGATCCGGATCTTTCTCCCTGTCTGCTTCTCCACAAGGGATTTGAACCCTTGGAAGACTCTCAACACAAGCTCGGACTTCTTGCTCCTCAAGAAGTAGATCCAGGTCTTCCTGGAATAGTCATCAATAAAGCTGATACAGTGCTCAAAGCCTGTCAAAGACCGTGATGACATGGGACCGCATATATCAGTATGGATAAGATCAAGCACCCCGGAAGCTCTCGTGTCACTGCTCGGAAAAACAGTCTTGGTGTAATTTCCCAAAGCACACCCTCTGCACACATCCCCCTGCTCAGTGCTGAAATCTGGTAAACCTGTAACCATGCTCCTCAACAATCTAAGAGCTGGGTGATGAAGGTGGGCCATCCTCCGATGCCAGAGCTCACAAAGCTCACTACTGCTGCTATGTGCTAAGGCACACTGTGGCTGAAACAATAGCTTGTACAACTTTCCACACCTAACTCCAATATCCATGGCACTGGACATTCCTGTGGCCTTGGGATACACCTGTACTCTCCCATTTGAAAAGCACACCCCAAGACCCATGTCCTCAATAGTGGAAACCGATACAAAGTTCTTCTTCAGCCCCGAAACATACAACACATCCCTCAGAGTCATGGGACTCATAGACTCCCTCTGAAATGTGATGGTCCCTCGACCAACAGCTCTCACAACGGTGTTGTCTCCAAGGACAACCTCCACATCTCTACCTGTGTCAGATAACTCTGAGAACACCTCTTGAGCTCCAGTCATGTGGCTCGAGGCTCCACTGTCAATGTACCAAGTAGAAGAGGTGGATGGACCCCCCTGATGTCCTGCCAACAAAGAATGCTCACTGT
>LPNX010367630.1:119342-170606 GCA_001517045.1 Pseudotsuga menziesii
TTCACTGCGATGCGGACAAGCTCTGTAGGGGCAACCTTCTCCCCAACCGCTGCAAGTTCATCCCGAACTGCAGAAATCCTAGTAAGGTAAGCTGTGACTCCTTCACCCCCATTCATCTTTATGCTCTTGAGTTTTTCTCTGAGAACCATTTTCCTGTTCTCATTAGAACTCTCATACAGGCTGGTTAAGGCTATCCACATCTCATGTGCCCTATCCTTACCTGAAATGTGTGGGATAATGTGATCTTTAACCGCATCAAGAATAATCCTTCTAGTTTTACAGTCCTGTTTGTTGAAGGCTGATAGGGCTGCTGCATCTGTAGATGCAGGAATGGTAATCGGATTTGCTGTAGTGTTCCTCACTACATCCGGCCATAGCTCATTCTCTTCAAGTAATAGCAAAATTCTGGCCTTCCACGGCACAAAATTCCCTGTCCCATCCAACCTATCCTCCAATCTAAGTCCTGTAGCCATCTCTTCACCAACCAAACAAAGTGTTGTTCACTAACAGAAGTGAAATAATAAAAAATTTCTGAGTTCTGGAAATTACTGTGTGTCTGCAAAAATCACTGCTTTCAGCCCCCGAGCTCTGATACCATGTAGAAAATTCTGGGTTTTACTGCTTGCTGGTTTAAATGAACATTTTTGTGTTTTTCACTTTCAGTCGGTTTTGCATTGACTGAAAGTTATTTAAGAAAAATATACTGAACAATTTTAAACACACAGTAAACACTAACAGGCTAGAAAATACATTTGGACAGTCACACCATAAATTTGACTCAAAGATTTTTGACCAAATAAGCCCTGGAAAAACCCCCACGGGGAAAACCAGTCAGAGAGAGGAGAGAGATTTTATTTTCTTCAGCAAAAATATCAGACAGAAATACAGTACAAATTCAACTTATCTCCAAAACCATCTCGCTGCCTCGATTTCTGTGCATGAACAACAGCCTGTTGTTCTCGATTTCTGTGCCCGAACAGACCCAAAAAACTCAGTCAAGACCGTACTGTACGGCCTGCTTTAAATGCAGCCGTACGACCTTGGAACTCGTGCCTGAAATAAATGCTTCTGTCTTGGGAAACGTGTTGTACCTTTCCTCGATTTCTGTGCTGAAGATTAACCTCGAAAATTGTGCAGTCCGTACCTTGAAAACTGTGTAGTCCGTACACCTCGATTTCTGTGCATTAAATGCAGTCCGTACAGTGCATTAAATACAGACCGTACTCCTCGATTTCTGTGCAGTCGTACCAGCAATAAATGAAGGTAGTACACCTCGATTTTTGTGCATTAAATGCTCCTCGATTTCTGTGCAATCTCTCTTCTAGAAAATCGTGCCCTAGCTCGACCTCTTTCTCCTCAGCTCGCTCCTCCTTCTCATGAAAATGAAAAGTGAATGTCTTTTTGCCTCCCTCAGCCTTTTTGTTTAACCCTAAGTGGGTCTCTAATCCAACGGTGGAAAAAGATCCAATCCAATGGATGAGATTCAGTGAGAGTAAAAATCCCTTTTATTTAATTCTCATAAATAAAATTACTCACCCACTTAAATTTATCAAAAAGTGACTTTATGTTTATAAAGTCTCATTAAATGACATTTAATGTGAGGGTCACATTTTTCCCTCTTCTAAGTGACTTAGGCAAAATAAAAGTCACCTAGGGAACATCTGCCTAGGTACAAAAACTAATAGATTCCACCTTTCCCGTAAACTGATATTTCGTACATTTATGTAAAAAACCATTTTCCAACCATAATCACACCAAAAAGACAAATAAGTCCTCGCTTTGGTGCTAAAAATGCCTAGAGGTGTCTGTGTGCTTTGACCATCCTCCCCCATTCTAGGTGCATGTGTGCTTTGCGAGTCCCATTTCTTATTTTTTTGTGAATAGTTGTACTATGTGGGATGTGTTCCTTATTCATTTTATCAAAACCTGTGCTTTGTGTGTCCCTTTCCTTTTGTGTTATGTGAATCCTCCGCTTGCTGCATCTTTATGTTAAAATTGTGTAATAAGATATAAGTTGTATATAACTATTTCATACTTATAACACGGTTAAAACATAATTAAAAAAATGATGACCTACTCAATTCACCACAAGCACCAAATTTAAATCAACCAATGTCCCTTGTACAAGTTTCTCTCACTTTAGTATGACTCTCGATGTTAAAAAATAAAATGAAAGACAAAAACAAAGAGCTTAGTGACCTTACACTAGAACATGTAAGAACTGGCAAATAGAAACCATGCATCCGTAATTTCATTTGTTTTTCATTCTCTAACCCAAAAGCTAACCGAGTTTTATGAAAGGGGAAAAACAAATTTTAACACTCACTCCAAATAATCGAGTTAAATTCCACATCTGAATCCATAACCATTGCCAAATTCCCTTACAAGGAAGCCAAAGGGCTTAAATTCACGTCTCCGCCTCTGGAACAAATCAACGAGGAAACAAAGATTGGTATCCTTGCTTCCTTCTCCATTAATTTTTATGTTGTGGAATGAAATGAGGCAGTTATGGAATGCTAGTCTGAATCAACCAATGTCCCTTGTACAAGTTTCTCTCACTTTAGTATGACTCTCGATGTTAAAAAATAAAATGAAAGACAAAAACAAAGAGCTTAGTGACCTTACACTAGAACATGTAAGAACTGGCAAATAGAAACCATGCATCCGTAATTTCATTTGTTTTTCATTCTCTAACCCAAAAGCTAACCGAGTTTTATGAAAGGGGAAAAACAAATTTTAACACTCACTCCAAATAATCGAGAGTTAAATTCCACATCTGAATCCATAACCATTGCCAAATTCCCTTACAAGGAAGCCAAAGGGCTTAAATTCACGTCTCCGCCTCTGGAACAAACCAACGAGGAAACAAAGATTGGTATCCTTGCTTCCTTCTCCATTAATTTTTATGTTGTGGAATGAAATGAGGCAGTTATGGAATGCTAGTCTGACTTAAACAACACTGATACTTACAAAAACAACTCCAGAACAATTATCTAGATCATAATTTTACATTTTATTGAAATCCATTAGGCCGAACTTTGTTTGAAATTTTCCTAAAGGGCAGGGGTCATCCTCATATGATAATTGTATGCCATGAATCTAGTATCGAATTACTATGGAAGTATCGAATCATGAGGAATTCCAACTATTTTGTTTGATATCTCCAAGGAGCTAGTTTGCACTTCCCATGTTAATATGCAGCAAATTTGTACATACAGAATAAACTCATTTACATTTCAGAAATCAAACTCTCACAACTAGGAGGATGGTCCAAGCAACATTAAAGGCAACTAAATTGATTGGGTCAAGCCCATAAAAGATAATCAATCCACGAGTTAAACTGACATCCAATATAAAGCATGTAACCATTACAAGTGGTCTCATTTTGAATAGTTGTATGCCATGAATAAAGTATCAAATTACTATGAAAGTATCAAGTAATGAAAATTTCCAACAATTTCATTTGATTTCTTTGCATTTTTCAAATCAATATGAATTTATACATGTAGAGGGAACCCATTAACATTTAAGAAATCAAAGTCTCACAATCAGAAGGATAAGGCAACTAAATTGATTGGGTCAAGCTGATAAAAAATAATTAAATCACAAGTTAAATTACCTTGCAAAATTTGGACAAAAAACTCTACATAATTGTATAATTGTAACCGTAAGGAACAAAAATTCATTTAAAATTGCCTCTAGATTCTCCTTTATGAATCTATTTTGCACTTTTTAATTCAAATTAAGAAAGCATCGTCCCACCAAAATTTAACCCTGCAAAAGCCAGCTCTTAAATAGGAGGATCAACACCCAGCCAAAACCTAAATTAAACAGATAAATGGAAGTATACATTTCGGATAATCCGACATAGAAATATAGTCAATTTCTAGGGTTCTTCCCTATTTTGATTTCACGAGGGAAACTCGGAACAGATCTTTGCAATTTTTGCATCGTTAAAATTGGGTCACGTAAGAAATATAAGTGCCGTACTTTCGGCCCAAGCTGCACATCAGTCTAGAAAGCATGCTCGATCTCTGTTCATTGCTGAGAGAAGTACAGGTTGCAATATTAAAACAAAAGCTCTATAATTGTGACCTTAAGGAACAAAAATTCATTTAAAATTGCCTTATATTCTCCTTTATGTCTGTATTGCACTTTTTAATTCAAATAAAAAAAACATTGTCCCGTCATAATTTAACCCTCCTTTGCAGCTAGCACTTAAATAGGCTAATAGTTACTATATTGGAGGATCTTCACCCAGCCAAAACCTAAATTATACAGATAAATGCAATTAATTGGGAGTTGCTTCATTCATTAAGAAACAAATTGAACTTTTTTTCTACATAAAAATCATATTTTTATTTCCATAAAATAAATGAAAATATATTTATTAGAGTTCCAAAAACAGGTATCTCAAGAGCCATAGTTCAAAAGAACAAACCTACAGCCAATTCAGAGAAGATAAAACAAGTATCTCCCCTACCATTACTGTGATTGTTCAAAACAAAAACTGTTATCTTCACAGTTACACATAACTAATGCTGCGAAACTATCAAAAAAGCCTGCTATGCAAGCCTCTGCTACAGGCATTCCCCAGCTGAAAAGACCTGCTATACACTACAGGCATACTTCCCATCTGAATGGCAGAATATCACTACGAAGATACCACAAAGAACTATCTATTGATAACAAATGGTATCCATTTTGTAATTCATGTTTTGTGCCATTATTTATTAGATTTGAAGGCATTGAGAGCCATCATTTTGTTTCCTAATACAATCATGAATGAAATATCAAAAAATATTGACGGAAGATTTTAATTATTAAACTAACAAGTGATGTTTACCCATAACCTTTGGACGCAGGCCCCTATCCAGATGCAGATCCTACAGTTTCTCCCGTTGGCTCAGCAGCAGATTCAGTACTTGCAGAAGCAGGTGCAACAGTTGAAACACCAGTGGTTTTATGTTTTTGAAATAAAGTCGTTAAGTGCTTGCTTACCCGAAGCCATATATATCTCGTTAAATGCAAAAAATGCAAGAATTTCCTAACTTGAAATGATTGCTCTAGAAAAAGTGCAATGTGATGTCAGCCCTCCCATAAAATTTATGATTCACAAAAATATATTGTTTATTAAATAATCAAGTTTTGTAATAAAAAAGCAGATCAATTCCAACCAATGCATATTAAGAAAACATTCAATGTACATTAAGAAATGCCTATAACGAAAACATTCAATGCACATTAAGAAAACATTCAGTATTATGTTGGAAGCTGGAATTTGTAATTAAGATAGATCTTTGAAGCCATAGTGTTTCAACTTCTACGATACAATTTCCAAATTCAGCCCAATAGAGATTGAAATTTCAAATCAACCCATCTCAATAATTTATTTGTTATTGAAAATTTGTATACACAGAATGAAGTCAGGTCAAAATAAAACAATACACAGTGCTTTCTCATGAATAGCTATAGTATCATCTCTACATGGAATAATGCTCTGTTTCCAAGAATCCTTCATGGCATTTTACATTTCAGAATATTTGTAATTTCTGAGAGAAAAGTGTTTAACTGTTACAACTTCACAAGTAATTATTTGCGAAATGTTTGATGTTTCACTGTTACTCTTCCCAATCGTTGGTGTTCTTAGCACAGCATTATGCAAGTGCTAGCAAAAAGGAGGACATAATTCAACTATCTTACAGAAACTCTGGCACTCATTGATGTAAACAATTTGCTTCATGTACAACTCTAAACGCCATAGTAGTGGCTCACTTCATTAGGATCAACAGTAGCCACAATGCCCAACATTCCTCTACTATTTGATACTGGATCACGTTATTAGGATCAGCAGTAGCTCCAATGCCCACCTTTGCTGAAGATCTGGCACTGATGCCACTGGGATCAGCAGTAGCTCCACTACCCAACCTTCCCGTGCTAGTCAATCCTGGCTTCCATCAGAATGTGCATCACAACCTGCATATTAGGTGAAGGTGGAGTACAACCACCAGCTGTACAACTTGGCTGTCTCCCTTTCTTCATACTCTACTGCATCATATTAAAGGATTAGATTGCAAAACTTTCAAGGATATAAGAAAAGTAGAAGAATCATTATTGAATATCCAGAGTGCTCAAAAGTGGGGTAAGGCACCCACTTCCTATTTGCATTTTCTGAATCATTCCAGGTATGGGCACTGCTTAAAGTATTAAATGGAAAAACTTTCAAGGATATATGAGAAGTAGAAGAATCACTATTGAATATCCAGAGTGCTCAAAAGTGGGGTAAGGCACATACTTCCTATTTGCATTTTCTGAATCATTCCAGGTATGGGCACTGATCTCCACTTCTAACAGGGGATAGATGTCACAGCTGTGCAGTACACAGTGCAGCGGGTCAGGTTGGAGTATGCAACAATACATGAAAACACCAAGAAAATGATGAACTCTGTATAGAGGGTTACCACATTGACTGCAAAGGGCTGAGATGACATTCAACTGAACTGAATTGTGTGTTGTTGTAATAGTAGTATAGGTTTATATTGCTGATCCTGCTTTGTTGATGGCTGGCAGTTTCGTTGTGAATCTAACCATTGAGGAATTCCTGAACCAAAGGCAAGCTTAGTCTACAATTATATGTCAATAGAAAAACAAAAAAAGCAAGAAGTTGCTAGAGTCAAAAGAATTACCTATTGAACCAATAAATGGTTGTTGCCCAGAGGATTATTTTTATTGGTGCAACTCCAGCGAAACTATACATAGTTCCAGAGTCAAACTTGCACAGAATCCCATAACTGTAATATATTTTGCAGACGAGATTGGTTTGCATATTTGTTTTGAGGATTGTGATAGATCCTTACAAGCATAGGTTTCAACACAGGTACAAGCCTCCAGATGATAATGGAGATAAAGCAAGAGCCTTACCATCTAGTTCCTCTGGATTGATATGAATCTGCAAAACATTGATGAAATAAAACACAGTTAAAATTAATAGTAAAATACAAACAACCAAGGAGTAATCTGAATCAAAATTAAACAGTGCAAACTACAGACCCCCAGAGTTCATCCAAAGCAAAGCTAAACAGATTGTCCACCTATTAAAGTGCATCACGCTAATGCAAACACCCAGAAATTTCTTCACATTAACTTTACACAGTTGCAGCAATTTCAAACGTGAAGCATCCCTTCTGGAGAATATATGAAGCATAGAGCATTTAGTGGGATGGTTAACCCCATGGTGCATTGAATAATGAAAATGTAATTTTCCATTCCATTGTTTTATTTCTGCAACATATATTTTTTTCAAACACAATATTAAATATTTCTTGAGGCTTTGGTTCACTCGTGAGTGAAGATGGACAGAACCAGGTTCCATTCATGCCATGCGATCTGCCCTTCTCAAATGGATTGCATTTTAGGAGTTCGGGTGTTAGTCCCAACAAAATTTTGTGAAAAATAACCTTTTGATATGGGAAAAGACATCTTGGTCATCTTGATGTGCCAATATTTACCCGTCCCCAGCGCTATTATTTCACCTTCAAATGTCTAATTTTCCCCAAATTTCAGAGTGCTGATGGATGTGGTACGAGGCTAGTGTTAGAAACAATGGCACACTGAGAGGGGGGGGTGGATCAGTGTTTCTCTTTCGTTAATAATCAGATATACAGACTTTATTCTTTAGCAAATAACTCAAAAATACACAACAGTTTGATGTAAAATCTTCAATTCAGGATATATATATATATCAATTCAAGAACTGTGCTTCAACACAGATTTCATAAACCAGCTACAACTGATGTTTATGAGGCTTCAACCTCTGTCAGACTAACAGCACCAGCTGAGACTGATGGGTTAGGCTGCAACCCTAGAATGTTTAGTGATCCTTTGCTCCACCCCACTTTCAAAAGCTTAGATGCTTATTTGAGTTTATTATCATCCTTCTAAACAAATCTTACAGATTGATCCAACCTCAGCACTTCAATGTGTGTTTAAGACACCAATTTCCAAACCGTATCTTGCTGACTGAGATTGACAAGATATATACAATTTGATTCTGTCCTCAATTTGCTGCACCAAACTTTATAGCACATGTCTATCCACGATTTGCTGTTCCAAACCTTACAGCACTAGTGTCTGTCTACGATTCGCTGTACCAACCTCTACAGCAGCTGTCTGATCTCAAGCTCGCATCCCAAGACTGCTGTATCAACTATTCATACACAAACTGATGCCAACCTTCATGAGTGACTGGCTGTTACAGTCTCACTCCTGCTCCTCTTTTACACCACCATTTCGTCATACTTTCAATTAGCTTTTTTCCTTTGTATTTATATTAAATATGAACTAGAAATATTTAGGATGGAGCCGACCTGTCAAAGAGTGATTTATTATTCTGTTCATACCTTTATTTGGGGCCGACTTCAATATTTAGGCTTGTTTATTTAGTGTCAACTTCAATATATGTAGGCTTTTAATTATGTTAAATCCATACCCCAATGGTCATCTTACCACAACCGGATTGTTCATAATTATTAACAGGCTGCCATAAGACTATCAAAGTCTCCTTCAAGATGTTATTTAGTCATTGATCAAAATGCCCTTTTATGGACTTCAAACCCATGTCAATTTAATGTATCGAGGTATGTTCATCGATGTCCAAATAGCCACAAAATGTCAGTTTCAACAAGTGTGTCCAATTGCGTTACCATATCACCATGAATATGAGTGTAAAAGCCTTCTTAGACATTATTACCATCTTCAAGGGTTCCATGACCCCTACTAACTCACAAATGACCACAGAATGGGTCATTTGGTCCTTCTTACCAATCTATCATATCCTTCATGCCATTTTATCATCCTTTATCTTACCTTTGTCTCCTTGTCACTCTTTTGTTGTCCCCTTATCAGTATCACTCGTTTGTCATTAATGGGTGTCATCAATGACAACCTATACTCAACAACTAGAGCCACCAATTAGTAAATTGAGATCATGTGTTTTGGATGCAAGGTTCAAGAAAATTAAGATCAAGTACTTTTGAGTCTTGACCATCCGTTTCAACCATGGGAGGTTTGAGATGGGCACTTTATAAGTTTATCCCCTTGCTCTAGAGGGCATCTCTACTATGAAGGACATTCTAAGATTTGTATTATCAAATGTTAGGAGGGTTAACATATCCAGAGATGACTGGTTGTTGTAGTTTGAAATTTGAATAACAGAGAGTTGGTTTGAGTGTATATGATGGGCAAGTCCAGAGGTCTGTTACTCCCACCTTGTCATAGTGACTGGCTATTTAGAGTGTCCCATCGGATTGGATGCTGATATATGCAGACTAACACATGGGTTTAGTGGGTTTAATCAACTGATAGTAGATTTATTATTTTTATTAGTTTCTTGGATGAAAAAGCATTAAGGTCACCTATTGATCTTTGTATCGACAGCTACTATATTGCGAAGATTATATTACAACAACACAATACCCTACAATGTTTGTGAGGAGTTTTTAAAATTCTAGTATATACATAATAAGAATTCATTTCTGCTGATAGGCCCTCAGCATTTTCTTGAAGGTTACTTGGGGTGAAGGAGCAATACCAGTATCTTATACAAATGCTTATGTAAATAATTTATGAAAGTTTGCTTAGTATTTATGTACCTTAAATATTATGGATTATATTTCAAGTGAAATGTTAATTATTGCCTTCTATGAATATGGTGATATAGAATACCAGCAATGGAAATGGAAAAAAAGATACACACAAGAAAATATGATAGCAAGTACGAGAGAAGACTGCCTGAATTTTACTTGGAGTTAAAGAAAGAGATTCACTTTTATGATGCATTTGTTGCTCTCTCACTTGTATCTCCTCACCATCTAGTTAAAGTTCCCATCAATATTTAGTTGGTCTATGTTACAAAATTGGAATATTATGAGAAAAAGCAAGCTCTCTTTATGGAAGTGGCTTCTATGCCTTCTTATTCGAACACAAGGAGGACAAGGATCTCATTTTCAGGAATAGTCCCTGCTTCATGGGGATGAGAGGAATGTATTTGAAAAAATGGGCCTTTGATTTTGACCCAGTGGTAGATGTGTCTTTTGTTGTTCCAGTTTGAGTAAGACTTCCCCACCTTCATCTACATTGTTGGAACGACTACTCTTTAAGAGACATAGGGAATGTGCTAGGAAAATATATAGACAAATCCGAGCCAAAATCAAATTTGTTTGCATGTGCCCAAACATGTGTTAAAGTAGATCTAGAAAAAGGGCTCCCAAAAGCAATAACCCTAAGTGTAGACAATTTGTCTGAGTTGCAAAACCTTGATTATGATCAACTGCCTTTCAAATGCAAAATATGCCATGAATTCGTAGAGTTTGCTCAAGATTGTAAGAATGCAATGCCAAACCAAGAATCCCTAGAACAATCAAAGCAATGGCAAACTATAAAAACAAAATTGGGCAACTCTCAAGTGGGTCCATTCATAGCAGCTCCACAGCTGTGGAAGTCACTTGAGAGTTCATGGTGGAAGAGGGCCATTCATAAAAAGTATATGTGGAGCTCCCGTATTGGTTGTCTTGACTCTTGATCAACCCCTTTTGGATGAGAAAGGGTCTCCAACTTGGAAGTCGTGTAAAGCAGTGTCTCCAATCATTCAAATCATCTAACGTGGGTTGCGGGAAACAGGAAAAGCATTCCCATATGGGAAAACAACATAATGGGGAAGAAATTGTTAACTCAAATTTTGGAGCTGAAGGAATTCAAAGAGTGGACGAAAACTCATAACCTATTAAACGTTGTTCGGCATCTCATAAAGGAACAATCCTATCCCCAAATTGTGGTCTAAGTGGAAGGTTATCGAGGTGCCGAAAAAACATGTTGGAGCAATGGGAAATCATAATCTCAAATCTCAAAGGAGCAACTCTAGTCAATATAGAAATTTCGAATAGTAGGGGATGGGGAACAAAAGGGGTCTTCATGGTGAATCAAGGTTACAATATCTAGCTGCAGGAGCGAAATCAAGAGCCAAAGTCAACCTTATAGACCACAATATTGAAGGGGGGCAAGCTTCCAAAAGTAAAAGCATTTTGTTGGAATATCAATCATGGGAAAGTATTAACAACAAAAAACTTGTAGAAACGAGGACTCCAAGGTCCTTTGTGATGTCCTTTATGCTAAAAAACAAACAGACTGCAAGCCATATTTTTAGGGATTTTACATTTTACATGGCAACTAACCAAGGAAGGCATGGAGGATAACATTTGCAAATTTGGAGACAGGGATAGTCATGCCACAATCCTAGAAGGAAATGTATCAAACCTGCAATAGTAAATAAGATGGTAATTTAAAACAAAAACCTCTTCTTAAAAGATTGTGGATAGCCACTCCGATGTATCTCATGGAAAATTTGGCTCGCAAGTCAAAATAACAATCTTCCAACAAGAACTTCTCCCTCCGAGAGTAGTATCCCTTTCATGTTTGAACAATTTTTGCAGGGATTCTGGTGCCATTATCAATCCTCATAAAACTGAATTTTGGCTCATTGGTATGGACTTTCCTCCGACTGCTTGAATGTATATTCTCCCTAGGGTGATTGTGAGGTATCTTGGTATTCTATTTGGTATAGGTTTATCACTCGTAGCTATGTGGGGTCAATACCTCACGAGGTTGCAAATTAAGCTCCACATTTGGCATCATAAGGATCTTCCCTTCACAAGGAAGTTTAAAGTTGTTGGTCATATTCTTCAAGCTTCACATGTTTATTGTGTCTTTTTGGTTCCCCAATAGTGTTACTAACAAATCTATCATACACAAGTTAAAGTCCAAAAGAAGCAACACTAGATTGAGGGAAACTCAAGAGGGAGGCCAATGTCACCACACTGTCCTCTTCTTGCATTAAGCTGGCTCTCCTCCAACTCAAGGGGTATTTTCTTAAGGATAGGATCACTAGGACAAAGCAAAGTGAAATGACGAGGTTTCCCTACAAAACGATTGTAGTATATATCAATTAAGAACACGAGTGATGGGAGGACAAAGGAAACAACACAAGCAAAGATAGACTAGTGCCAATTCTTTCAAGGGAAAATGGAGTCAATAAGTCACCAAGAGAAGAGGGTTGTGCAAAATATGACATCAAGGGGTAAGATCGCATGAATGATCAAACCCTAACTTGGTGAGGTTGAAAAACAAAGTAGGGTTTCCAAGGGATGTGGTCTATAAAGAAACCCTTCCATCAAGTTTCTTCGGGGTGCACCCTATAGAGAAAAGATTTATGGTGGCACAATCCACTAAAGAACAAAGCTGCCCCACACAATTCCTATATACAATAAGCATGCAAGTAGAGATGAAGTAGATTAATACACTGCCCCTTTCAAATGGCCCAAGGAGAAACAAGAACTTTAACAATGTAAACACCATACAATACTTACAACATTGAATCTCCAAGCAAGATAATGACACACATCCAATGGAGTGGGAAACCTTCACAAGGGTAAGAAAAAGATGCACAAAGAAAAGATATTTCATTGAAGCTCAAAAGGGAGAGAAGTCTCCAAAGATCCAACCATGGAAAAACAAAGAAGGAAAACCCTTACATAAGTTTTAGCCTTCCTCAACGATATCCATGAAACTAAGGATAAAAACTTTCATCTGATCCAAAACCTAACTCAACAAACTCCATAAAGTGGTGTACTAATGCCACATGTAAAAGTATCAATCATGTCATCCTCATGCAAGAGGGAAAAAATAAACAAGTAGTAAAACTCTAGCCATTTAGCCTCTCCAAGGGGGTGCACTAGCCTCCACATGTCAATAGATCCATAAAGTGAGCAATATCCAAGTGAAACTCTAAATCTTAGGGTTTATCCAAACCCTAGAACACTCTCCAATGCCAAAAATACTCAAAAAGTAGTAGAGTGCTCCATCAAATGGGGTAGAAATTTGCAAGAAAAGGTCTTCAAGAGGGAACAACCACCCTAAAACAACATGAAAACTCCAAAAAGTGGATGTAAGTGTGTAGCGCTCCACCAAATGTGGCTTAGAGAAAACCCTAAAGTAGGGCTTCTCCATCAAATATGGACTAGATGTATCATATGTGAGGTGACAAACCAAACTGCTGCAATAATACCTCCAAAACTGTCCACATAGCTTCTCTAAATTTGCAATGGGACCTCCAAATCTGGCTACAGGTCTAAATCTGTCCAAAAAAAAGTTTTTAACAGTCCTCTAAATTGTCATAGGGAACTATAGAAAGGGGAGGTCCCCTCTCTAACTCTATGCTAATACATCATACCCTACAATAAGTGCTTTCAAGTGTCTCCCGCCCCATCTAAATCCACATATATGCAACAAAACAACCCATAATAGGAGGCTGGTGCACCATATTCTGGGCTAAACCTCCTCCCATAATTAATGGTTGGTAGGCTCCTCCAAAGGCAACGCTCCACCTAAATCATAAGTATCCTCCAATTATAGCATTAAAAGTGGTTAAGCAAACATGTCCACTTACTAACGTAATTCAACCTCCTTGACACATCATCATTAAATATTATTAAAATGCCTCCACATGTCTGCCAAGTGAGGGAGATGCAAAACGTGAATGTCCACATCAAACTAGACCTTGGGATCCGTGACAATTGCATAAAAATATATACGAGTAAAAAAAGTGCAATGTCAATGAAGAATTAGAAGAGGAGGGTGTAAGGGCGTTCCTCCATGCCAAATCAAGCCACTAAAGCATCAATCAACATCCAACCAAGGCATCGACATCCATGAAGTGAAAAAATACCCATACCAAGCAAGTAACCATGTCCAAATGTGAAGTGAACACCCAGTGTGTTACACCTTAGAGTATCTACAGCATTCCATACATATCCCCAAGGGAAAGGGTTTTTTTTTTGCTATGTGAAGGCCAAGATTTGAGGATAGAGTGTTGATTTGGGGCTAAATACCCTTGACCTTGTCATGGATGGTCCTCTTGATTTCCTCCTCCAGGAAGTGCTTGCCCTATAGGGGTTGATGCCCTTGGAGGGCTAACCATTGGAATGCATGACCACACTCATTTATTTTCCATGTGAAAGGTGATAGAATTTGTTTAGCACACTTTATTTGCTCACTTGGACCTATTTTTGGTTATAAAACCCCTCCTCTAGGTTATATTACCCGCAAATTGTACTTCCTTATTGAAGAAGCCTAAAGGATAATGAAGGAGGATGTTGAGGGCACACATCTTTTGAAGTTAGTTGGGGCATGACATCCTCCTTTTGGCACACCTAGCACTTGGTGTGGCCTAATTGCATTATTATTATTATTATTATTATTATTGTCATTTAGAGTGGTTTAGCCCCCAAATTGTGGATGAGCATGCCAAGATATTATATTTTCACATTATCTTGTAGGCTAATAGCTTAAAATAAGGTGAGGCTAGGCTTATATTAATAGTGCCCCCCTCTCATTGTAAAAACACAACAAAATATGGGTTCATTATGAGATCTTTTGTGTTTCTCTTGGTTTATTGTAGCTCTTGATGATATGCACACTTCTCTTGGGATGATCTTTCTTGCTTGAAAATTAATATGATGAAGTTATAGGGTTTCTTTTACACATGTTAATGGTTGTAATAACTCAAGCACAAAGGTGACCTAAGGCGTTACCTTGCTCATCTTTGTTGAATATCGGCAAGTTAGACTACTAACATAGCCTAATAGTGCTTTTATGGTGCATTATTCTAAATTGTTAGGGTTTCTTGCCAGTATTTTATTAACCTTCCATGAGCAGATTGTTGGACACAATGGCCACACTAAGCAATTTAAACAATTTTCACATTCTTTTAATCAACAAGAGTATATCAAGCATTATGTTATCAATTGCATCATCATATGCATCAGCTAAATCAACCATGAGTCATAAGCACAATCATCACATCAAGAGAGACTAAAGAATATTTGTAATTTGATCTTTATTTATGGTAATGGAAAACTACAATCTTCTCGATTACAATCAACACCAACTCTTGTAACAGGACCCAGCCTGGTTTTCTTAGCTCCAACTAAGAAAGGGTTGAGGAGTCCAATCCTCAAGTGCAAGACTTAGCTTGCATTAATCTCTACTCATGTACCTTTGCACAAGAACATCTGCTTGTCAACCTTTGCTCATCACTATTTGCTACTCATCACTACTGTCAATCTGCTCATTTACCTTTGCTCAACAACCATGTCAAGTCTGCTCATTAACACCTTTCATAAGGAACAAGGCATCATCATGGTATACACAGTATCATCAATCATCGAGTATAAGCAGGCATCATCATCAAGTATACATGGAGTCTGTATCATCATAATGTATTCATCAAGAATCATAGGGTATGCATCAACATCATAGGATATGAATCATCAATATCAATCATCATCATAAGATATACTTTATCATATATCGTCATCATAAGGTGTATGCAAAATCATCATTTTATGGCACAACATACATACACCATTGTATGTCTGTATGTATATCACTATGTGTATATATCATAGGGCTTGTATAGTCATATCATCATTGCATCATCATTATTTCAAGTATAAGGTATACATTATCATCAGGGTATCATTGTTTCACAATCACTGTTATGTATGTCACTGTACATACTCCATTGTTTACTGCACAAACTACTACTCATCTCTGTCAAATTATCATCCCTATTCATTTATATCATCCTATCTTCATCATCATAAAGCATGTGTCAACAAGGTTACCTCATGTACAAGTATTACCATTATCATAAGGTATATAGTATCATCAACATTATCATAGGGTTTACTTCTCACAACATTGTGCATATAACACTGTATCATTGTACATACATACAATGTATAAGCAGTGACTATGTATCAATCTAGGGTATGTAGATCTTATCTTCTTCAACGGATAGCATCATCATAGCATACATACCTTCAAACTATCAAACAAGTCCAGACTTTACAAGACAAACTGGGACTGTGTGCTTGGAAAGAGACCTCGAATCATGTGTCAAAGCTAGGGCTGAGTGTGTAAGCTTGCAACCTTCAACTCCATCAAATTTGAGACAATTTTGTGCTAGGTCTGTCATCAAATTTGAATGGGTTGTTTGTGTCTTTTGGAAGACCCCAAGACAAGTCACAATGATGGACTATCATTAACCAAAAATTATTGGACTGTTGCTTATCCACTGTGCTCCACCGAATTTCCTCACTCAAAGTGCCTCCTGCTGCTGCAAATAAATTCGAGACTGTGCTGGTAAAAACCCTAAGCAAAACCAGGACTGTTCAAGCACAAAGATCTTGGGAAAGATTCAAACTGTTCAAAATGCCAAATCGAGACTGTCACTTAAAAGGTCAAACTCCAAAAAAATTATTCTTCATCTGATGTAGACTTCGGATGTCTATCAATGCTGGGACTGTTAGAGGGTTGTGTTTTGTGTTGGTACTTCAACCTTGTACTATGGACAACCCCCTTGGTTTCACTCTCAGAAGTCCTTGGCTTAGTGATTTGTTGACTGCCCCTTCGGTGTGTGCATATCCCCACCATGCAAGGCTTTTGGCCCATGGGTTGGTGTTCCAGGGCTTCTGGGGGTGACCCATTAGGGCACATGATCACCCTGGTTTTATTTATGAAAATGTGATTACGTCTTGTAAAGGGTTGTTATCCCCTATTAGGACACTTTTTGCACCACTTGGACCTACTTTTAGCATCTATAAACCCTTTAGTGCTCCTAGCCCATGACGTTATTCTTTCAACAGATGAGCCTACAAGCCTTGGAAGGGGAGCGTTGAGGGACAAGCATCATTTTGGGCTTAGATGGGGCATGGCGTCCCCCCTTGGCTCAGTGCTTCATCAAGTGAAGCCTTTTCTCAACTTATTTTACTATTTTTGTCTATTTTAAGGTAAAATTCCTAAATTGTGTAGAATTTACCCTTAAATTATTATCATTTTATATATTAATTACATAGTAATTAATAAATGCATAAATTGATTAGTTGAGACAACTTAAGTATATTTATTAAAAGTCACTTCGTTAATATAAAGGAACCACAACTTTATTTTAGCTTATTTTACTATTTTTGTCTATTTAAAGGTAAAATTCTTAAATTATGTAGAGTTTACCCTTAAATTATTATTATTTTATTGATTAATTACATAGTAATTAATAAATGCATAAATTGATTACTTGAGACAACTTAAGTATATTTATTAATAGTCACTTTATTAGTATAAAGGAACCACAACTTGTGTGCCCCCCATGGCCAACACAAAAACATGGGGAAATGACATCTCTCGTTAGAATTTTTAACAAATCAAGCCTTAGAAGTTAGAACTTACAAGGAAGCAGAGATCAAGAGGGGGCATTGATCAACAATATACTACTAATGTGCATGTGATGGGTAAGAAGCCTATGGTGTTGCACAACATTCCATGGGCCATTATTGCTTGTCTAGAATGAAACCTCTTCGCTGACATGCTAGGAGCAGTGCATGCTCTTGAAAGTATGTTCAGGTAGAGATGGAAGGCATCTAGAAAGTTACCGTGTGTATACAGAATATGAATCAATGTTGTGTTGAAGCATTGGCTAAGATAGTTGCACGACTGTGTGGCCTAATCTCATTACACATAAGAATTTGTCAATATTAATATGTTTTGAAAATTATGAAATGTTTCTAATCATGCAATTGGATTTGACTTGTAGAAAAGATTGCCTACAAGAGAATAATGATGAGACTGGTTCCGAAGAACAAGTGACGATTGCTTAGCTATGTCACTCTAGAAGATTTACAAAATCAAGCATACTACAGAGGTACAAGGCAAGATTTGTGGCTCGTGGCTTCTCCTAGAAAGAAAGAATTGACTATGAGGAGGCATTTGCACCTGTAGCGAGATACACTTCAATTAGATCTATACTTGCGATAGTTGTAGTGATAAGGTGGAAGGTACACCAGATGGACATGAAGACAACCTTCCTAAATGGTGTAGTAGAAGAGGAAGTGTATGTGGAGCAAACATTGGAATTTGAAACACATGACAGACAAACACATGTGTGCAAGTTGAAAAAATGGCCTTGTATGGATTGAAGCAGGCACCCGGGACATGGTACGACATGATTGATAGTTTTCTAACCAACTTAGGCTTTACCAAGAGTAATGCAGATTCCAACCTTTACTACAAGGTTCAGAATGAGAGACCAATTGTATTGTTACTATATGTAAATGCCATGTTTCTAACAGGAGACGAGAAGCTCATTGCAAAAACTAAGAAGAAGCTTGTTGTAGAGTTCGACATAGTGGATCGTGGTAGCTAGTGACCCTGAGAACAAAAACTTCATCTCAGTAAACTCATTTGATGTGAGATGACACAAATGGATACATATAATATCAATAACAGAGAAAGCTACCAATCACTCCAGTACAGGATGTCCAGATGTAGAGGGAGCAAGGTGCTCAGTTTCTAAGGGAGCACGAAAGCTCCAATTCAGAGGGAGTGACTCTACCACAAATTGCAGAGATAGATGGAGATACATTATCACTTAAGCTTCTATTCATGGCAAGGGTCATTTTCCTCAGTATCTTAGGGATATGCTCAGAGGGATACTGGATATCTTCCCTTACTAAGAGGGATTAGATCTCAGTGTTCAAGAATCTTGGCATGATTCTTGGGATTAATGGTGTGGTAGAGTCCAAATGAGATTTTTATGAGTCAAGGAAAATATGTTGTGGAGATCCTGATGAGACTCGGGATAATGACTATCGCTGCACTAATAGCATCGAACTTGAAATTATTGTGTGATACTACCTTAGAAACAGTTGATGCCACAGTATACAGACAGATGATTGGTTCGTTGATGTACTTGACGAACACGAGGCTGGATATATGCTTTGCGGTGAACACATTGAGTCAGTACATGGTAGAGTCGAGACATGTTCCCCTAATTGCAAGAAAGCATGTGTTGGGGTATCTGAAGGCTACGATTGATTATGGGCTAAAATATGCGAAAGATCATAAGATTAACCTGCAAGGCTATGTAGTGTCTGTTGCCGCTCCTAACCGACGTGCGTGTGTCAAAGCCCAAAAGTAGGCACGCCAACCCGATGGCAACTGGAAAAAAGAGCATCCACTATCACCACACTCCTCTCTTCCTCGCTTCAGTTTGGCTCTTCTCCAACTCAAGGGGGGCTTCCATAAGGTTAGGATCACTAAGGCAGGTGCAATGATGAACAGGGTGAAACGAAGAGGCTGCCTTAGAGAAACAGTTGTAGCATAGATGTAATAATTGAATGTTGATGGGAAAGAGGGAAAGATTAATCCTCACAAATGGACCAGTGGCGGTATACCAAAGGGAGAAATGGAGTCAAAGGAGAACCCACGAGGGCCTTGTGTTAATGGTGCAGCTACTAGATTTGCTTCCTCCTAATTGTAGAAGATGCACTATGCAAACAAAAGAGATACTACACAATCAAACTTGATTAAATGTAAAAATCAATACTCGGGTATGCACGCTCACAAAGGGAAAAGGCTAGTAGCTGCTAAGGATTTTCACCTTCCAATAAGATGATAGCATTCGTTTATGGTCTCCGACGCAAACATAGAAAGGAAAAAAGGCCTCTAGCAACAATCACTCATTCATACAAGTTCATGCCACACATCATAGAGAGTGCTCAACTGAATGACCATAAAACCCAAAATGATATTTTTTCTATTAAGCTCTGGGGAAAAATCCTCCCTATTTTTCCATGTTTACAATGAAAGAGGCATGCTCTTTATAGGCCAAAACGTTTTTTGCAAAATAATAAAAAAGGAAGAAAATAATAGAGACAAAAAGGTAGGATCCTGGATCCACTTTTTCCTCATCACTGGATACATTACAAATCTACTTTATTAAAAGGAGCTATACTTAACCACTCCATCCAACCCAAAGATCGGTGACCCAAACAATAAAGTGGGAATCTATGAAAACCACACACTCCGATAGTCACATAACTAAAGGAAAACTTAACACAAAAAAGATCCAAGCTCCACGTGGAGGATGTGGCCAGATCTGGGAGTTTTGACTTTAGCCCATTTATTTATGCCAAGTCGTAGGAAACGCTTCGATCCACAACATTTAACAACCTGGTTTCAAAAATAGATATTGCTCAGTTGCCACAATATCCAAGGATGTCTGCTAGCAAGCATGAGTCGATTAATCCAACGTTTAGTTTCCAACTGTCATGTGATAAACGAAACATGGGTGGAAAAGATAGCCGCTCCAAGCAATGGCTATCGTAGAGATGGCCATTAGTCAAAGAGATATCGTGGAACTTTCTTTTTTCAGCTTCCTCTGCTCCTTAACTCCCATCCCATTAAACCCTGAGCGTGGCGTTGAGTTTTAATCCTAGAGTGTGGGTGATGTACAACATTGATACCCAAAAGAGATCTCGGCATCAATGAGTCGGACAAGGCCACATGAAGGAAAACGCCAAATTCAAAACTATGGTTTAAAGGGTTCAACACTGAGATTTTGGATGTGATATCCACCGATAACAAAGGGTTGCCAATAGAGATGAAATATATGGGTCCATCGGTGACCTTTAACTGTTTCAAACTCAAATGCAGAACTTTGACTTATCATGAAGTTTGTACTTCTCATCATCAGCGGCCAATGAACTTGAAAAACGCAGCACTCCATTTTAGAATCGGTTGTCAAAAGAAAACACGGGTCCAAGGAGTGCGCCCAGTTTTGATTTATGGCCCCTTTAAAATAGCCATGCATCACAGTCACAGCTAGACAAGGTAGAAAGGCAGAGAAAAAGAATCGATTTTGATCTTCTATGAATGGGTTGTCGATGGAAATGAAGCACGGGTCCACAGATGGCACGCTAGCTACTCCCTAAGATAAACACAAAGTCGGACTCACCATAAAGTTATACTCCCTATCTTCGACAATCATGTAAACTTGTTTAAAAAAAAGGCAACTCTTCAAATGACGGTGTTGGCGGCTCCAAAAAACAAATGTTATGTTCATGCTTGGGCACGATGACAACCATTTTGTTCATAATCTGCCACATCATAGGTTCTCCTTTGAGTTAATGGTAGCTCTCATGGCTAGATAACCATATTTCAAATGATCTTCTTGTTCTGAGTTCGGGCTGTGCTAACACATCAGCTCGCTGAATACAATCTCCAAACAATTTCCAATCAAAACAAAAGACCAGAGGCTTCGTCCACAGGATATGGAGTACCCAAACTGAAACTTAGTTTCCTTTTGCTTCTGTGGGTGTGCTACTTGTTGTTGGGGACTAATATGTACAAGATGGAAAGCTGAACATCCCCGGGAGTTCCTCTGCTGCAAAATTGATGAAGAAAAACTCATTTTAAAACTGTTGTTACTAAATCATGCGACTCACCAGAGCGCCTTACTATCAGATTTGTTGGTGTTTGTAGGTCGTAGAGGACTGCATTAAAGTTTGAACACAAAACCACACCGCAACCTATGACCTTCCATTGTTTCCCTGTGGACACTTGTTGCTCTGTGGCCACCCCTGTGAAAATGGGGTGGTAACATTTGGCACCACATCGGGATGTGTGCTCTCCTCGAGAGTACACGAGTACACCAGAACCTCTGGGTATTTGCAAACTAGTTTATCAAAAAGGATGTGGTGGATGGCTCAATTCACATCCAGAACCACACTTATTACAAAACAAAGAAGGGTTTACTGAAAAATTTAAATGCTCATGCAAAGAGCTTATTCTTCCTACCTGCCTACTCTATCAGATGCTAAGAGACAACAAAGTATAATGGTACAACCAGTGGAGCCATTCCTTCATCTTATCTATGCCAACTTGCTTTTTTCTGTGGTTGGTTCGAGAAAATAAAGATATCATAACATGACCTTGTCCTGCAATCTGCTCATGAATGAGGCTAAATTGAAACATCAGATTGTTAGGAGGCAAGAGATCACTGAAGTTATAATAGGAAGAATCAAAATGTGCACATGATTTTAGTTTATTAATATTATTTATATGACATGATTATTTTAACAACTTAGTTTAATAACCTGCGTTAATAGTTACATTTAAGATGAAAGGATGTTATGTGATTCTGTAAGAATATAAGTTTCTAGTTGGGATGCTAAATAGTGTAAATATTTTTTAATCTTCAAATTTTATAATTATTAGAACTTAGTGCCGGTTTTTATGTCGAATTTTATCGCTAAATTTTTTATTGCCGAAATTTTATCGAATTTCAAGGTCTCCAAATTCGAACACGAACTCGAACTAGGTGACTTTGGCTGTACGGATGAACCTGCAAATAATCTTCTGGCATACACTGGAACACTGAATAATGATAAATGCACTAGATGTGGTGACAAACCTGGATGGTTTATCCTGAATGAGACTAGGGCAGATATCTCACTGCCGAAACCCCGTTAGTTGAATACGTTGTCTTCAACCCCAACTGTTGTGGCCGCACGCTGTGCTACTACTCAAGAGCTCCAAAATCAATAATAATTAGAAAGTATCTCTTTAGGCTCCCTCATCCTTCTTAAATAGATCTTTATGTGCTTTTAGGGTTCACATGTCACTTTTAGGGTTTGTGCTTTTACTTTTGCATGCATGCGATTCTAATTTGATGTTGACTTTTTAAGCCTAAAGAGAAAAGGATTCTTTTAGCATATTGCTAACTTTAGTACTGAATATGTGTCCCGAGTTGTTCTAAGTACCAAATGTCCTCAGTCAATCCCCTCTTATGCAGTACCCGCTCGAACCTATGGGGATTAAGTAGGTTAGTGGGTGTTTTGCTGCCTAATTGGACGAGGACGTCATCTCTTTAGTGGGTGTTTTTGTTGCCTAAGGGGTGCAAGAACTCATGATGACTTTCATCTCCTCAAAAATTTTCTGTGCTAATTATGTCCAAGTGAAGGCTCCCTTCTTTGTGAGATGTGTGAGGGGTGCGGCGAATTGGGAGAACCCCTTAACATATCTCTGGTAATATGTGCAAAGGCCTAAGAAACCTCTCAATTCTATGACTGTTTTTGGCGTGGGCCAATCCCTGATAGCTCGGATTTTCTCCATATCAACTTGTACCCCTTCTACACTGATTATGTGCCCTAGATACATCATTTCCTACATGCCAAATTCACATTTGGACATCTTCACGTAAAGCGAGTGTTCTTCTAGAATGCTCAATACTTTGTCCAAATGTTTCAGATGTTCCTCTCATGTTTTGCTGTAAATCAAGATGTCATCAAAGAATACTAGCAAAAACTTACGTAACTGAGCTCTGAAAGTATGGTTCATGCATAACTGAAAAGTGGCTGGAGCATTGGCAAGTCCAAAAGGCATGACCAAGAATTCATAGGGACCATAGTGACAACGGAAAGTTGTTTTAGAAATGTCTTGATCCCTTACTCGGATCTAACAGTACCCCGAGCAAAGATAAATCTTTGAAAAGTATTTGGCGCCCTGCAGCTCGTCTATGAGTTCATCAATCCTAGGGATAGGATACCTGTTTTTTATGGTTTTCTTGTTGAGTGCTTTGTAATCGATGCACATTCACAATGTGCCATCCTTTTTCTTGACTAAGACCACTGATGATGAAAAGGGGCTAGAGTTGGGCCGAATGTATCCAAGCTTCAGTAATTCCTTGATCGTCTTCTCGATCTCGTGCTTATATCTTTTGGGATGCCGATAAGGGGTGGTGATGACTGTCTGTTTCCCCTCCTCTAGCTCAATGATGTGATCAAAGCCCCTGTCTAGCAGTCTACCTGCTGGAAGGTCCCGAAATACCCATTCGTGTTTCTGTAATACAGCTTGAATGTCATCTAGGTGTTGTGTGTTGTTCTTTGGAGGTTTCCTAAAGGTGACCAAACATTCTGCAGCCCATTCTATGTCATCCTGTCTAAGTACTGTCTCCGTTCTCTGTGAAGAGACCGGTTTTGGGGGATAAGTGTTCATGTCCCTCAAAACTACCTGTTTTCCATCTGGCCCCTAGAATTCCATTTCCATTGCTCTGTAGTTTGTAGTGTATTTCCCTATGGAATAAAGCCATTGAACGCCTAATACTACATGTGTATCTGCCACATTCACTACATAAAATGAATCTATCATCTGGTAGTTGCCTAATGTGACATTCAGTTTTGGAATCCAATAGTTGCACTCCATGCTAGAGTTTTCAGCTATTGCTACAGTAAATCCCTCAAACTTCTTTGTCGGAATACCTCTCTTGGCTACCCAAGCTGCATCAATGAAATTGTGGGTTGCTCCTCCATCAACCAATACTCCCACTCTGTGACCCTGTACTACTCCTCTGACCCTGAGAGTATGGAATTTAGGTACTCCAGATAACGTAGCAATAACTCCCTCTGGTGTATAACCCTGGAGTGACTCTTCCTCTGCTGCCCGTAATTCTTCTATCGTCTCCTGCTCATAGTCCTCCCTGTCATTGTCCGAATATACCTCGATGTAGTGAGCCTTGGCCTTTTCTGCACACCTGTGTCCTGGAACCCATGGTTCCTGACAAGTAAAACATAATTTCTTACGCCTCAAGTCTTTCCTAATGTCCTCGTCTAACCATGTTTTCTTTGGAAAATCCTACTGGAAAGGTTTCTTGTCCTTGTCCCTAACTGGAAAGTTGGTTTTGAGAGGGAATCTGTTCTTCGAGACTGAGTCTTGGAGATCTCTGGCTCAGCTAATGGCATCCTGTAGAGTGGGGGGTTTACAGGCTTTCACCCATTCCCGTAGTGACTCTGTTAGGGCCTTAGTAAAAAACAACATCAACCTGCTCTCTGATACATCCATCACCATGACTGCTATCCTCTGGAATTCTGAGATGAAGGCATCAGCGCTACCTATCTGTTTGAGTTGAGCCAACTCTTTGAAATGTATCTCTGGATCCTTACTGTCGAATCGTTCCATGAGTTTTTGAGTGAAATCGCTATAGGAATGGATGGTGTTGTGACCCAATGTCACTAATCTGTGGTACCACCACTCATGAGCCTCTCTGTCCGAGTGTAGCCAATTTAATGGCATCTGTCTCTGTCATGGGATTGAGTTGGAAATAGGTATCCAACTTCTGTACCCATATCCTCGATGAACCTCCGCGAGTCCCATCAAAGTTTGGGATGGTCAACCTACCCAAGGTTTTATGTAACTCATAGTTATGATTGAATCCCTTGTTGAAATTCCTGGGCCTATTCTTACTCTTATGTAGTACCTGCTCGAACCTATGGGATTAAGTAGGTTAGTGGGTGTTTTGCTGCCTAATCAGACGAGGACATCACAGGCAACTGCGAAAAGAGAAGCCACTATCACCACACTCCTCTCTTCCTCGCTTCAAGTTGGCTCTTCTCCAACTCAAGCGCGGCTTCCCTAAGGTTAGATCACTAAGGTAGGTGCAATGACGGACAGGGTGAAACGAAGAGGCTTCCTTAAAGAAACAGTTGTAGCATAGATGTAATAATTGAATGTTGATGGGAAAGAGGGAAAGACCAATCTTCACAAATGGACCAGTGTCGATATACCAAAGGGAGAAATGGAGTCAAAGCAGAATCCACGAGGGCCTTGTGTCAATGGTGCAGCTACTAGATTTGCTTCTTCCTAATTGTAGAAGATGCACTATGCAAACAAAAGAGATACTACACAATCAAACTTGATTAAATGTAAACATCAATACCCATGTATGCACGCTCACAAAGAGAAATGACTAGCAATTGCTAAGGATTTTCACCTTCCAATAAGATAATAGCATTCGTTTATGTTCAATGCAAACATAGTGTAATGTTCCGTTTTTATAAAAAGGGAATAACTGAGGACTAATAGCACTAAGAGCAGAAAGGTATATCAATTCAGTATTATTAACTCATCAGTGTAGTAAGAAGGCCATAAGAGTTCATATCATAAAGCATGCAAAGCATGCAGGCCTTATTTTAGTGTTAAAGTCAACATGAAATTAGAATCGCATGCATGCAAAAGTGAATCATAAACCCTAAAAGTGACATGCAAACCCTAAAAGCATATGAAAATCTATTTAAGAAGGGTTATGGGACTAAAGAAGATATCTATTGTTATTGTTGATTGATTTTGGAGTTTCAAGTAGTAGCACAGCGTGCAACCGCAGCAGTTGGGGTTGGAGCTGGTCTTCAGCTAGCGAGCGTTCGGCAGTGAGATACCTGCCCTAGTCTCTTATTGGGATAGATCATCCAGGTTTATCCATTGCATCCATCATATACTACAGTATTCGGAGATCCAACACATTCCGAAGGGTTGTTAGCAGATCCACGTTTTGCAGCCGAAAGTAGCAGGGAAAACACAAAAGGATTCGCTTGGACCACAAAACCTAGTCTTTCCTCTGCATGTGAGCTTCCTGTTTCTTAGCAAGCCTATCCTACGGTATGTAGTAATTATCAACCATCAGTTTGCTCACCTGGAGCAGCTATCAGCCAAACAGATCAGTTGGGGACATGAGCAGCAAAACTGCTAATCAATTTGCTAGGGCACTTAGAGGCAGGCAAACCTCCGCATGTGCCAGGCCATCTCTCCGACATCAGCAGACGAAGAAGCTCATAAAGTTTCATCCCGAACGGACCTCTCCTCCTACAAAAACGTTACCTTCAGTCTGGAGGGTTTTTACGGTACTACGGGGCGGTAACACCGGAGGAAAAGAGAATTATTAGACCACCCATCCAGATCCTTATGCATGCAACTATCTCTGGAGTCATTATCAGCCAGAATATCAGTGGTAAGTGTTAATTTCTCTCTGTAAAACCCTAACCCGAATTCAACTACATTTTAGGGCATTTTTGCATGGCGAATTTGCATGCACAGTTATTTTGCAAATTTGTATGAGATTGAGTGTGTGAGTCAGCACTATCATAGAACATTAGAGAATATCAGTATTTGGGATATTACAGTGGTATCAGAGCATGATCCATGCCAGTTGTGGGCACATAGCAATTGAATAAAAGTGCATGTTGATGCATGCGTGTACATGCAAATGCATGTCAGTGATGTTGGTGAAGTGCATGTCAGAACAAAGGTTTTTCTTTGCCAGCTTGTGAGAACATGAAGACAATGAGAAGGATCTTGACTGAAAATTAGCAGAGGTTAGCAGTACTTCAACACTTACCTCGATATCAGGAGTATCTAGCATTGGGTGATGAGGTATGTGCAACATTGTCCTTTCAAGATTATTACACCATCAAGTTCGGGAGCTAGCCCAAGGATTTGGATGAGGATCTCCTTAGAGGCATAATTGGGGGAGGGAAGAAAGATGAGCATGAAGTACAGGTTGTTGGTGAGCTTCATTTGGAGTTAACAGTACATGATGAGGATGTGCATGAGGAGATCACATTAGAGTCATCCTGTGAGTCTAGTGACACAAGCACATTCGCCAGTCAGATTGTGGACAAGCCGTGTGATAAGTTGTAGTTGGTACACTCTTCATCACCTACAGCAGGAGTCCAGACAGTTATGACAGGTGAAATACATGAGGTGCAAGGCAATGAGCACAACAGTCGAGACAATGAGCAGTCACACATGGAGGTTAGGGAGAGTTTATACATGCATGAGATAGAGCTTCCAAATGATAGTCACCGAAAGAAGATTGAACGAGTTAAAGAAAGCATTCTAGCGATGAAAGAGAGGACCAAGATACTCCGATACACCATAGTACAACAAGATGTTAAGCTTACAGTTCTTCGAGTTGTATGTACCGAGTCAGCGGTCAGGATTTCTAGTATTCAACAACAGTTAGATTCCTTAATGGGGCAGTAGGAGAAACATACTATTGCATTTCAAAGTAGTCCTCTTAAGGAGTACATAGACAGGGATTGCACTAGCTTGAGTCCACATTTGCATAATGGCAAATGGTTTTTACAGGTTGGACATGATCGAGAAATTGACCAGCAGTATATGAGCATTCCAGTTGAAATCAGAAGGGCAGAATGTCAGCTTGGTAGGATTATTCCTTGTGATGGTGCTTATGGACAAGGTACTTTTCGGGGGTTGGATTGGAGAGAGATTAGGAGTTGGTGTCCTATTGAGTGGGCGATTCTTGGGAAGACATTCCTAGCCAAGGGTATAGTCCCACAAGAGCCTTCAGATATTTGGGATGAAATATGCACAAGTTTGCATTGGGATCCAGGTGGAAGACCTTATGAGGGATGGATACAGTGTTTACAGATGGCGTTACTTGGGAGTCTACATGATGCTCCTTGTGTCGATACTACGCAAGGTAGCGGTAGAAGAATTTTGACCTCTGCAATTCTCAGATTGATTTGGGACGCTGGGATTACAGTGACTGACAGTTTAGTGATTGCTAGAGGATGCTTTCAGGATGTCTTTGGTGATGGTACCGTACAATGCAGTGTTTTGAGCAAAGGGTACTACAGATCTCCTAGGATAATTTGGGACCCTGGGATCATCCCCGGATTCAGTTGGTTCAATTGATTGATTGTGGATTTGCGTTGGCATTGCTTGAGGACAAGCAATCTTTGGCGAGGGAGGACTGTAATGTTCCATTTTTATAAAAAGGGAATAATTGAGGACTAATAGCACTAAGAGCAGAAAGGTACATCAATTCAGTATTATTAAGTCATCAGTGTAGTAAGAAGGCCATAAGAGTTCATATCATAAAGCATGCAGGCCTTATTTTAGTGTTAAAGTCAACATGAAATTAGAATCGCATGCATGCAAAAGTGAAGTATAAACCCTAAAAGTGACGTGCAAACCCTAAAAGCATATGAAGATCTATTTAAGAAGGGTTATGGGACTAAAGAAGATATCTATTGTTATTGTTGATTGATTTTGGAGTTTCGAGTAGCAGCACAGTGTGTAGCCGCAGCAGTTGGGGTTGCAGACGATGTCTTCAGCCAGTGAGGGTTCGACAGTGAGATATCTGCCTTACTCTTATTGGGATGGATCATCCAGGTTTATCCATTGCATCCATTATATACTACAGTATTCGGAGATCCAACACATTCCGAAGGGTTATTAGCAAATCCATGTTTTGCAGCCGGAAGTAGCAAGGAAAACACAAAAGGATTCGTTGGGACCATAAAACCTAGTCTTTCCTCCGCATGTCAGCTTCCTCTTTCTCAGCAGGCCTATCATACGGTATGCAACAATTATCAACCATCAGTTTGCTCACCTAGAGCAACTATCAGCCAAACAGATGAGTTGGGGGCATGAGCAGCAAAACTGCTAATCAATTTGCTAGGGCACTTAGAGGCAGCCAAACCTCCACATGTGCTAGGCCATCTCTCCAGCATCAGCAAACGAACAAGCTCATAAAGTTTCAGCCTAAACGGACCTCTCCTCCTACAAAAACGTCACCTGCAGTCTGGAGGGTTTTTACAGTACTACGAGGCAGTAACACCGGAGGAAAAGAGAATTATTAGACCACCCATCCCGATCCTTATGCATGCAACTACCTCTAGAGTCATTATCAGCCAAAATATCAGTGGTAAGTGTTAATTTCTCTCTACAAAACCCTAACCCTAATTCAACTATATTTTAGGGCATTTTTGCATGGCGATTTTGCATGCACAGTTATTTTGCAAATTTGTATGAGATTGAGTGTGCAAGTTAGCACTATCATAGAACATTAGAGAATATCAGTATTTGGGATATTATACATTGAAAGGTAAAAAGGCCTCTAGCAACAATCGCTCATTCATACAAGCTCACGCCACACATCACAGAGAATGCTCAAGTGAAGGACCATAAATCCCAAAACGATATTTTTTCTATTAAACTATGGGGAAAAATCCTCCTAGTTTTTCTATGTTTACAATGAAAGAGCCATGCTCTTTATAGGCCAAAATTTTTTTTGCAAAATAATAAAAAAAGGAATAAAGTAATAGAGACAAAAAAGTAGGACCCTAGATCCATTTTTTCCTCATCACCGGATACATTACAAATCTACTTTATTAAAAGGAGCTATACTTAACCACTCCTTCCAACCCAAAGATTGGTGACCCAAACATTAAAGTGGGAATCTATGAAAACTACACACTCCGATAGTCACATAACTAGAGGAGAACATAACACAAAAAAGATCCAAGCTCCACGTGGAGGATGCGACCAGATCGGGGAGTTTTGACTCTAGCCCATTTATTTATGCCAAGTCGTAGGAAACTCTTCGATCCACAATAGTTAACAGCCTGGTTTCAAAAATAGATACTACTCAACTGCCATGATATCCAAGGATGTCTGCTAGCAAGCATGAGTCGATTATTCCAACATTTAGTTTCCAGCTGCCATGTGATAAATGAAATGTGGGTGGAAAAGATAGCCGCTCCAAGCAATGGCTATCGTAGAGATGGCCATCAGTCAACGAGATATCGTGGAACTTTCTTTTTTCAGCTGCCTCTGCTCCTTAAGTTCCATCTCATTAAACCCAGAGCCTGGCGTTGAGTTTTAATCCTGGAGTGTGGGTGATGTTCAACATTGATACCCAACAGAGATCTCAGCATCAATGAGTCGGACGAGGCCACGTGAAGGAAAACACCAAATTCGGAACTATGGCTTCTAGCATGATAATGTGAAGAGGTTCACAGTTTAAAGGGTTCAACACTGAGATTCTGGATGTGATATCCACCGATAACAGAGGGTTGCCAATAGAGATGAAATACACGAGTTCATCGGTGGCCTTTAAATGTTTCAAACTCAAACGCAGAACTTTGACTTATCATGAAGTTTGTACTCCTCATCATTAGCGGACATTGAACTTGAAAAATGTGACACTTCGTTTAAGAATCGACTGTCAAAAGAAAACACGAGTCCAAGGAGTGCGCCCAGTTTTGAATTATGGCCCCTTTAAAATAGCCATGCATCACGATCACAGGAAGACAAGGTAAAAAGGCAGAATCGATTTTGATCTTCTGTCAATGGGTTGTCGATGGAAACGAAGCACGGGTCCACAGAGGGTGCGCTGGCTACTCCCTAAGATAAACATAAAGTTGAACTCACCATAAAGTTGTACTCCCTGTCTTTGACAACCATGCTAAGCTGTTTAAAAAAAGGCAACTCTTCAAATGACGGTGCAGGCGGCTCCTAAAACCAAATTTTATGTTCATGCTTGGGCACGATGACAACCATTTTGTTCATAATCTGTTGCGGCATGGGTTCTCTTTCGAGTTATTGGTAGCTCGCATGGCTAAATAACCATATTTCGAATGATCTTCTTGTTCTGAGTTCGGGTTGCGTTAACACTTCAGCTCGCTGAATACAATCTCCAAACAGTTTCCAATCAAAACAAAAGATCAAAGGCTTCGTCCACAAGATATGGAGCACCCAAACTGAAACTCAATTTCTTTTTGCTTTTGCAGGTGTGCTACTTGCTGCTGCGGACAATTATGTACGAGACTGAAAGCTGAACATCCCCAAGAGTTTCTTTGCTACAAAATTAATGAAGAAAAAATAATTTTAAATCTTTTCTTATTAAATCATGTGACTCACCAGAGCGCCTTACTGTCAGATTTGTTGGTGTTTGCAGGTCGCAGAGGACTGCATTAAAGTTTGGACACAAACCCAGACTGCAACCTATGACCTTCCCTTGTTTCATAGATAGGAAAAGTACTTAAGGATGTTGTTTCGGTTTGGGGTCTGGCATGGTTTCCTAGTTCAACAGGAAGCAAACCACTGTAGCACTTAGTACAGTCGAAGCAGAGTGTTGCCCACCTATTTCGACTAGGTGGCAACCTCATGTACATTGAAGATGTACATTATGTGCAGTTTGTACCATGGAAAATTTTGGGGATTTTTCATTCAGCAGGGCAATTATGCCCCTTTTGTACACGAAATGTCCGCTCCTCTGCGTGGGATAATTAATGTAACTTTATATGTCATCATGGGTCATTCCTTTAAGAATGTCACCATGGACTTTATTATCAGGGAGGTCCTCTTCACCGAGTGTTTTTTTTTCCCTTCCAGTTAATTTTGTTAATTAACAATTTTAATTCGTTGGGTTTTTCACTCACAAATCCTCCAAAGTGGTGAATTGGCGTTCTGATAATCAAGCCCATGAGGTGGCTAAGGTTTCAAGTTGTTGTCCATGACCATGCTAGCCATATCTTGTAGTCTTGCGGAATTTCGTTAGGATTTTAATTTCTATTTTGATTTTTTCTTAATTAATTAACTTTACCATTTGGTGGATAATTAATTAAGTTTCGATGTAATAATGTAATTTCTTGAACCTGGGCATTTTGTAATAGGGGCTATGAATGCAAATGAAAAAGCTATGACACCCCCTAAGCCATTGGTTCAAGTCTCATGTCATTCTAGCAAGGGGTTAAGAAGTTAGACCAATTTGGGTTAAGACAAGGTATTTTTTCCCAGGAAATTAATTTAATTTCCAAAGGTGAAAAATTAAATTATTTGATTTTGAAGGAAAAAATCAAATAAGGCCATGGTAATTAAGTTTGGGAGGTGGCTAATCATAGTTAATTTTTATTTAAATAAACCCCCCCATGGTCAAAATAAATTTTTGAAGATTTCCCAAGTGGGGTGCCCTTTGTCTTAATAAAAGATAAAAATTAAAAATTAAAAATTAAAAAATTAAAGATCAAAAATTAAAAAATTAAAAAATTAAATATTAAATAGATTAAAAGATTTAAAAATAAAAAGTAAAAGATAAAATAAAAGATTAAAAGATTAAAAAATAAAAAGATAAAAATAAAAAAGTAAAAGATAAAATAAAAGATTAAAAGATTAAAAAATAAAAAGATAAAAATAAAAAATAAAAGATAAAATAAAGATTAAAAATTAAAAATTAAAAATAAAAGATTAAAGATTATGTAAAAGATTAAAAAATTAAAGATAAAATTAAAGATAAAATTAAAAATAATAAAATTAAAAATTGAGTCAAAGGAGGCCCCACTTGAGTCATGGAAACCCTAGATCTAAGGGTTAGGCTTCATTGTGACATGGATCTATCTTTTTGACCATTGATTTGAAAAGGCACCCTTGCTTATGATTGGTGGATGGCTTGTAAAGTCAACAAACCTAGATCTAAGGGTGGAGGAGAGCTAGAGTTTAGATCTATATTTTGGACCCTTGATTTTGGAGTGGGTTTGAGATCTTTTCAACTATAACAGAGAGGCCCCTCCTCTCATTTTATTATCATCATTCTTTGGAGCATGGTTATGCTGCCAAAATACTATCTTCTCATTCTCTTCTCTATTCTTCTCTCTCAAGCCCTAAGAGGCTTTTTGTACTCAAATCTTGCCCTAGTTGGGCCATAATCAAGGAAATTCTTTGGAGGGACATGGTGCTGTTGTTCTACATTTTTCATGATCTATTGTTGAGGTAACTTGTATCTTATATTTAGTTTTGCATATTTGTATTGGTCTAGTTAGCTCTCCACAAAGTATTTTGTGGAGAGATTAGAGAGTAGATACTTTGTGGAGAGATTAGAGAGTAGAAGTATTTTTACCCTCTTTTGTGAATTGTTTAGCAAGTTTCTTCAAAGTATTTTGTAGAAATTGTTAGATATTCATCACTAGGCTTACATATTTCTGCAGATCTAGTATTTGTTTACAGGTTTTCCAAGCCAAGGACACCTCTCCAAGGGTTTCATCTTCAAATCTGCATTTTCGTCCATCTCTTTTTCTCTCTCTTAAAACTGGGTTTTATTCATTGTATAGTGAATATAACCCTTGTTTTAGGGCTTTCTTCCATTATAGATTAGTATAGAGTTATAAATATGCTGTTAATACATCATTTAGATGCCCAAAATTCATTTTTTAAGTACCAAAACTTCATTTTTTCCAAAAATTTCAAGTTCAGATTTTTCAATAATTTTCTGGGTTTTATACTAATCTGTCCTAACTTTCTGTTTTAGTGTTTCTGCAGTAAATTCCAGCAAGTAAAATTGTTGGTTTGTTGCAGGTTTATGCACAGAAGAGGGGGTTATGCTGCCCAAAATTGCCTAGAAAAGTTTTGGTCCAAAAGAGGCCAAAAAACCACATTTCTTCTCTTTCTTCTACAAGATTGTAAACCCCAAAAGAGAAGTTCTATTTGGGGTATTCTCTAAAAGCTTGGAAAGCTGTTGTAAATCTGTATATGAGTAGTGTAGAGATAGCCTAGGACACTAGTTGCTTAGATTTGTTTTTATGCAAGTTTTATTTCTGTTTACCCACCTTCCCTTAAGGGATTGAAGTGAGGTTAGGTTAATCTTTTTTTTATTTTTGTTTACCCACCATCTCTGTTACAGAGATTGTTGTGTGGTTAGGTATTGTTTTAGCTAATTGCATTTTCCTTTTAAGTTTCTGTTCAAAGTAGTTAAATCTAAATTTTATTTATGTCAAAAGAGTAACCATACAACCCACTGATCCGGTGTATCCCCTGTCTCACTTGTCATCTCCCTTTAGGGACTTCAAGTTGGGTATGAAAAGCAGGAGAAGTGGGGGCATAGTTTTATTAGAACAACTTCATTTTTCTGCTACAAACCTTCACATTTTGCTTTTCAGTCCAAGATCAAGTACCAGCATCTCCCATAAGGGATACCACTTGGTTGATCTTGTTGATAATATAAAATTAACCTTGCATGCTAATCACCAAGACTTAAAATTTACCCCTTAAATTAACCAACAACGAATTTAGCCCCTGTTCCTCTACTCGGTTATCACCCTTCGGGGTACTCACGAGATACGACAGGGGGTAGAGGAGTTTTAGTTTAATAGGCATCCATCTTGCTATTTTTTCCGGTTGATTAAAAACAGTGACCTCGAAAGCTACTTGGGGTAGAAGACCGTGGGGGGTCTCTAGGCGTTCTACGTCCTCCTTGTTGAGCACCGGGGCATTGGGGTTTGACCTGGGAGCTACGGGTGGGCTTTGCTCCCACTTTGTTGAGCGCACCAGCATTCCCTCTTTGACTTGATAAATACTAGATTGGGGTAGTCACACCACCGGATCTAAAACTTAATCAAAGACTTCAACTTTAATAAAATTTATTAAAACGAACCAAGAGACATTGCAAAACTGGTTCTATAACATTTTCATTTCAGCAGCATTTCACTCCAATATTGCACTTGTTTCCTTTCAGTTGTTGTTGCACCTGCAAAGCCAACCTAGTAATTTTCTAGCTTGTGGATATTAGTCCACTGGTTTATATTTTCTGCTATTTATCTGAGCATTGTCAAGTTTATTTATACTATTGCTGCTCAACTGTTCAATACTGTTCATATTGCTCAACTGTGATTATATTATTTTCATAATATTGTTCATAAATCTTTCATAACTGTGTATATTGTTCATAGTTTGTTTTTTCATCTCATTGTTAGATAACTTAACCTGTGGGATAATTAAACTAGACTGCATCCATTGAAAGTTGCATTCTCTGACTCAATTACTTAAGCACTGGTTATATTAAAAGGATTGATTGTCATTGAAATATTGCATTTTGCATTGGTTTGACTGTCATCTCTCAAAACCTTGGCCTCACACCTTAATAAGATCCCTTTAATTTGTAATCAATTAATAAATCAGGAACTTAGTCTTCCGTAGGGACTTCCCCCCTTGGCTCTATTGGGATCTTGCCTAAACGGAGGAGTTGTGGACTATGGTGACAGTGGTCCCCAGCTCTCGCTTGCCCCCAAGGACACACATAGCAGGTTGTGACTTTCTTGTTCCTTAAAGTGTGAATTAGGCGGCAACACAGAGTACATTGTATCTTATTCAGCTAGTTGTGAGGCAGTGTGTCTTTGAAAGTTACTTAAAGGATCGTTTGATCTCGAGTTAGAAGTGACTAGTATTTTTTGCGACAACCAGAGTTGTGTGACGTTGTTCGAGAACCCAATGTTTCATGACAAGTCGAAGCACATCGAGATCAGGTACCACTATATTATAAATATGGTACAAAGAGGAGCAATGAAGCTCTATTATGTGGCAACAGAGGAGCAAAAAGTCTATGTGTTGACCAAGCCTCTGTCAAGAGTGAAGTTTGAGTACTTCAGGGACAATCTTGGAGTTGTCCAGATCAATGTTCCTTGGGAGTAGTGAGCGACATAGCATGTGTGAGATGCAGGTAGTCACCTAGTGATGTAATTTGTGCTTCTGGGCGAGTCTCCACTTGAGGTGATGTTGTAGTGGGTGGTCACTTCAGTGATGTAATTTGTGCACCCGGACAACACTCACGAGGATGCAATAGGTAGTCACATTGGTGACATAATTGAGCCTCCTGACTACTGGTGCTATGGCGGGCAAAAATGCATGTGCAAAGACATAGGTAGTCACCTAGTGACGTAATTTGTGCTCTTGGGTTGTTCTCCACATGATGTGACATAGTAGCGGGTAGTCAAGTCAGTGACGTAATTTGTGCTCCTAGGATACACTCAAAAGTGTCGTGCTGTCATGGTGTGCAAAGATGCAGGTAGTCACTTAGTGACGTAATTTGTGCTCCTGGGTTGTTTCTCCACGTTGTGACATGGTAGTGGGTAGTCACTTTCGTGACGTAATTAGTGCTCGTAGGCTACACTCACAAGATGATCTACACATGTAGTGTGGTAACTTTGCTGATGTAATGTGTGCTCCTAGGTTGTTCCCACTTGATGGCTTGCTTGTATAGAACATCTAGTGATGTATATATTCGAGAGATGTCAGAAGTCAATGGTCTGAGTACAGACTTGCAACACCAGTCATTATGATAGCAACAGAAGAATACCTTCCTTGTTAAGAGGGAGTCTTGAAGATTGTGTAACTTCAGAAGATAGTCTTGATGTGTTATTGTTGTATTATATTGTACTCCCTTTCAGGGATATTATTATTGTAATTAATCATGTAAAGTACCTTGAAAGAATCAATGTAAACCCTATTAGTTACGTGGCCCCAGAAAATACAGAAAGAACACATTATATTGTACCCTAGAGAAGTCATCCTAATGAGGTTGACAAGTCGACCCGATAAGGAAAAGTAACTTGGAAAACAAGTATAAATAGAGAGGGTACGCCTCTCATTTGGACACATCAAGCAAGAAATCATATTCGCTAGAGAGAAAAGAAAAACAAGTTCGCTAGAGGAGGAAGAGTAGTTGCAATGTGAAGGCATCTTATTCTTTAGGTTTCTATCTTATCTTAATCTCAGGATCTTTGTGTGAAAGAGCCTTTAGCTCTTGGATTGTAGTAGAAGACATTGTACTTATTGAAGAATCTATATTGAAGAAATTTGTTGGGTTTTCTTCCCTTGTACAGTTTCCCAGAAGAGAAATCTTTGTGTACTTTTGTTTTGATGTGCTTGTCTTTCTTTTAGTGATCCTATTGCATATGGTTATTGTGATAAAATGCAAATTGTTTGAAGATCTAACTTAACCATCATTTAAGTATAAAATTCTAACAAGGAAGTCCCCCACCCAATCACAAATGAAGACTAGTATGGCCATAACCATGCTTGAGAAAAGAAATCATCCATATCTGCAAACTCAACTCAATTAGATGCATGTTTTGTTGATGCATGGAGATTTTTAGCTACCTTTACCCACTTTATGAAGCAACAAATGAGTTCAATGTAAACACCGTGGATACATAGAATTATGTAACAACTAATAAGTAAATTCTCATATACATACCTTCTTTAGCTTTTCCCACTACACGTGGAATCTGCGACAGCCCTGAACCCACGATATGGGCTATTAAGGCCTGATTTTCATCGGCTGAACCAAAAAGCAATTTTTTTCACAAAGACAAGAAAAGCAAAGGAGAAAACAAATAGGAAAAACAACATACCAAACAATATATTAGCATGGCCATGCTCAAATATGCAAAAAAAGTAACATCCATAACAATAGAAATAAAATCGAATAAAATAAAGTAAATAAAAAAATAAAAACAACAACAACGATAACAAAAGATACAAACAACAATAGGAAAAAACAATAAAAAAAACAAAGAAAAAGAAATCGCAGACATAGACGCCATTATGCAACCCCGTAAACCTTCCACGACCAACTAGCAACACCCTGCAAACCAACATATATAAAAGTATTAAATAGACAACAAAAAAACTTATCATAAATATTAAATACACACAAAATATCTTTTGTAAGAAAAGTTGATGCAAAAGAACATCTTATACAAACACCAAAAATTATAACCAAAAGAGAACTCACCTTTGACTTTACATTCTTCAAAGTGCACTCTAATCTCTCTCACATAGACATTTGAATATTTTTTATTAGTGGACCACCACATTCCTTTACCTACATTGCATTGCACTCAATAACTCAATAAATACCAAATAATTTAAGATCCCTCGAATTTAATAAACACAAATGGAACTATACATACCACCTCAGGGTTCACCTTCACTCACTACAATTGTTTACAAACACAAAATGAGTTGTTGCGACAAGCCTTACTTTCACCAACCACTGAACCACAAAAAAACAAACCATAAAATATTAAATAGACAACTAGTGACACCCTGCAAACCAACATATATATAAGTATTAAATAGACAACAAAAAAACTTATCACAAATATTAAATACACAAAATATCTTTTGTGAGAAAATTTGAAGCACAAGTACATCTTATGCAAACACCAAAAATCATATCCAAAGGAGAACTCACCTTTGACTCTGCATTCTGCAAAGTGTACTCTAATGTCTCTCACATAGATATTTGAATAATTTTTATTAGTGGAACACCGCATTCATTTACCTACATTGCATTGCACTCAATAACTCAAGAAATGCCAAATAATTTAAGGTCCCTCTAATTTAATAAACACAAATGGAGCCATACATACCACCTCATGCTTCACAGTCACTCACTACAATTGTTTATAGACGCAGAATGGGTTATTGGGCCAAGCCTTAATTTCTTCAACCACTGAACCACAAAAAACCAAACCATAAATTATTAAATAGAAACCAAAAGTCTCACGAGAAATCTTGAAAATACACCAAAAATGGCATGATAAATAATAAACAAATTCTTGAAATATATTATGATAAATCTTAGGCAAAGGCTAAAAAATTCATCTAGAATTAGGTATATCTTATGCAAATAAGATTCCATCTCTAACCAAGGACACCATGCACACCAAAATATAGATAAGTATTAAATAGAGATAAAAAATCTTATTGTAAATTAAAAAACACCAAATATATTATGAGAAAATCTTATGAGTAATCTTATGCACAAGTACAACTTTTGCAAACACAAAAACATATGAACCAAATAAGAACTCACCTCTACCTTTAATCCAATCTCTATTACATAGATATTTCAATAGTTTTTATCAGTGAACCACCCCATTCATTTACATCCATTGCATTGCGGTCAATAATTAAATAAATGACAAATAATATGAGATGCTTATAATTTAACAAACACAAATGGAATCATACATACCACCTCAAGTTTCACCTTCATTTGTTGAGCTTGTTTATATCCACGAAATGGGCTGTTAGGACAACACTTAATTTCCCCAACCACTGAACCACACAAAAACCAAACCATAAAATATTAAATAGAGACCAAACAATTTCATGAGAGATATTATACAAATTCTTGAAATATGTGATCATAAATCTCACCCAAAATTAGGTAAGTCATACGCAAATTCAAAATATCGCAAACCTTAACTAATTAACAAGTGAACAAAAAATCATTGTATTTGAAACAAGAATGATTTAATAAGAGAAAATACAAGGGTTTTGTACGAAAAGAGAACTCACCATATGCCTCTATGTTTTTACTTACAAGCTAGCCCAAATCTCTTACACAAACATTTTATTGGTTCAATAGCAACCATCCAACTTCTTTTACCTGCACTACATTGCATTGAAATTTAAACAAACACATGATATAATGGTCTAACAACAAATGTGTTAATTTCAACTAGCTTAGAACTTAAATCCATACCTCCCGCACCTTAGCTTTCTCCTCCCCAATTGTACCTGTAAATATGCATCAACACTAAACCCACAATATGGCTTGTAATCAACAAATGTAGAACTCACCCTCTATCTCTACTTTCGCACCTGCACACAAGGATATTTTAACAGTGCCATTAGAGATCCTCCTTGCACTCAATAAATAAAGAAATGACAAAAAATATAATGATCCTATTTTAAACAAACACGATTGAATCCATGCATACATTGTGACTTGTGTTGACTCACTACCCCATACCTCTCACACACAAAGACATTAGAGGAAATTTCAACTCAAAATGGGCCTTTTAACTTTAACTCAAATTCCATGTCATTATGTGTTAGCCAATGAAATTGCTTTAAATTTGAAATACCATATAGGTCTTAAACACTTTTTTAATATAAATTTGGGGATAGGTATCATAAAAAAAACTATTTTTTTTATTTATATTTTCGACATATCTCCCCGTATTTTTACTCAAATTTCGATTGGGAGAGCTCGTTGGATGCAGAATTAAATTCCGCATCCAACGAGTACCCACTCGGCATACTTTTGATGGACCTCGCTGCCCCAAAAACAAGAAATACCTGAAAACACGTGATGTCATCTCAGCATACTTTTGATGGACCCCGCTACCCCAAAAACAAGAAATACCTGAAAAAACGTGATGTCAAAAAACGTGATGATGACATCACGTTTTTTCAGGTATTTCTTGTTTTGGGGGTAGCAGGGTCTATCAAAAGTATGCCGAGTGGGGTACTCGTTGGATGCGGAATTTAATTTTGCATCCAACGAGCTCTCCCAATCGAAATTTCATCACGTTTTTTCAGGTATTTCTTGTTTTTGGGGTAGCGGGGTCCATCAAAAATATGCCGAGTGGGTACTCGTTGGATGCGGAATTTAATTCTGCATCCAACGAGCTCTCCCAATTGAAATTTGAGTAAAAATATGGGGAGATATGTCGAAAATACAAACAAAAAAATAGCTTTTTTCTTTTCTTCCTCCTAAATTAATAAATATTATTTTTTTTTTTTTTTTAGGAGGCCCATTTTGAGTTGAAATTTCCTCTAATGCATTATAACAGTTTCATCAATAGTCATCCACCTCCTTTACCTGCACTACATTGCCTCTAAATTTAAACAAAAACGTGACATAATGATGTAACAACAAATAAGTTAAGTTCAATCATCATAGAACAATGCATACCTCCTACTCTTTGGCCATCACATTACCCATTGCACTCAATAAATAAAGAAGTGACATAATATAATGACTAATTTAAACAAACACAATTGAAACACTAATTTCAGTTGCTTCATCAATAGTCATCCACCATCCTTTACGTGCACTACATTGCCTCCAATTTTAAACAAACACATGATATAATGATGTAACAAGAATGAGTTAAGTTCAACCAACATAGAACAATGCATACCTCCTAATCCTTAGCCTTCTCCTCACCCATTGTACCTATAACTATGCATCAACCCTAAACCCACAATATGGGTTGTTATTAACAAATGTAGAACTCACCCTCTACCTTTACCTTTTCACCTATACACAAAGATATTTCAACAACGTCATTAGTGCCCTTCTACCTTTCTTTACTCGTTTGTACTCAATAAATAAAGAAATGGAAAATAATTCAATGACTTTAACTTGAATAAGCACAAAGAAAACCATGCATACCTCCTTTTCCTTGGCCTTCACCTTCACCCTTGGCATTGTGCAATCTAGATCATCCCCAAAACTCAAGATATGGGCAGTTAGGACATGCCTTAGTCACCCCACTGATTGAACCTAACAAAAACCAAACCTGAAAATACTGAATTCAAACCATAAAATCTTATTCGAAATATTTAAAGGACACCAAAAATCCCATGAGAATGATTAAACATATGCTGAAATATATTATGAGTAACATTTTGCACAAGCAAGTACATCCTACGCAATGACCAAATAATTGTAAACACTAAATAAGAAAAGAGGAAGGAGAATCATTATATTTGAAACAAGAAATGCCTAGAATTTTTAGAAGTTTTATTAGTGCGCCTCCAACTTTGCTCCTCCTTCCCTTTACCTACATGGCATTCCATTAAACCATACATACATATATTTGATATGAGGCCTCTAGTTAAACACATATGGAACGATACATACCTCCTCTTGAGTCTTTACCTTCACCAAAAGCACCACTAAACTTTCCACCAACCCTACAGCTTCCCTTTACTTGTGAATATCTGAACCCAACAATAATAAAAACCAAAAAATATTAAATGAATACCATAAAATATTATGAGAAACAGTAAATACTAAGCAAAAATTGAAAGATATTACAAGAAATATTAAACAAAGAACAAAAATATAATGAGTAATCATATGCAAAACTAAATACATTATATGCAAAGACTAGAGAACCATTTTATTTTTTTACATATGTTGTACATTTATTTGTATTACTTAGTACTATATATATTGATTACAAAATTGTGGGGACAGTGATCAAGTATGACCAAGTTGCCAATACAATACAAGAAGTGCATGTGTGATCAATTTAGAGTCAATCACCCAAAAAGAGAAAAAAGTACAAATATAAATACATGTTCACATATATTCACGAGAATAAGTTGTTGAATTTTAAAATTTGCATATATTCTTTAATTTTGCAGACTATAAGGCAGATAACAATAAGACAAGTGCAGTAGATAAACAAAATATCAACACACATGAACACCAGATGTTTTCACGGGGAAACCTTTAAAGGACAAAAACACCAAAAGCATTAGTAATTCGTCCCTTAAATGAGATGACCGAGTGTGTAAAAGAATCTCCGAATTTTGAGATTAATGTTCTTCAAATTTTGTCAAACCCTCGTAGGGTTGAACAATTTCAAACGTTAGCCAATTTTGACCAAAAATGTCACAAAGACAAATCACATAAAAAACATGCAAATTAGGGCTAACTGCTTAGATTTCCTTTCTATTGCCCGAAATTTTGTGTCTTCTGCCCAGGCCTGCCCAAATATGTCAGCTGACACCTAAGGTTAATTTTAGAGTTGCCCATAAACATACAGTAGCAGTCCAGAAACATACAGTAGCTTCCCACAAGCATACTACAACTACCCAGATTTATTTTATTGCTACCCGAATTGATTTATTGCTTCCTGCATTGATTTACTGCTGCCCGGATTAATCAAAAATTGTACAAGTCTATGACCGGACTGTTCAGGGTCTACCCGGCAGCTACGCGAGACTTGTAAGAGAGGTCAATGTCTTCCCACAATGAGAAACGAACAGTTCAAGACCTTCCCGACGATTCCAGGTCTGCCCGGAGTGTGGAGGGACAAGCCTGAGAGGAGGGAGAGGTTGCCTATGTTTCTTCTTTGCTGCCCGGGAAGAGACTAAGATGTTTGGAGGCTGCATGAACCTGTAAGTGTCTGGCTGTGAGAGAGATGACTCTGTGGTGGCTGCCTGTGACTTCGATGGTAGGTTTGCAGACTGCCCGAAACCCTTTCTTGCTGCCCAAGGTAGAGATGAGGCTTCCCGGGAGTGTTTTGTTGCTGCTGTGTGTAACCAAAGACCTCAACAAAGAGGCAGCAGTAGTATGTTGTTGGGTTAAGCACCAGCGAAGGTAGTTGGGCATGCAAGGTGGTTGAAGCAGCCACCTTATCCACCACTGAGGGTGTTGGATAAGGTGGTTGCTTCAACCACCTTGCCTACTCGGATTAATCAACTGAGGGTGTTGGATAAGGGTGCTGGATAAGGTGGTTGAAGCAGCCACCTTATCCACCACTGAGGGTGTTGAATTGATTTATTGTTGCCCGCATTGATTTACTGCTGCCCGGATTAATCAACAGTTGTACAAGTCTATGCCTGGACTGTTCAGGGTCTACCCGGCAGTTGCGCAAGACATGTAAGAGAGGTCTGTGTCTTCCCACGATGAGAAACGAACAGTTCAAGACCTTCCCGAAGACTCCAGGTCTGCCCAGAGTGTGGAGGGACAGGCCTGAGAGGAGGGAGAGGCTGCCTATGTTTCTTCTTTGCTGCCCCGGAAGAGACTAAGATATTTGGAGGCTGCCTGAACCCTGTAAGTGTCTGGCCGTGAGAGAGATGACTCTGTGGTGGCTGCCCATGACTTTGGTGGTAGGTTTGCAGATTGGCCGAAACCCTTTCTTGCTGCCCAAGGTAGAGATGAGGCTTCCCGAGAGTGTTTTGTTGCTGTTGTGTGTAACCCGAGACCTCAGCAAAGAGGCAGCAGTAGTATGTTGTCGGGTTAAGCACCAGCGAAGGTAGTTGGGCATGCAAGGTGGTTGAAGCAACCACCTTATCCACCACTGAGGGTGCTGCAACCAACTGTTACCCTCCTCTTATTAACGTGACCTAGGTAAGGAGAGGCCCTAGGCTTGCTCTTCTTAATTTTCTGCTGATTGTGAGAAATATGAGGTGAACCTGGCAAAGAGTGTGGTGTAGAAGGATCCCCTAGCTAGCAACCCGCCATGCTAGGGCATAAACAACAAGATGTATTCACTGTCTTGCAAACAACCAACGAAGGTCTTCAATGGAGCATTAGATCATAANGGATACCCTAGCTAGCAACCCGCCATGCTAGGGCATAAACAACAAGATGTATTCACTGTCTTGCAAACAACCAACGAAGGTCTTCAATGGAGCATTAGATCATAAAGATGTACCATATATAAATGAATGGCAAGTGATCTTTATTTATATCCTTTCACTCACTTGGAGTGAACCCTGTAAATAAGAATATAATATTAGATTTCAATCTTTTACCTTTTTGACTTTTACCTTTAGTGGTACTAAATATCTTTTTGTATTTTCACTTTGACTTCTTAGTGGTACAAGAGTCCTTAGGTATTTTTGACTTTAGCCTCTTAGTCCTCTTCAAGTTCCTTGTGGTCAATGGAAGTGGTCATAGGGGTCCTTCATGCCCACTCAAAGTACATCATCATAAATAGGGAGAATTACTAAAGCTTTTATCTTGAACTCCTTGTGCCACCATGATCAGGTACTACATGTCTTTACCAAGGGTAGCTAATCTCTGGAGAAGATCACAGAGCCCACAGATCGAGGGCAGGAGTGCCTCACATGCCCAGACTCGGTCTAGGACTTATAGTGATGTCTTGGTAACTGACCAGGTGCCTCAGCTCTAGGATGCATCATTTGACTCGATGTCAAATACTTGATAACTGACCAAGCACCTCCATTCTCTTGGAGAATGGCCCTCATCCCCAGGCTGAGTCCCCCAGTCCTAGACTAGTTCATCTTCCTAGAAACTGACCAAGTGCCTCCATTCAAAGAAGGGCCACTCATCTCTAAGCTAAGTTCCCCTAGTGTTGGACTGGTTCCACATCCTAGTAACTGACCAGGTGTCTCCATTCAAAGAATGGCCACTCATCTCTAGGATGAGTTACCCCAGTATTGTACTGGTTCCAAATCTTGGTAACTAACCAGGCGTCTCCATTCAAAGAATGACCACTCAACTCTACGCTAAGTTCTCCTAGTGCTGGACTGGTTCCACATCCTAGTAATTGACCAGGTGTCTCCATTCAAAGAATGGCCACTCAACTCTAGGTTGAGTTCCCCCAGTGTTGGACGGGTTCCACATCATGGTAACTGACTAGGTGTCTCCATTCTCCAAGAGAATGGCTCTTGATGCTGCTTAGGAAAAATCAACACAAGTATCATTATATCCTCTCCACAGGGAGGAAATCATCATGAATTTTTGTTGAAGATCAAGAAAATGTTGCCAAGACATTGACTCGTGCATACAAAAAACCAAGTGGTGACTTGATGAGATCTAGAGGGTATGGTGCAGACATCATAAAAAGTATATTAAGGAGTGCAGGCTAAAAATTTGGATTTGCATGTTCAAATATATTCACTAGACTAAGTCTCATCAATCCCTCTCTACTACTAAGAAATCATTTCCAATTTCTATTTGAAGTTGCAAAAAGTGTTGCTCAAACTTTGACTGGGACAACCACTTGGATTGAGTAGTAATTTGGCAATGCCTAATGGGTATGGTGCAGATATCATGAAGAGTATCTTTATGGAGGGACGACTAAAAACCTGCAATCGTGGCCTCTGGATATGTGATGGGATCAAATTCCACCAAGTGAGGTGGCTTGGACAACTTCAACTTATTGGCAGTCACCACATCATGGATGCCAAGTTGAGGTAGGCGTTCCAACTTGAAACATAACGACTCATTTGCTATACGAATGTCTAAAGAACATATTGAATGGGATTGAACTTATAATGTTGTTGATTTTGCAACAATGCTTATCCAATTACAACCAAAACTGGTCACCAACCTAAAAATGTGGATCTACTCAATTTCGGTCATGAAGTGCCTTATTCTCAGTTCATGTTTGTTCAAGGATGTCTTGAACCCTATAGTGGATCCAAGAAAGGATATTTTTAGCGAATGAAGGAGTTTCTATGAACTCTTCACTCCAAGATCTAGACTTCAATTCTCAAACTCCAACTGTGTAATATCCCAAATCCTGATATTTTCTATTTCTATGCAATTTTAATGAAATAGCCGGGCATGCAAACTGCCATGCAAAATTTCCCTATTTTATAGCTGAAATTAGGGTTAGGGTTTGCAGGATAGAATGAACACTTACCACTAATAAGCCGGCTGAATGTGCTCCAGAGAGAATACACATGCAAGATGAGCTGAGCTAGTGAAGAAATAACCTTGTTTCTGTTGCAATACCCTCGGATGCCTGAATCAAACAAGTGTGACATTTTTGCTGAAGGGATGGTCAGTTTCAGTTGGAAATAAGTCGGAAGGAAGGTGTTCCAGTGTCGAAGAGGATGGCCGGAGCATACAAGGGTTTTGACCTCCCAGATGCCTTAGTGAGTTGATCTCCCAGTCTGCTGCTCACGCCCCCACAACCTTGTAAACTGCTGCTAGTTGCCCGGATGGACAATCTGATAGTTGATAATCACCCAATGCAGTAGAGTGATCCTATCAGTGAGGATGCAAGCCGCATGTGGAAGAAATACAGTGATCCAGAGTCCTCGTGAATGACTAGGGTTTTCCCCTCTAAATGCCCCCATCTATACGGATGAATCTGCAATAACCTTCGGACTTATACTGGAGTACTGAATAATGAGGAATGCATTAGATACGGTGACAAACCTGGATGGTTTATCCTGATGGAGACTAGGGCAGATGTCTCACTGCTGAAATCCCGTTAGCTGAAGACGTTGTCTCCATCCCCAACTGCTGTGGCCGCACGCTGTGCTGCTTCTCAAGTGCTCCAAAATAATAATAATCCAAAAGCAAAGTCTCAATTCACTTTATCTTTCTTTTATAACTTTCAACTACGAAAGCCCTGACTTTTGACCTAATTAGGTCACTTTAACTTCTAATTTGCAGTTGACTTGCATGCATGCGCATGGAGACTTAATTGGGTGCATGCATCATTAAATAATGCTTAGATGTCATGCATATCACTTTTAGCGTTTGCATGCATGTCATTCTTAGGGTTTGCATGCATCTCACTTTTAGGGTTTGCATGCATGTCATTTTTAGGGTTCGCATGCATGTCACTTTTGGGAACATTACAGTCCTCCCTCGCCAAAGATTGCTTGTCCTCAAGCAATTGAGAACTATCAACTAAAAAATGCATTCGGACACCAATACCAGGATCCCATATAAACCACTGGATCACCTCATGCCTCCTTGCCACCCAATCATGAATTGACCCCTTGATACCGGGATCCCAAACAACCCTTTGACTGATACCAAAATCCATCTGAATGCCCTTAATGAGCCAAGCAATCATAAGTTGCACAAACTCCTCAGAAGACTGCTCCTTCATGCCTCCAAACCTAAGCATCCCTGGAAAAAACTCTTGGAAGAGGAGGTTGGCCCTCTCCTCCATAGCAACTCCACTGATGTCAACTGAGCCTGTAAACCTCGGTGTCTCCATCTTTGTCATATACCTGTCTACCCAATCTCTGTATGGATACACTTCCTTGTTGGCTAGTCCACAAGGGGTGCGCTCAACTACCTCCTCCATGGTTAAACGACTAACCCACAAAGGCAACTCGTGATCCCATACCTGATCCAAATCCTTTGTGTCAGGTCTCTCCTCAGTCACCTGCAATTTTGAGTGCTCATGTAGAATCATTGTTGAAGGCTCTCCCCTCAAACCATGAGTGCCACTCATGCCCTCATGGGTCACAACTGTCATGCATCTTGTGTAGGTTGCGATATCCTCTTGGGCACTCACTCGACTGGTGTCATCTGAACCAAGATCCCACACATCTGTAGTATACCCATTTCGGAAAATAAGGGATGCATCCATGTCACTATCGGCTAGTCCCTGGAATATGTCTCCCATCAACGCATTTGCATCTACGACCTGAACCATTAATGGCCCCTCCACAAGATGTGGCTCATAACCTCCATACTGCTCGGCATGTATAGAATCAATCCTCTCTGTATCATGCCTCTCCACTCGTTCCTGTGAGTCTAACTGAGGTTCCTCTTCTACCTGCTCTTCTACCTTGTGTTCATCCCGAAGAGACAAGGGTGCAATCTCTGATCCCTCATGGTCCAAACTGTCATATGACAAGAGAGACCGTGTGAACATGATCTCATCTTCTTTAGGACTCCTACCTGATAATGGATCTTTGCTTTCTTCATGATCAATTGTAGGTTGATCTATGATTGTTGATTTATTACACTCTAAACCCCAATCAGCATATAGACTTTTGGATGCCTTTTTGATAAACATACCAAGTATTCCCTTCTTGATTCGTAGTAATGCATCTTCAAACCGTTGCAAATTATGCTCTAAGCTTTGTTGTGTCTTAGCAAGGTTCCTCATTAACTCCTCCCAAGTAGGCTCCTTTTCCTCTATTGGCAAGGCAGCAAGGAAGGTGGGTAACAACCTTCCATCTATAGTTCTTGCCATTGATTCAACCCCTGTAAGATACCTTACCAATCTGACTGGAACAGTTTTGAGGACGGATATGTAATGGAGCTTTGCGATCACATTAAAGGCACTCTCGTGGAAGTTGTAGCAGACTTTAAGATGCTTTGTTTCTTGGATATAGATACACTTCCACAACTAATGTGTGAAATTGCTTATAACATCATGTTCATGCCAATTTCCCCACACCTGGCCAAGAACATGCTCTGATACCACTGTAATATCCTAAATCCTGATATTTTCTATTTCTATGCAATTTTACTGAAATAGTCGGGCATGCAAACTGCCATGCAAATTTTCCCTATTTTATAGCTAAAATTAGGGTTAGAGTTTGCAGGATAGAATGAACACTTACCACTAATAAGTCGGCTGAATGTGCTCCAAAGAGAATACGCATGCAAGATGAGCTGAGCTGGTGAAGAAATAACCTTGTTTCTGCTGCAATACCCCCGAATGGCTGAATCAAACAAGTGTGACGTTTTTGCTGAAGGGATGGTCAGTTTCAGCTGGAAATAAGTCGGAAGGAAGGTATGCCAGTGCCGGAGAGGATGGCCGGAGCATTCAAGGGTTTTGACCTCCCAGATGCCCTTGCGAATTGATCTCCCAATCTGCTGCTCACGCCCCCACAACCTTGTAAACTGTTGCTAGTTGCCCAGATGGACAATTTGATAGCTGATAATCACCCAATGCAGTAGAGTGATCCTATCAGTGAGGATGCAGGCTGCATGCGGAAGAAATATAGTGATCTAGAGTCCTTGTGAATGACTAGGGTTTTCCCAGCTAAATGCCCCCAACTATACGGATGAATCTGCAATAACCTTCGGACTTATACTGGAGTACTAAATAATGAGGAATGCAATAGATACGGTGACAAACCTGGATGGTTTATCCTGAAGGAGACTAGGGAAGATGTCTCACTACCGAAATCCCGTTAGCTGAAGACGTCGTCTCCAACCCCAACTGTTGTGGCCGCACGCTGTGCTGCTTCTCAAGAGCTCCAAAATAATAATAATCCAAAAGTAAAGTCTCCATTCACTTTATCTTTCTTTTATAACTTTCAACTGCGAAAACCCTAACTTTTGACCTAATTAGGTCACTTTAACTTCTAATTTGCAGTTGACTTGCATGCATGCGCATGGCGACTTAATTGGGTGCATGCATCATTAAATAATGCTTAGATGTCATGCATGTCATTTTTAGGGTTTGCATGCATATCACTTTTAGGGTTTGCATGCATCTCATTTTTAGGGTTTGCATACATCTCACTTTTAGGGTTTGCATGCATGTCACTTTTAGGGTTTTCATGCATGTCACTTTTGGGAACATTACAAACTGCCCTCAAGATGGAATGTATGCAGCTAGCATCCAAAGACACTGCCAACTCGAATGCGAGTGATGTGGCGACAACAATGACACGTGGAGAGGAGAACCGACGGCAACCAAGTCTCATCCACCTGGTTGCCCCTTATATCCCCCACATGCGCATTAAATTCCGCAATAGAGCTCGAGGTCTTGAGTAGTAACAACATGGTGCTTCTAGCGGTTCAGAGGCCATTCCGAAGTATGGTGGTAATAATGCTAATTTTTTGTTTTTTGCACTCGCACCCGGCCAAGATTCTGTATTTGTTCTAGTGGAATGTTTCAGGCAAAGCCTATGGTAAAGATCACTATAAATTGCAAGGTCAATCGTGAATTTTAGTCTCTATACTAGGAATCGACGAGTCCTCGTCCTTGACAAACACAACAGTCCAATTCTCTTTGCAGGTCAAGGGCTCAGGTCCGAAAGGATGATGAAGGGCATTAGAAAGAATATTCCTATCCTCAAATTCACCTTCATTGATATGGAATTTAAGGTATCAGATTTTAAATTAACTGCCATACTCCATAGATTATGCTATGTTAGGTCAAATATGTAGGTCAAAGGAGTATACAAAGTTGCTAAACAATGGCATGATTTATTGAAAGCATTCATTCAACCACCTTCTAATGGGATACCATAAGAGACAAAAATAACTCAAATATCTACAATTTTCTTGGTATGATCAACAATTTATGGAAATTTGGTTAGTTTATCTCAATTTTACACTACAAGTCCCACAAAACCAGAGTTTCTATTGAACAACTAGTTGTATGTTATTTGTTTTTTGGAAAGCAATTTTAAAAGGACAAATAATTTTAGAGGCCGGAAAATAGCCTCACACTCACTCTTTCCACAAGTGCAAAGGGAGCCAACTATTATGAAACAACATGCTATAACTATGAGACCAAAGACTATGCATGAAAGCTTAGTCAATCCATGTTTGCCAAACATAAGTGATTTCAGCTTGTTGCCCACCTATTTCGACTAGGTGGCAACTCCATGTACATGTGGATGTACATAATTATACCTTGGAAAAATTTGAGGGTTTTTCTCTTCTGCAGGGCA
>LPNX010367630.1:173140-205932 GCA_001517045.1 Pseudotsuga menziesii
AAAAACAAAGGAGAAGGAAAATAGGAAAAACAACATACCAAACAATAAATTAGCATGGCCATGCTCAAATACGCAAAAAAGTAACATTCATAGCAATAGAAAAACAAAAAAACTACAATAACAAAAGATACAAACAACAATAGGAAATGATAACAAAGAAAGAAAACAACGAAAGAGAAATAACAGACATAGACTCCATTCTGCAACCCCGAAAACCTTCCACAACCAACCAGTGACACCCTGCAAACCAACATATATGTGGTATTAAATAGACACCAAAAAACTTATCATAAATATTAAATACACATATAATCTCTTGTGAGAAAATTTGATGCACAAGTACATCATATACAAACACCAAAAACTATAACCAAAAGAGAACTCACCTTTGACTCTGCATTCTACAAAGTGTACTCCAATCTCTCTCACATAGATATTTGAATAGTTTTTTATTAGTGGACCACCATTTTCCTTTACCTGTATTGCATTGCACTCAATAATTCAATAAATGCCAAATAATTTAATAAACACAAATGGAACCATACATACCGCCTCAGGCTTCAACCTCACTCACTACAATTGTCTACATACACAAAACATTGTCCCTTAATTTCTCCAACCACTGAACCACAAAAATACAAACCATAAAATATTAAATAGAAATGAAAAAGTCTCACTAGAAATCTTCAAAATACACCAAAAATCTCATGAGAAATAATAAACAAATTCTTGAAATATATTTTGATAAATCTTACGCAAAGGCTAAAAAACTCAGCTAGAAATAGGTACATCTTATGCAAATAAGATTCCATCTACAACCAACGACACCCTACACACCAAAATATAGGTAAGTATTAAAAAAACCAAAAAAATCTTACTGTAAATAATAATAAAAAACACCAAATATATTATGAGAAAATCTTACTAGTAATCTTATGCACAAGTACAACTTATGAAAACACAAAAAATTATGAACCAAAAAAGAACTCACCTCTACCTTTAATACAATCTCTCTAACATAGATATTTCAATAGTTTTTATCAGTTAACCACCCCATTCCTTTACATGCATTGCATTGCAGTCAATAGTTAAATAAATGACACATAATGTGAAATGCATATAATTTAACAAACACAAATGGAATCATGCATACCACCTCAAGCTTTACCTTCACATGTTGAGCTTGTCTATATCCACAAAATGTGTTGTTAAGACAACACTTAATTTCTGCAACCACTGAACCACACAAAAACCAAACCTTAAAATATTAAATAGAGGCTAAACAATTTCAAGAGAAATATTAAACAAATTCTTGAAATATATTATCAGAAATCTCACCCAAAATAAGGTATCTCATATGCAAATTTAAAATATTGCAAACCTTAACTAGCTAACAAGGGAACAAAAAACCATTGTATTTTAAACAAGGATGATTTAATAAGAGAGAATACGTGGGTTTTGAACCAAAAGAGAACTCACCATATGCCTCTATGTTTTTACTTACTAGCTAGCCCAGATCTCTTACACAAACATTTTAGTGGTTCGTTGGAAACATCCAACTTCTTTTACCTGCACTACATTGCATTGAAATTTAAACAAATATATGATATAATGGCCTAATAACAAATGTGTTATGTTCAATTAGCTTAGAACTTAAATCCATACCTCCCACACCTTAGCTTTCTCCTCCCCAATTGTACATGTAAATATGCATCAACCCTAAACCCACAATATGCCTTGTAATCAACACATGTAGAACTCACCCTTTGTCTCTACTTTTGCACCTGCACAAGAATATTCAAATAGTGCCATTAAAATCCTCCAGCTTCCTTTAACTACTTGCAGTCAATAAATAAAGAAATGGCAAATAATATAGTGACCCTAATTTAAAAAAATACAAATGAATCCATGCATACTTATGGCCTATGATGAGTCACTACCCCATACCTCTCACACACGGACATTACAACAATTTCATCAATAGTCATCCACCATCCTTTACTTGCACTACATTGCCTTTAAATTTAAAGAAAAACATGGCATAATAAAGTGACAACAAATAAGTTAAGTTCAATAAAACAATGCATACCTCCTACTCCTTGGCCCTCTCATTACCCATTGCACTCAATAAATAAAGTAATGAGAAATAATATAATGAATAATTTAAACAAAACACAATTGAAACCATGCATACCTCCTAGAGCATGTTTACACACTACCCCATATCTCTCTCACACAAACATTTCAATTATTTCATCAATAGTCATCCACCATCCTTTACCTGCACTACATTGCCTCTAAATTCAAACAAACACATGATATAATGATGTAACAAGAAATGAGTTAAGTTCAACCGACATAGAACAATGCATACCTCCTACTCCTGAGCCTTCTCGTCACCCATTGTACCTGTAAATATGCATCAAGTTCAACCCTAAACCCACAATATGGGTTGTTATCAACAAATGTAGAACTCACCCTATGCCTTTTCCGTTTTCCCTGTACACAAAGATATATCAACAATGTCATTAGCACCCTTCCACCTTTCTTTACCCCTTTGCACTCAATAAATAAAGAAATGGAAAATAGTTCAATGACTTTAACTTGAATAATCACAAAGGAAACCATGTGTACCTCCTTTTCCTTGGCCTTCCCCTTAACCCATGGCATTGTGCATCTACATCATCCTCAAAACTAAAGATATGGGCAGTTAGGATATGCCTTAATCGTCGCAGCGATTGAACCTAACAAAAACCAAACCTGAAAATAGTGAAATCAAACCATAAATCTTATTCAAAATAATTATAGGACATGAAAAATCCCACGAGAATGATTAAACATATACTGAAATATATTATGAATAAAATTTTGCAAAAGCAAGTACATCCTACACAATGACCAAAATCATAAACACTAAATAAGAAAAGACAAAGGAGAATCATTGTATTTGAAACGAGGAGAAAAGCCTAGTAGAACCAAACGAGAACTCACACTTTTCCTGGGCACCATCCTACACTTCCCCATGTTCCTCTCACTGAATTTTTATAAGTTTTATTAATGCGCCTCCAACTTTGCTCGTCCTTCCCTTTACATACATCGCATTCCATTAAACCATACATACATATCTTTAATATGAGGCCTCTAGTTAAACACATGTGGAACAATACATACCACCTCTTGAGTCTTTACCTTCACCAAAAGCACCACTAAACTTTGCACCAACCCTAGGACTTCCCTTTACTTTTGAGCATCTGAACCCAAAAATAATAAAAACCAAAAAATATTAAATGAAGACCATAAGATATTATGAGAAACAGTAAATAATAAGCAAAAATTGAAAGATATTACAAGAAATCTTAACCAGAGAACAAAAATATTATGTGTAATCATATGCAAAACTAAGTACGTGATATGCAAAGACCAAAAATTACAATCCCTATATAGGTAAGGAGGCGGCATAACCATTTTATTTTTTTACACATGTTGTACATTTATTTGTATTACTATATATAGTGATTACAAAATTGAGAGGAGAGTGATCAAAGTTGACCATGTTCCCAATGCAATACAAGAAGTGCATGTGTGATCAATTTAGACTCGGTCACCCAAAAGAGAAAAAAAGTACAAATATAAATACATGTTCATATATATTCACAAGAATAAATCTCATTATATCCTCCCCACGGAGAGGAAATCATCCCCAATTTTTGTTGAAGATCATAAAAGTATTTCCCAAACGTTGACTCATGCATACAAAAAACCAAATGGTGATTTGACAACGCCTAGTGGGTATGGTGCAGACATCATAAAAAGTATATTTAAGGAGTGCAGGCTGAAAATATGGATTTGCATGTTCACATATATTCACTAGACTAAGTCTCGTCAATCCCTCTCTGCTGCTAGGAAATCATTTCCAATTTCTATTTGAAGTTGCGAAAAGTCTTGCTCAAACTTTGACTGGGACAACCACTTGGCTTGAGTGGGCAAAGTTACTTTGCAGTAAACCAAGTAGTAATTTGGAAATGCCTAGTGGGTATGGTGAGGATATCATGAAGAATATCTTTATGGAGGGAAGGCTAAAAATCTGCAACCGTGGCCTTTGGATGTGTGATGGGATCAAATTCCTCCAATAGAGGTGCCTTAGACAACTTCAACATACTAGCGTTCACCACATCATGGATGTCAAGTTAAGGTAGGCATTCCAACTCGAAGCATAAAGACACATTTGTTGTACGATGGTCTAAAGAACATATTGAATGGGCTTGAACTTACAAAGTTGTTGATTTTGTAGCATTGCTTATCCAATTACAACAAAACTTCATCACCAACTTAAAAAGTGTAGCAACTCGATTTCGATCTAAAATGCATTAACTCGGTTCTTGTTTGTTCAAGGATGTCTTTAACGCTATAGAGGACTTGGTAAAGGATATTTGCTATTTATGACATTGTAATGTAGAGATACTCTGCATGTCGTGTGTTTTATATCTGAGATAGAAAGAGAGAGAGAGGTGATGAAAATTGTTTATAAACCATGAAACAAGGCATGTCCCTTAGTGGCTTCATGACAATATTTCATGTGTCAGACATGAATATGTTAGGACACGTGTTTGGGACATGTCCTGAAACAAACATGTCCTGAAATAAGACATGTGCCAACATGTCTGACACATTCCCTAGATGTCTCCCACTCAAATAAGAAATTTTCAGTGTGTGCTTTTCATATTTAATTGTAGTGAAAGAGAAGTGAAAGAGATGTTACGGTCTCTCATTGTGCAAGTAAACAGTAATAGAGATTCAATAGTCACATAACTAGAGGAAAACTTAACACAAAAAAGATCCAAGTTCCACGTGGAGGATGCGGCCAAATCTGGGAGTTTTGATTCTATCCCATTTATTTATGCCAAGTCGTAGGAAACTCTTCAATCCACAACAGTTAACAGCCTGGTTTCAAAAATAGATACTACTCAACTACCACGATATCCAAAGGATGTCTGCTAGCAAGCATGAGTCGATTATTCCAATGTTTAGTTTCCAACTGCCATGTGATAAATGAAACGTGGGTGGAAAAGATAGCCGCTCCAAGCAATGGCTATCGTAGAGATGGCCATCAGTCAACGAGATATCGTGGAACTTTCTTCTTTCGGTTGCCTCTGCTCCTTAACTTCCATCTCATTAAACCCAGAGCCTGGCATTGAGTTTTAATCCTGGAGTGTGGGTGATGTTCAACATTGATGGTGCGGGTCCACAAATGGTGCGCTGGCTATTCCCTAAGATAAACACAAAGCTGGACTCACCATAAAGTTGTACTCCCTGTCTTTGACAGCCATGCTACGCTGTTTGAAAAAAAGGCAACTCTTCAAATGACGGTGCTGGTAGCTCCTAAAAACAAATTTTATGTTCATGCTTGGGCACTATGACAACCATTTTGTTCATAATCTGTAGCGTCATGGGTTCTCTTTCGAGTTAATGGTAGCTCTCATGGCTAAATAACCATATTTCGAATGATCCTCTTGTTCTGAGTTCGGGCTGTGTTAACACATCAGCTCCATGAATACAATCTCCAAACAGTTTCCAATCAAAACAAAAGATCAGAGGCTTTGTCCACGGGATATGGAGTACCCAAACTGAAACTCAGTTTCTTTTTGCTTCTGCGGGTGTGCTACTTGTTGCTGGGGACAATTATGTACGAGACTGAAAGCTAAACATCCCCGAGAGTTTCTCTACTGCAAAATTGAAGTAAAAAAATTATTTTAAATCTGTTCTTACTAAATCATGTGACTCACCAAAGCGCCCTACTATCAGATTTGTTGGTGTTTGCAGGTCACGGAGGACTGCATTAAAGTTTGGACACAAACCCAGACCGCAACCTATGACCTTCCCTTGTTTCCCTGTGGACACTTGTTGCTCTATGGACACCCCTGTGAAAATTGGGTGGTAACAATGTCACAGATAGGGAAAGCACTTAAGGATGTTGTTTGAGTTCAACAGGAAGCAAACTACTGTGGCACTCAATACAGTCGAAGCAGAGTACATTGCAGCTTATTCAACTACTTGTGAGGCAGTGTGGCTTTGAAAGTTACTTGCAGGATCGTTTGATCTCGAGTTAGAAGCGACTTGTATTTTCTGCGACAACCAGAGTTGTGTGAAGTTGTTCAAGAACCCAATGTTTCATGACAAGTCGAAGCACATCGAGATCAGGTACCACTATATCATCATCCAGGACAGCCAAAGTTCTTCAGGATAGTCAAACTTGTCATCATCCAGGCTGTCAACCTCAACTTTGCTTCATCATCCACTTCATCATGATCCTTACAGTTCATCAACAGTTTGGCTGTGTGCGTGCTTGAACTCTCATAAGCTTATGTAAATGACTTCAAATTCAGACCTTTGATCTTCAACTTTGACTGTAAAACTTGTCCATCTTTTCAACACTTGAGCTCAGACCTGATAGGAGGGATATGGCCTGCTACTCTAGTCCCGAAGTAATTGTTGTCACAGTTGATCACCGAATTTTTATATGAAAAAATGTTGCTGCTACAACAATTCGGGTCTGCTGCTACTTCTTGTCAAGACATAAAACAAAAAATTGCTGCTACAAAATTAGTGTCTGTTTGTCTGCTGCTTCACTAAGAATTTGACTGCTCCTCTACATGTCATCGTTGGGATAGTCATAAATCAATATCAAAAAGGTTCTGATGTTGCTGCCTTATTTAGGGCTTAAAAAACACAGAAAAAGGGAACCACATACTGCTACTGCTATCACATTTAGGGCTGTACTATGGAAAATTCGGGACTTTCTCTAAGATAAAAAGTGTCAAAAATATGTCTGTATTGTCTGCAATTCTGCTCCCATGAATTTTACAGTCAAACTTCTGAAATTCCTCAGTCACTTGGCCTCAGTCGAATTCAGAGCTGATCCAAAATTGTACCTTTGCTGCTGCAAAAAAATGAGAAGAAAACAAACCAAGACAAGCTGCAATTCGGGCTGTGCAAGCTTCTAAACCCCAAAATATTAGTCCTTGAAAAATTTGGGTCTACGTTTTTTTACCTCTCTGCTACCTCCGAATTTCCACCTCCGAATTTCCACAGTAAACTTTGCCTCAGCCCACCACAGTCACGAAAATTTCAGAGCAACACAACCGAAATTCCCCTTCAAAAATGAAATAGTTCATAGGGTATTTATACTGTTTTTTTTTTTGTATTTTTTTTTGAGCCGACTTGTATTATTAAAATTAATTAATATTTTCTCCTATTTTTGCTGGCCGGCTTCAAGGATGTGGCAAGATTTATTTAGAAATTTAAAATGTAATTTGAATATTTAATTTTTATTTTGACTTTTAAATTTGTCATTATCCTAGGGTCCACCCTTACCATTAAGGTGTCATTGGGGCTTGTTTGTATGCCTTTGTCACATCATTAAGTTCATAGGGTGTCCGTCATAGCATCAACACCAAGGGTGTAATAGGTGTCCAAGTGCCCAATCACCATCATATGCATGTGGGTGCCTTCATCTTCCCTTTTCCCTAGGGCCATCCCCAAGGGTTCCAAGACCTCAAATGCCCACATCATCTTTATTTCTTTAAGGCCATTAAACCATCTAATGTGTGGGTCAAAATGCTTCTTCAAGGCCTTCTTTATCAAGCCAAGGGCATCCACAACATGTCAAAGATCATACAGGGTCATCAATGACCACAGCATCTTCGTTAAGAGTACTAGGACCATTAAGCCATTAAGTGTTGGTCAAACAACTTCTATGGGTCAAAGGACTTCTTTAAGAGCTTCTTCATCACGCAGGAGGCATCATGGGCTTCTTTAACCACCTTAACCATACGAGGAGACCCTCAAGGGTCAAGATCCATCATGACATCATCTGTGGGGTAGATGGGTCTTCTCATGGGGTACTATGATACCATCAGAGCATGAATGACCACAAAATGGGTCATTAATGCTTCTCCAATCCATCTAAGGCTTCTCCATCGTTTGCAAGGGCTTCAGGACCATCTCTAGGGTCTTCAACACCGACAGTAGGGTCTTCAACATCTTCAGCAAGGTGGTGGCACCCAGATCCACTCTTGTGTGTACATGGACCTTGTCAACTGGGTACAAGGTGCTTTAAGGTACAAACCCACTCTGTAAGGGCTCTAAGGAACTGCAGGTGGGACTTGGTGGCATCAATGACAACCTGTGGGGCCACTGCAAATCCATGTTGGCATCAATGACAATTTCATCAACAAAGAGGCCATAGGCCTACTCTTCTTATGTTTCTGTTGGTCGTGAGGAATATGAGGTGAACCTGGTAGAGAGTGTGTTGTAGAAGGATGCCCTAGCTAACAAGCCGCCATGCTAGGGCATAAACAACAAGATGTATTCACTCTCTTGTAAACTACCAGCGAAGGTCTTCAATGGAGCAGCAAATCATAAAGATGTAGTATATATAAATGAATGGCAAGTGATCTTTATTTATATCCTTTCACTCACTTGGAGTGAACCCTGTAAATAAGAATATAATATTAAATTTCGATCTTTTACCTTTTTTACTTTTACCTTAGTGGTACTAAAGATCTTTTTGTATTTTCACTTTGACTTCTTAGTGGTACAAGAGTCCTTATGTATTTTTTACTTTAGCCTCTTAGTCCTATTCAAGTGCCTTGTGGTCAATGGAAGTGGTCGTAGGGGTCCTTCATGCCCAACTCAAAGTACATCATCATAAATAGGGAGAATTACTAATACTTTTATCTTGAACTCTTTGTGCCACCAAGATCAGGTACTACGTGTCTTAACCAGGGGTAGCTATTCTCTGGAGAAGATCACAAAGCCCACAGATCGAGGGTAGGAGTGCCTCACATGCCTAGACTCGAACTAGGACTTATAGCGATGCCCTGGTAACTGACCAGGTGCCTCAACCCTAGGCTGCATCATTTGACTCAATGTCAAATAATTGATAACTGACCAAGTGCCTCCATTCTCTTAGAGAATAGCCCTCATCCCTACGTTGAGTCCCCCAGTCCTAGACTGTTCATCTTCCTGGTAACTGACTAGGTGCCTCCATTCAAAGAAGGGCCACTCAGCTCTAGGCTGAGTTCCCACAATGTTGGACTAGTTCCACATCCCGGTAACTTACCAGGTGTCTCCATTCAAAGAATGGGCACTCAACTCTAGGATTAGTTACCCCAGTGCTGGACTGGTTCCAAATCTTGGTAACTAACCAAGTGTCTCCATTCAAAGAATGACCACTCAGCTCTAGGCTGAGTTCCCCCGGTGTTGGACAAGTTCCACATCGTGGTAACTGACCAAGTGTCTCCATTCAAAGAATGGCCACTCAACTCTAGGCTGAGTTCCCCTAGTGTTGGACGGGTTCCACATCATGGTAACTGACCAGGTGTCTCCATTCTCAAAGAGAATGGCTCTAGATGCTGCTTAGGAAAAATCAACATAAGTCTCATTATATCCTCTCCACTGGGAGGAAATCATCATGAATTTTCGCTGAAGATCAAGAAAATGTTTACAAGACGTTGACTCGTGCATACAAAAAACCAAGTGGTGACTTGATTAGATTTAGAGGGTATGGTGCAGACATCATCAAGAGTATATTAAGGAGTGCAAGATGAAAATTTGGATTTGCATGTTCACATATATTCACTAGAATAAGTCACATCAATCCCTCTCTGCTACTAGGAAATCATTTCCAATTTCTATTTGAAGTTGCGAAAAGTGTTGCTCTAACTCTGACTAGGACAACCACTTGGCTTGAGCGGTAATTTGGCAATGCTTAATGGGTATGGTGTGGATATCATGAAGAGTATCTTTATGGAGGGATGGCTAAAAACTTGCAACTGTGGCCTCTGGATATGTGACGGGATCAAATTCCACCAAGTGAGGTGGCTTGGACAACTTCAACTTATTGGCGTTCACCACATCATGGATGCCAAGTTGAGGTAGGCGTTCCAACTTGAAGCATAAAGACTCATTTGTTGTACAAATGTCTAAAGAAAATATTGAATGGGATTGAACTTATAATGTTGTTGATTTTGCAGCATTGCTTATCCAATTACAACCAGACTTGGTCACCAACTTAAAAATGTGGAGCTACTCAATTTCGGTCATGAAGTGCCTTATTCTTGATTCATGTTTGTTCAAGGATGTCTTGAACCCTATAGTTGCTCCAAGAAAAGATATTTTTAGCGAATGAAGGAGTTTCTACGAACTCTTCACTCCAAGATCTGGACTTCAATTCTCAAACTCCAACTGCCCTCAAGATGGAATGTATGCAACTAGCATCCAAAGACACTACCAACTCGGATGCAGGTGATGTGGCGACAAGAATGACTCGAGGAGAGGAGAATCGACGACAACCAAGTCTCATCCACATGCACATTAACTTCCGCAATAGAGCTCGAGGTCTTAAGCAGTAACAACATGGTGCTTCTAGCGATTCAGAGGCCATTCTGGAGTATGGTGGTAATAATGCTGATTTTTGGATTTTTGCACTCGCACCCAGTGAAGATTCTGTATTTGTTCTGGTGGAATGTTTCAGGCAAAGCCTGTGGTAAAGATCACTATAAATTGCAAGTTTGATGGTGGATCTTAGTCTCTATTACTAGGAATCGAGGAGGCCTCGTCCTTGACAGACACAATTGTCCAATTCTCTTTGCAGGTCAAGGGCTCAGGTCCGAAAGGATGACGAGGTGCCTTAGGGAAACACCTCGTCGCATAAGAGGAAGCAAGCAGATAGTAGGGAGAACAGGGTCCGGTAGGCACTCAAGAATAGGGTATGGAGGCAACTTTCCAATCTATATGTGTTGTATGGTCGATGACTAGGAAGCCGAGGTGGTTACTCAACACATGACAAGCTAGCAGCTCTATCAATGGCAAGCCCACTACCAACAAGTGAAAATTTTGTTAGCTCAAATTCTCCTTTGAAATTCAAGCACTTGAATGGAAGAAGAGACCTCACCGTCTCCCTCGTCAGCAGTAGGGGATGCCCCTTCCCAGTAGCCCATCCATTCTCCGGTTCTAGTGGCTCAACCCGACAAAGAAGCCCCCTCAGCTATAGAGAAATCCCAGGGAGACTCAAGAGGGTAGAGCAAAGGAACTCTAAAAAGAAAGCACATTGTAGGAAAAAATGTGATGGAGCATCCTATTCAATGCAGCACATCTAGCCTCCCACTGAAGAAGAATGGAAAAAGTACGACCAGCTTGCCTAGCAAGAAATTCCACGACTCTCCAATAATAGAAGAGCACTTGGATGAAACCTCCTCCAACCGTGTGCATGACTAATTCTCTCTTTGGAATTTCTGTAATTACTAGTTCTTTCCAGAATTGTAGTCTTCTAGTTCTCAGCAAGATAGTAGTTATATACTCCGATATTGGATTTGTAAATTGTAAGAACAAAACCTCTATGCCCTGGTTTCCCTTCTTAGGGAAAGCATACCTTATTTATGGGTTTTGTCACTTTAGGAGGCATGACTGGTGGCCTCTCCCTACATGGCCATGTTGACTCTCTAGACTGCATAGCTATTTTTTTTTGTATATTATTATTAATATATTAGTGGAATTGACAAGAAAAAAGGCACAACCATTCATTGCAAGAGACCTTCTCAATGCTCACCATTGCATACAGCATATCTTCTCCATGACAAAATCAATTCATTATTTCATCTTCAAAAGAAAACAAACTAATAATAATATCACCGAGACGAAGAAGAGCTCAATGATCATAACCCCCATGCTACTAGCATCAACATCATAAAAGTACTCAATCACTAAACTCAAATGGAATCTTCTTAGATGCACTTGCCCTAAAAAAATTGACAAGATGAGTTATCTTAAAAAATAAAATGCAGTCTTGCCCTTGGACCATTGAAGGGCATTCGAAAGAATATTCCTATCCTCAAATTCACCTTCATTGATATGGATTTTAAGGTATCAGATTTTAAATTAACTGCCATACTCCATAAATTATGCTATGTTAGGTCAAATATGTAGGTCAAGGGAGTATACGAAGTTGCTAAACAATGGCACTATTTATTGAAAGCATTCATTCAGCCACCTTTTAATGGGATACCGTAAGAGACAAAAATAACTGAAATATCTACAATTTTCTTGGTATGATCAACAGTTTATGAAAATTTGGTTAGTTTATCTCAATTTTACACTACAAGTCCCACAAAACCAGAGTTTCTATTAAACAGCTGGTTTTATGTTATTTTTTTTGGAAAGCAATTTTAAAAGGACAAATAATTTTAGCGATTTCAATGATCATAAATTTAGAGGCCAGAAAATAGCCTCACACTCACTCTATTTTCACAAGTGTAAAGGAAGCCAACTATTATGAAACAACATGCTATAACTATGAGACCAAAGACTATGCATGAAAGCTTAGTCAATCCATATTTGCCAAACATAAGCGATTTCAGCTACTCTCAAATATGATGAAGACATTCACTTCGCATGACATCCAAAATACTATTCATCATAGTACCTACAACTCACGGATACAGAGCAGCCATCACATTTTTTGGTCAAATTGCCATATAGTTTGGTGTTTTATTTTTGTTGGTTGGTACAATGCTCTGTTTTTTTAGTGTGGGTATGATGCTTTTGGTTGAATCTTGCAAGATGTAGAGGTGAAATTTCAAAGCAGAGAAATGTATATAGGAGAAAGTTGTAGATATTGCGGAGTTAAAGGCCAAATGCGTCATGCTCTAAATAAGCTTTCAAGATTGAATGAAATAAGAAACTCACATGCTCCAATGTCACAAGGAAGTAAGTCCCCCACTCAATCACAAATGAAGTCTAGTATGGTCATAATCATGCTTGAAAAAAAATCATCCATATCTGCAAACTCTACTTAATTAGATGCATGTTTTGTTGATTTTAGCTACCTTTACCAACTTTTCCTCTAAATATAATAAAGAAACACAAGATATATTTATGAAGCAGAAAATGAGTTCAATGAAAACATCGTCGAACCATAAAATTATGTAACAACTAATAAGTAAAATCTCATATACATACCTCCTTTAGCTTTTCCCACTACACGTGGAATCTACGTCAGCCCTAAACCCACAATATGAGCTATTAAGGCCTGATTTCCACCAGTCGAACCAAAAACAAAAATTGTTCACAAAGACAAGAAAAACAAATGAGAAGGCAAATAGGAAAAACAACATACCAAACAATAAATTAGAATGGCCATGCTCAAATAAGCAAAAAAGCAACATTCATAGCAATAGAAAAACAAAAAAACAACAATAACATAAGATACAAACAAAAATAGGAAAATAACAAAAAAGAAAACAAAGAAAGCAAAATAACAGACATAGACTCCATTCTGCAACCCTGAAAACCTTCCACAACCAACCAGTGACACCCTGCAAACCAGCATATATGTGGTATTAAATAGACACCAAAAAAACTTATAATAAATATTAAATACACATAAAATATCTTGTGAGAAAATTTGATGCACAAGTACATCATATACAAACACCAAAAACTATAACCAAAAGAGAACTCAACTTTAACTCTGCATTCTGCAAAGTGTACTCCAATCTCTCTCACATAGATATTTGAATAGTTTTATATTAGTGGCCACCATATTCCTTTACCTGCATTGCATTGCACTCAATAATTCAATAAATGCCAAATAATTTAAGATCCCTCTAATTTAATAAACACAAATGGAACCATACATACCGTCTCAAGCTTCAACTTCACTCACTACAATTGTCTAAAGACACAAAACGACTTGTTCGGACAAGCCTTAATTTCTCCAACCACTAAACCACAAAAAAACAAACCATAAAATATTAAATAGAAACGAAAAAGTCTCACAAGAAATCTTCAAAATACACCAAAAATCTCATGAGAAACAATAAACAAATTCTTGAAATATATTATGATAAATCTTACGCTAAGGCTAAAAAACTCAGCTAGAATTAGGTACATCTTATGTAAATAAGATTCCATCTACAACCAACGACACCCTACACCAAAATATAGGTAAGTATTAAAGAGAGACCAAAAAATCTTACTGTAAATAATAAAAAAACACCAAATATATTATGAGAAAATCTTACGAGTAATCTTATGCACAAGTACAACTTATGAAAACACAAAAAATTATGAACCAAAAAAGAACTCACCTATGCCTTTAATACAATCTCTCTGACATAGATATTTCAATAGTTTTTATCAGTGAACCACCCCATTCCTTTACATGCATTGCATTGCAGTCAATAGTAAAATAAATGACAAATAATGTGAAATGCATATAATTTAACAAACACAAATGGAATCATGCATACCACCTCAAGCTTCACCTTCACCTATTGAGCTTGTCTATATCCACAAAATGTGTTGTTAAGACAACACTTAATTTCTCCAACCACTGAACCACACAAAAACCAAACCTTAAAATATTAAATAGAGGCTAAACAATTTCAAGAGAAATATTAAACAAATTCTTGAAATATATTATCGGAAATCTCACCCAAAATAAGGTATCTCATATGCAAATTCAAAATATTGCAAACCTTAACTAGCTAACAAGGGAACAAAAAACCATTGTATTTTAAACAAGGATGATTTAATAAGAGAGAATACATGGGTTTTGAACGAAAAGAGAACTCACCATATGCCTCTATGTTTTTACTTACTAGCTAGCTAGATCTCTTACACAAACATTTTAGTCGTTCATCGGAAACATCCAACTTCTTTTACCTGCACTACATTGCATTGAAATTTAAACAAACACATGATATAATGGTCTAATAACAAATGTGTTACGTTCAATTAGCTTAGAACTTAAATCCATACTTCGCACACCTTAGCTTTCTCCTCCCCAATTGTACATGTAAATATGCATCAACCCTAAACCCACAATATGGCTTGTAATCAACACATATAGAACTCACCCTCTGTCTCTACTTTTGCACCTGCACACAAGAATATTACATTAGTGCCATTAAAATCCTCCAGCTTCCTTTAACTGCTTGCAGTCAATAAATAAAGAAATGACATATAATATAGTGACCCTAATTTAAAAAAATACAATTGAATCCATGCATACCTTATGGCTTGTGATGAGTCACTACCCCATACCTCTCACACACGGACATTACAACAGTTTCATCAATAGTCATCCACCATCCTTTACTTGCACTACATTGCCTTTAAATTTAAAGAAAAACATGGCATAATGATGTAACATCAAATAAGTTAAGTTCAATAGAACAATGCATACCTCCTACTCCTTGGCCCTCTCATTACCCATTGCACTCAATAAATAAGGTAATGAGAAATAATATAATGACTAATTTAAACAAAACACAACTGAAACCATGCATACCTCCTAGAGCATGTTTACACACTACCCCATATCTCTTTCACACAAACATCTCAGTTGTTTCATCAATAGTCATCCACCATCCTTTACCTGCACTACATTGCCTCTAAATTCAAACAAACACATGATATAATGATGTAACAAGAAATGAGTTAAGTTCAACCGACATAGAGCAATGCATACCTCCTACTCCCTAGCCTTCTCGTCACCCATTATACCTGTAAATATGCATCAACCATAAACCCACAATATGGGTTGTTATCAACAAATGTAGATCTCACCCTCTGCGTTTTCCTTTTTCCCTGTACACAAAGATATATCAACAATGTCATTAGCACCCTTCCACCTTTCTTTACCCCTTTGCACTCAATAAATAAAGAAATGGAAAATAATTCAATGACTTTAACTTGAATAATTCAATGACTTTAACTTGAGACAATTCATGATAACTAACACAATACCCAAATCAATTTGTCGTGGGCGCGCGCGCGAGCTTGAGGAGCTAGGTTTTCGCCTGCAGGTTGCACGAGATGGTCACCCCTGGGGGTGGGGATCCCCCTCCCCCCCCGTCAGCTGAGATGGCCGCGTTCAGGAGGCTGGTCGCCAGCGGAGGTAAGCGAAAAGCTCCCCTATCGGTCCCGAAATTCATCAAAAAGCTTGAAGAAATCCCTGAAATCGCCTTGCCAGAGACGACTTCGGTAAAGATAGCACTTGCTCTGTCAGAAAGAGGTCTAGTCAGCCAGTTCATGGGGCTATGGCCCTCAGCAAAAACCACCGACGACTGGATTCAAAGAAACTGGAAACCTCACCTCAAGCACGGAGTCACCTGTTACCCCCTGAGCAGGGGCTACTTTCTTTTCGAATTTATTGATAAGGAGGATAAGGATCTCATTTTCAGAAATGGCCCATACTTTATGGGAACCCAGGGGCTGTATCTGAACCGCTGGACTCCGGATTTCGACCCTACGGTGGACTTGCCTAAGGAGGTTCCGGTGTGGGTCAGGCTCCCCAACCTGCCGGTCCACTGCTGGAACTATGAATCGCTGCAAATGATAGGAAATGGAATAGGGAAGTTCGTAGATAAGGCAGACAACAAGGCCATTTACAACTGTGCCAGGATATGTGTTGAAGTGGACCTGGAAGCAGGTCTCCCGGAGGCAATGAAGCTAACGGTGGGCACCTGGACTCATCATCAGAAAGTGGACTACGAACACCTTCCATTTAAATGCAGATCCTGCCAAGAACACAGGCACTTCTAGAGAAACTGTCCAAAGAACCAAACCCTAGAGAAGGAAGAAGCTGAAGGATGGCAAAAGGTTAAAAAAACCAAAGCAGCCTCAAAACCCAAAGATCCAAGACCTGTACAGCCTAAGGATCAGCCTCCGGCGAACACAAGCCCTCCTAAGGAGACTTTAAAAGAAGCTGCAGCAACATCAAAGGAACCTGTGAAAGAAAGCATAGAGATATTTTCCCAATCCATGTCTCCTTCAAAAAATCCTCCTAAGGACAGGAGCGTCCTCTCAGCAAACGAATCTCTGAAATCGGATGATGAGCATACCGCCATAAGCTCTGAACCGGGAGCTGAATCAGACGAGGGGGCCACTGAGACCAGCAGCTCGGTTGGAACCCCAGAAAAAACTCCAAGAGGAAGAAAACCAGAACGAAAAAAAAGGGAGGAGAAATCGTACCGAGATGTCACAGCAGGAGTCCAGCAAACCATCCCGGATATGATGGAAACCAGATCTTCAAAGAAAGGCAAGGCTTCAAAAGGAGCCACCCCCCCCCCCTCTTGATCCTAATGCAGTTCGTCTCCTGGAACTGCAGAGGTTTGGGAAGTAAGTCAAAAGAAGAAGCAATCAAAGACCTAGTAAGAATGAGCTCCCCGGAGATACTTCTGATCCAGGAGACGAAGATGGAGGAGCCTGAGACCATCCAGGCCAGCAAAAAATTTTGGAAAAAAGGAGATGGTAGAGCAGTCAGCGCCAGGGGAGCCTCACGAGGTCTAGCCACCTTCTGGAACTCCAATACTCTAGATCTACTAGAGGTCTACAGCACCGCTCACTGGCTCTTCACGAAGTTGCAGCACAGGGACACGGGGCACCAGATTAGTCTCTTCAACATCTACGCCCCGGTTCTCCTATCAGAAAAAAGAGAATGCTGGGAATCGCTGAATTCCTTTCTGTCCACCAACCTGTATGACAATCTTGTTCTTGCTGATGACATGAATGTAACTCTTTCTCTCTCGGAAAAAAAAGGAGGCTCACCGGTAAGAGACCCGGCTCGGGAGTGGGTAGAAGACATCATCATGGCCTGGGATCTCAAGGATATCAAACCCAGCAAAGGTAAATTCACCTGGACTAATAAAAGAGTAGGACCGGGGCGCATTGCTACTCGTCTGGATCGCTTTCTTGTTCATTCCTCCTTCCTGACTCTCGGTCTCTTTGCAAACTCTGAAATCCTCCAGGCCTGCACTTCAGATCACAAGCCAATATCCCTTTCCCTATCCCCTGGAGAAAAATTGGGCCCTATTCCCTTCCATTTCAGCCCCCTCTGGGTCTCCATGGATGGCTTCTACGATTTGGTCTTGGAAACCTGGCAAAATTTTGTTTCTGGGTCACCTTTCTTCATTTGGGAAGAAAAGTTGAGAAGGCTCAAAGCAGCCCTTAAAAAATGGGCTAAGACCCAGCCCTCCCCTACTCTTGAAAGGGAAAATGCCCAACGGGATCTAGGCAAGCACCAGCTGATTATGGAGGACGCCACGATCACCCCGGAGATGCTAAATGTTGAACCCGAGCTGCAAAAGGCCCTCTATAAAGCGTTGAGAAGAGAAGAGCATTACTGGCGTACAAAGTCGCGCTGTCTCTGGCTCAAAGAAGGTGATAAAAATACTTCCTACTTCCACAAGCAAGCAAAAGCTAGGAAGAACTATAACACCATCAGAGAAATTCAGTTTCAAGACCAAACTTTTAATAAATTTGAAGAGATCAAGCACGCTGCCCACTTTTTCTATAAAGATCTGTTTACAGAAGACATGGATTCTTCTCCTCGTCTGGATCGCTACCCGTTGACTGCTATCCCCAAGTTAATCAATGAGGAAGACAATAGAAAGATGACTGCCCCCATTACGACTGAGGAGATAAGCGAAGCCCTTCATGGAATGAACCCTGACAAAGCTCCAAGGCCTAATGGCTTCACGATCAGATTCTTCACGGCTTGCTAGGATATCATTCAGAAGGATCTGGTCAAAATGGTAAGGAAATCCCAGAATTGCAGCAAAATAGGTGGGAGCACTAACTCCTCCTTTCTAGCGTTAATTCCCAAAGAGAAAGGTGCCCAAAGCTTCTCCAGATTCCGGCCCATCTCGCTCTGCAACACGGGGTACAAAATCATCACTAAAGTCATTGCAAACAGAATAAAAAAAGTCCTCCCCAGGATCATTCCGGAGAACCAGGGGGGTTTCATCAAGGACAGGCTAATTCAGGACAACATCATTCTGGTCCAAGAAGCAATTCACTCAAGCTGCCAAAGGAAGGAGAAAGGTATGATAGTCAAACTGGACCTTGCAAACGCCTTTGATAAAGTTCGGTTAAGCTTTCTCTTTGCTGTTATGCTCAAATTGGGCTTCCAACCCCAGTTAATCAGATGGATTGGAGCCTGTATCTCGGGACCTTGGATTGCCCCCTTAGTAAATGGGAGACCAGCAAATTTTTTCCAAGCCTCTAGGGGTCTTAGGCAAGGCTGTCCCCTATCCCCTTTGCTCTATGTCATCCAAGCGGCCGTCCTTAGTTTCCAGCTGGATAAGAGCCTTCAGCAGCGCTCCCTTACGGGGCTCACAATCACCCCAAGAGTGAAGAGAATCAACCATGCTCAATTTGCTGACGATACCCTTCTCTTGGGTCATGCCAATCTCACCACGGCAAGAGCCTTCAAGAAAGAGTTGGATGCTCACACTGATGTCTCTAGCAGCGAAATTAGTCTGAGGAAAAGCAAAATTTATGGCTAGAACTGCCCCCCCATTGAAATGACAGCCATCTCAAGAGCGCTGGAAATGGAAGGAACTTCAACGTGGGACTCCATAAAATATCTTGGAATTTCGCTGGTAAAAGCTACGCCCAGAAGGAGCCTTTGGATGCCTCTGGTGGACAAACTCAAGGCCAAAATAATGGCTTGGGGGGCTTCCTGGTTAAACAAAGCAGGTAAAAAAATCCTCATTAACTCTGTTCTAACCTCCCTTCCTGTCTACCAGGCTTCGATCCTCTTAGCTCCGAAAGGAATTGTGAAAGATATTGACAATCTTTTGAGAAAATTCCTTTGGGAAGGGGGAAGGAATAAAGGAAGGAAAATGCATCTAATCAGCTGGGATAAGGTCAAAGCCCCTAAATGGGAAGGAGGGCTACAAATCAGAAATGTGGCCACTTAGAATTTGGCTCTAGGGGGCAAGATCCTATGGAAAATGATAAGAGGTAAAACAACATGGAGCTCCAAAGCGCTAAGGACAAAGTACTTCAGGGGTCACAAAGAGAGGTGTTTCGATCGCCCCCCTAGGACTAGGAAAGGCTCTCCCATCCTCGCTCTCTGTCTTAAATCCCTTGATATGATCTCCTCCAATCTCACTTGGATTCCGGGAAATGGCTCCAAAATCAAGTTTTGGGATGACTCCATATTAGGGCAACCCCCTTTAAAAGCTTTGGAAGGAATGGACAATATCAAAAACTGGCTTCACTCGAACAGCAAATTCACCATTTGGGATTTATCTAGATGGAGCCCGGATGACTCTTGGTCCAAGTGGGCCCTGGGGGTTGTCCCGCAAGACCTTGAGAATGAAGCTCGCTCCCTCTTAGCCACTCTTCAAGGGCTCTCTCCCATTTCTTCCAAGCTGAAGGACAAAAGAGGCTGGGGCTCCTCCTCAGGCCATTACAATGCTAATGCTAGTTATGCAGCCTTAAAAGCCATTCCTTGGGCTGCCCCGGACCCCGTGGTGTGGAAAAACCTCTGGCTTCATCCCTCCCTGCCCAAAATAGATTTCTTCTGCTGGTCCCTTCTGCATGATAGTATTCTAACCTGGGACAACCTTTTGAAAAGGGGTTGGGAAGGGCCCTCAAGATGCCCTCTCTGTGCCTGCCATGAGGAAAACTCGCATCATCTCTTTCTTCAGTGTTCCTTTGCTCTAGAACTCTGGAATATCCTTCTTGCCCAGCTGAACCTGGCTGTTCCTCATTCCCTCACCTTCTTGTTTGCCTCCTGGTTTGACTTTGCTCCCTTTTCTTTCTCCAAGCTGAAGTTGTTAAAGCAGTGCTGGATGTGGGTTCCAAAAATCCTCTGCTGGAAATTGTGGCTGGAACGGAATAACAGACTTTTCAGAGACAGCAGTTTCGCTAGCTCATGTTGCAATCGAAGTTAAAGCTTTGATAGGAGAGCTGGTAGCCTCTAATACAAAAATCTCCAATGAAGCTACCCTTGACAAAGAGGAGTACAGCTGGTTCCAAGAGCTAGACCCATCCCTTCTTACCAGAACCAAGATCAATACTAAGCATTACTCACCGTGGGAAATCAGGCTAGAGGAGCAAGAGTTTATAAAATGGAGATCCTCTCTGAATAAACATATTCTGCATGTAGATGGGGCCTCGAAAGGGAATCCCGAACCTTCGGGAAGTGGAGGAGTCCTGTTAGACCTCTCAAGGAAAATTACTCTTAACTTCTCCTGGGGGTTGGGCCATGAAACTAACAGCACTGCTGAAATTCTCGCCATTTGGCAAGGACTGAATCAAGCCAAAAGACTTTCCATTAAGAAGCTGGCTATCATCGGTGATTCCCGAATCATCATTCAAGCTCTCATTCTGATGAAAGCCCCCAATAGCATGGGTTTGGCTCACTACCACCGGAAAGTCATTACTCAGATGAAAGTCTTCGAAGAAATTCAGTGTTACCATGTCCTTCGGAATCTCAATCAAACAACAGACCACGAAGCCAACATTGGAGCCACCTTGAGCAAGGGAGTGATAAATGTCAATGGAAAAGAAAGTCACGAGCCCATCCCCTAGCGACAGTGGAGAATTGTCTTTTAGCTCTGCCCATGAAAGGAAAAAGAGCAAATCGAATTCAAACAGTGAAGATTCCCCAGCGCCGGAGTGCAGACTGAGGCAATCGAGGAGAAGATCGTATCACATGTTCCATGCTTTCCTAGTACCGGTCCTGTCTTCATGGGGAAATGCTCCAATCGCTGTCCACCAAAGAGACTCGTCCCAAGCAAGAAAGATCGGGTGCAATCGATTAGAATCAAGCAAAGAGTCTGGAAAAATAAAGAATCGGGCCTATATCAAGAATCACCCTCCTCTCTTAATTTGCTTCAGGCTCTGTCTATCGTTGAAGGATTCGTTGGGCAGCTTTCAGAAATCGCGTAGAGACTTTAGAGGTAGCCTCCAGACAATGGCAGCAAGCTCGTCCTCCTCCATAGAGGCACGACTCCTGCAAATCCAGACCGATCTGGACGAAGTTAAGGCAGCAGTCCATAAGCTGGAGTCCAAGCATATCAGAATGCAAAAGACCGGAACTAGCCGCTGGGAGTGCATGAACCAGGAACTTAAAGAGCTAAGGGAAGAAATCTTCGAAGATAATTTGACAAGCATGAAAGATCTGGCAAACGTCTCAGGTGGAATTGGAAACCGACTGGCAAAGCTGGAAAAGAAGGTTGAAGCTTTGCTCAAGGAGCATGGAAAGACTCCAAAAACTGTACGCTGAACCCCTTCTCTTGCCTATATTCCCTCTGCAACGCTAGTTGCCTCTTCTAGGTTCTCGTTTCTATGAAGTTATATGCCTGTTTTGCAATTTCCAGAACTTTTGTAAAGGGTGAAGCTAGTATGAATAAGCCCGTTTCTCTGGAAAATATGCATAGTTTGGATCAGAATCTCTGTGTGTAATGCTACTGGCAGCTGTTTAGCCAGAAGATCAATACAAAAGGACTATAACCGTTTTAGTAAAAAAAAATCACAAAGGAAACCATGTGTACCTCCTTTTCCTTGGCCTTCCCCTTCACCCATGGCATTGTGCAATCTACATCATCCTCAAAACTCAAGATATGGGCAGTTAGGACATGCCTTAATCATCGCACCAATTGAACCTAACAAAAACCAAACTTGAAAATAGTGAAATCAAACCATAAAATCTTATTTGAAATATTTATAGGACACCAAAAATCCCATGAGAATGATTAAACATATACTGAAATATATTATGAATAAAATTTTGCAAAAGCAAGTACATCCTACACAATGACCAAAATCATAAGCACTAAATAAGAAAAGACGAAGGAGAATCATTGTATTTGTAACGAGGAGGAAAGCCTAGTAGAACCAAATGAGAACTCACACTTTGCGTAGGCACCGTCTTACACATCCCCATGTTCCTCTCACTGAATTTTTAGAAGTTTTATTAGTGCGCCTCCAACTTTGCTCCTCCATCCTTTTACCTACATGGCATTCCATTAAACCATACATGCATATGTTTAATATGAGGCCTCTAGTTAAACACATGTGGAACAATACATACCACCTCTTGAGTCTTTACCTTCACCAAAAGCACACCACTGAACTTTGCACCAACCCTAGGACTTCCCTTTACTTTTGAACATCTGAACCCAAAAAAAATAAAACCAAAAAATATTAAATGAAGACCATAAGATATTATGAGAAACAGTAAATACTAAGCAAAAATTGAAAGATATTACAAGAAATCTTAAACAGAGAACAAAAATATTATGTGTAATCATATGCAAAACTAAATACATGATATGCAAAGACCAAAAATTACAATCCCTATATAGGTAAGGAGGCGGCATAAACATTTTAATTTTTTACGCATGTTGTACATTTATTTTTATTACTATATATAATGATTATAAAATTGAGAGGAGAGTGATCAAAGTTGACCAAGTTCCCAATACAATACAAGAAGTGCATGTGTTGTAGACACTGAGAGGGGGGGTGAATCAATGTAAAGCAATTTATACAACTTTTCTTGACCTGTCACCCTTAACTACCAATTCATTATTTCATAAGCTTCATCATTCACATATCATAGCATTTAACTCATCAAAAACCATAACATAGAAGAACACCACACCATATAAATTTGTAATTTTTTATTAGTTTTGGTTCGGCTACAACCGTTAGGCAAAATCAGCACCTACTGATATGGAGAGCACCTACTCTGCATCCAGGACCCTGCCTGGTTTTCTTAGACCCTGCTAAGAAGGGTTTGAGGTATCCTAACCTCAAAAGCAAGACTAGCTTGCTTTTACAATACAGTATACTTGTGTTACCATCAATGTTGCTCATCACATCAATTCTGCTGTAACACTGCTCATCATTACAACTGCTGGACATCTACTGTTGTAAAGTATCCTCTGGTCGGTACATCTTCTGCTGGTCAACACAGCTCATTAATCTTTGATCATCATTCTTCACTGCTGCTCTCATCAGTTGTTCATCATCATTCTGTCAGGCACATCATTCTAAATACATCATGTTGTCCATCAAATTGCTGTCAACATCATCCAACAATCTGCAACAATTATGTTAGTCTGTATGCATCATCATAGCATGTCTCATATTCACCACCTCTGGCACATCAGTCTGCTGTAAGTGTATTGTTTATACACCATAAGAATTATGTTGTGTCAATACAGTCATGATCATCTTCACTACGTCACTGAACATAACTTGACAGAGCTTGGGCATGTCAAGTCATCAAGGAAGTCTTCAATACAATCACAGAGATGTCATCAATTCTCTTCATAGCTGAGTCATGTCTTTTACTGAATTTATCATTGTCATACATTATCATGACTTAGCTAGAATAGCTCAGTCTTGGACTGATCACACTCCACACTCTGTCTCATAAGCTAGGGCTGTCATCTTTTGTCATCAATCAAGTATTCAAGCACTGCTGCTATTGATCTGCTGCTTATCCCAACTTATCAAAGATCTGTTCCTTTTACTTCTGCTCATCAAGGAATACATTTATGCCAAGACCAAGACAAGAAGATATTCCTTCCCTCTTAACAGTCAACCATGTCACTGCTTTAGCTTCTCTTGCAAAGACTGCCATCATAGGATATGCATGATTGTGTATCAAGCTGCCACTATGGGTGTCCTTAGATGATAAATGTGTTGAGAAAATAACCCAAACAATGTCCACACTAGGACTGTGTAGAAGCAGTGTGAAGCTTCATAGTCCTCAGCAAGTCTCAGAGCAAGTCCCAGTCAAAAAAAAAACAATCTCAAACTGTGTGAACAACTTAGAAAGTAATGCATGTCAAGTTCTCATACCTTGACTGTGTATGTGTGTTGTATATGTCCCTCAATTAATTTGCCTTCACCAGTATTGTATATTGTTGATGCTGTTTCAGCAGCAAGAGCAACGGGATCTTCTTATCCAGGTGGTTGCTCAACAGTCTTAGTCTTGGACCCAATACAGCCCATAACAAAATCTATTAATCCAATAGTGCAAGTCCTACAAACCTTCAGGTGTTCAGAATGTACCAATCACAGACTTCTGTATAAACACTATACGTTGTACATTATATGCTACTGTCCATAGATACACATTTTCTTGTATATACTTATCATTGCACATAATGTAATCATTCACTGTTTTACTTGTTCAGACTTACCTCATGCAAATGACTTAAAGAATATACCTCTTAACTTTAGCATCGGTGCAAAAACTTGTCCATGAGCTGATCAACGCATCCAACTCAACTTCACGATGGAGAGAACATTCACAACTCGAGCTGTGTAGAAATCGGATTGTCTAGAGAATGAGCTACTTTATCAGCATCCACCACAGGAACACCGATGGCTTGAAATTCTCTTGAGACTGTGCTCTTTCCAGATGCTATGCCTCCTGTCAGTCCTATAATCCTCATTCTCTCCACCCAACTTAAGAAGTAGGAGAGTTGCCAAACAAACACGATAATCAAAAGACTGTCGATCTGTTCTATGCGAGAAATATCACCTATGTAAAAGCCTCAATTTCAAAATTGAATCATTTGGACTATGTTGCATGGAACAATCACAAACGTATAGCGTGACGCCCATATCCAAAAATTCGCTGCTGCTGCTATTAAAGAAAACACGAAAACTCAGCCCTAACTCTACACCAGATCAGTGAAAGACTGTTTGTAGACTTCAAATCGAATCTGCCAAATCGGGACTGTATGCATCACGCTCAATCTCCCACGTAAGTTTGATGGCGAACTGTCAAGGCAGTCTTGAATTGGAGAAATGAAGCAATACGGCAGATCGTTCCTATTTTCAAATCTGTTTCTCAAAAATACTAACTGGCAAATGTCTTCTTTGACAACGAAAAGTCATATTCAGGATGCTGACTTTCGTGAAACACGTTCACTGCCTCTATCCTCATCAATGATCAACTTTCCAGCTTTCCCTCCATGGTAAATATCCTGAAATCACCGGCTGACCGCAGTGAATAGATGTACGCTGGAAACTGGACGAGACAATGCTGGCCGTGGATAGATCTGAAAGATTGAAGAATAAACTCAGAGTAGGGAGAATGTATCTCTTACTAGGGTTTTATTAGGGTTTCCAATAATAAAAGCTTCTTTCCACCAAAAATATCACTCTATAGCCCACGAATGGCTGTCCTCTTCTCCACAACAATACAGGCGAGCTTGCCTCAGTTCAGCGAGTTGCTCCAATGAAAATTTCCTTAGTCAGCGAGTAAAGGAGAAAAATATCAGAAAAAAAAATTTCCCACGAACAATCTTAGAGCAAGCTGCCGCAAATTTCCTCAGAGCTCCACCTCAGATCAGCGAGTTCCTCACCGAGATTCACCCTCCAAAATTGAGGACGTGAGGCCTCTATTTATACACGATTTTTTTTTTTAAACCCTAGGCCGACATGCATATATTTATTTATTTTACTTTTAAATCTGAGCCGACTTGCTATATCTCCCCTTTTTTAATTCTGGGCCGACATTGCATTAAAATAAATGTTTTTAATGAGGCCGACCTTCAACAGGATCACCATTTTATTGAGGGTTTCACTATGTTGACCCAAATTCTCGAAAACATATCTCCATTGTATATAAGATTAAAATTTGCTTTGCAATACATATCTCCAAAGCAAGAAGCACAAAGTATGTAACACAATCCCTCAACCCTGTTGTTTTTATGGGAAAACCATTTCCATCTTTAGTGCCATGTCTTCATCATGAATGTGCATGTAAGCAAGTTTCCAGTCAACCTTACCATGGATTTTGAGTTTCTTGTTTTGTTGTTAACCCATGGTTTCTTCAACCACAAGAGCTTATGTGTAGGGGTGTCCTCCATCAAGGGGTTTCAACTTTCCATTACGCCACTAGGGCTTCCATACACATGAGCCACACCATTCCTTCAAGGTTCCAAGGGCTTCTTCATCAGGCAGGAGGCATCAATGACATCAAGTCCATGTTGGCATCAATGACAATTTCATCAACATGTGTGATCAATTTAGACTCAATCACCCAAAAGAGAAAAAAGTACAAATATAAATACATGTTCACATATATTCACAAGAATAAGTCTCATTATATCCTCCCCACCGAGAGGAAATCATCCCCAATTTTTGTTGAAGATCATAAAAGTATTTCCCAAACGTTGACTCGTGCATACAAAAACCAAGTGGTGATTTGACAACGCCTAGTGGGTATGGTGCAGACATCATAAAGAGTATCTTTAAGGAGTGCAGGCTGAATATATGGATTTGCATGTTCACATTTATTCACTAGACTAGGTCTCATCAATCCCTCTCTGCTATTAGGAAATCATTTCCAATTTCTATTTGAAGTTGCGAAAAGTCTTGCTCAAACTTTGATTGGGACAACCACTTGGCTTGAGTGGGCAAAGTTACTTTGCAGTAAACCAAGTGGTAATTTGGAAATGCCTAGTGGGTATGGTGCGGATATCATGAAGAATATCGTTATGGAGGGAAGGCTAAAAATCTGCAACCGTGGCCTCTGGGTGTGTGATGGGATCAAATTCCTCCAAGTGAGGTGCCTTAGACAACTTCAACTTATTGACGTTCACCACATCATGGATGCCAAGTTGAGGTAGGCATTCCAACTCGAAGCATAAAGGCTCATTTGTTGTACAATGGTCTAAAGAACATATTGAATGGGCTTGAACTAATAATGTTGTTGATTTTGTAGCATTGCTTATCCAATTACAACAAAACTTCGTCACCGACCTAAAAAATGTGTAGCAACTCGATTTCGATCTGAAGTGCTTTATACTCGGTTCTTGTTTGTTCAAAGATGTCTTTAACGCTATAGAGGACCTGGTAAAGGATATTTGTTATTTAAAACATTGTAATGTAGAGATACTCTTCATGTCGTGTGTTTTATATCTGAGATAGAGAGAGAGAGAGAGAGGTGATGAAAATTGTTTATAAACTATGAAACAAGTCATGTCCCTTAGTGGCTTCATGACAATATTTCACGTGTCAGACATGAATATGTTAGGACGCGTGTTTGGGACATGTCCTGAAACAGGACATGAGCCAACCACATGTCCTTAAATAAGACATGTGCCAACAACATGTCCAACACATTCCCTAGATGTCAATGTGTGCTTTTCACATTTAACTGTAGTGAAAGAGATGTCAAGGGTTCAAACAGTTATGACAGGCGAAATACATGAGGTGCAAGGCAATGAGCACGGCAGTCGAGACAGTGAGCAGTCACTTATGGAGGTTAGGGAGAGTTTATACATGCATGAGATAGAGCTTCCAGATGATAGTCACCGAAAGAAGATTGAACATGTTAAAGAAAGCATTCTAGCGATGAAAGAGAGGATCACAATTCTTCGAGACACCATAGTACAACGAGATGTTGAGCTTACAGTTCTTCGAGTTGTATGTACCAAGTCAGCGGTCAAGCTTTCTAGTATTGAAGAGCAGTTGGATTACTTGATGGGGCAGCAGAAGAAACATACTATTGCATTTGAAAGCGGTCCTCTTCAAGAGTACATAGACAAGGCTTGCAGTAGCTTGAGTCCACATTTGCATAATGGCAAATGGTTTTTACAGGTTGGCCAGGATCAAGAAATTGGGCAGTAGTATATGAGCATTCCAGTTGAAATCAAAAGGGCAAAATGTCAGCTTAGTAGGATTATTCCTTGTGATGGTGCTTATGGACAAGGTCCTTTTTGGGAATTGGATGAGATTAATGGTTGGTGTCCTATTGAGTGGGTGATTCTTGGGAAGACATTCCTAGCCAGGGGTATAGTCCCACAAGAGCCCTGGGATATCTAGGATGAAAGATGCACAAGTTTGCATTGGGATCTAGGTGGGAGACCTTATGAGGGATGAATACAATGTTTACTAATGGGGTTACTTTGGAGTCTACGAGATGCTCCTTGTGTCAATACTACACAAGGTAGCAGTGGATTCATTTTGACTTTTGCAATTCTCAGATTTATTTGGGACCCTAGGATTACAGTGACTGGCAGTTTGGTTATTGCTATAGGATGCTTTCAGGAGGTCTCTGGTGATGGTACCGTGCAGTGCAGTGCTTTGAGCAGAAGGTACTACAGATCTCCTAGGATAATTTGGGACCCTGGGATCAAACCCAGACTCAATTGGTTCAATTTGACTGATTGTAGAGTTGCATGGCATTGCTTGAGGACAAGCAATCTTTGGCGAGGTAGGACTGTAATGTTCTGTTTTTGATAAATAGGGAATTGACCGAGGGCCTTTAATACCGAGAACATATTATGACAATTCTTCAGTTATCAGTATAGTAAAGAGGGCCATCAGAGTTATTATCATAAAGCATGCAAAGCATGCAGGCCTTATTTCTTCAGTCTTAAAAGTCAACGAGAAATTAGAATTGCATGCATGCAAAAGTAAAACGCAAACCCTAAAAGTGACATGCAAACCCTAAAAGTACATGATAAGATATTTAAGAAGAGTTATTGGACCAAAAAAAATATCTATGATTATTGTTGATTGATTTGGAGCTTTTGAGCAGCGGTACCGTGTGCAGCCGCGGCAGTTGGGGTTGAAGACAGCGTCTTCAACTAGCAAGGGTTCGGCAGTGAGATATCTTCCCTAGTCTCTTCGGGATAGACCATCTAAGTTTATCCACAGCATTCATCGTACACTTCAGTATTCGGAGATCCAACACACTCCGAAGGATTATTGACAGACCCACGTTTTGCAGCTGGAAGTAGCAGGGAAACCACATTCGTTGGGACCACAAAACCCACCCTAAAAGTACATGATAAGACATTTAAGAAGAGTTATTGGACCAAAAAAAATATCTATGATTATTGTTGATTGATTTGGAGCTTTTGAGCAGCAGTACCGTGTGCAACCGCGGCAGTTGGGGTTGAAGACAGCGTCTTCAGCTAGCGAGGGTTCGGCAATGAGATATCTTCCCTAGTCTCTTCGGGATAGACCATCTAAGTTTATCCACAGCATTCATCGTACACTTCAGTATTCGGAGATCCAGCACACTCTGAAGGATTATTGACAGACCCACGTTTTGCAGCTGGAAGTAGCAGGGAAACCACAGAAGGATTCGTTGGGACCACAAAACCCACTCTTTCCTCCGCATGTTAGCTTCCTCTTTCTCAGCAGGCCTATCCTACAGCATCCCGAGATTATCAGCCATCAGTTTGCTCATCTAGAATAGCTATCAGCAAACAGAGAGCTTGGGGGCGTGAGCAACAAAACCAAAGATTAATTCGCTAGGGTTCTTAGAGGCAGCCAAACCTCCACATGTGACAATCCATCTCTCTGGCATCAGTAGATAGACAATCCCACAAAGTTTCAGCCTGATCTGACCTCTCCTACAAAAACGTCACCTTCAGTCTGGAGGGTGCTTACGGTACAGTGGGGCGGTAACACCAGAGGAAAGGAGCACTACTAGCCCACCTATTCGGATCTTTATGCATGCAACTCTCTCTGGAGTCATTATCAGTAGGGATATCAGTGGTAAGTGTTCATTTCTCTCTGCAAACCCTAGCCCTAATTCAACTACATTTCAGGGCATTTTTGCATGGCAAGTTTGCATGCACAGTTATTTCGTATTTTTGTATAAGACTGAGTGTGTAAGTCAGCACTACAATAGAACATTAGAGAATATCAGTGTTTGGGATTTTACACCACTACTGGAAGGTGAAAAATTTGTTAGTTCAAATTCTCCTTCGAAATTCAAGCACTCGAATGGAGGAAGAGACCTCACTGTCTCCCTCGCCGGCAGCAAGGGATGCCCCTTCTCAACAACACGTCCATTCTCTGGTTCTAGCGGCTCAACCAGATAAAGAAACCCCCTCAACTATAGAAAAGCCCCGAGGAGACTCGAGAGGAGAGAGAAAAGGAACTCTAAAAACAAACCATATTGAAGGAAAAAATGTGTTGGATTGCCTCCCACCAAAGAAGAATGGCAAAAGTACAACCGACTCGTCCAGCGAGAAATTCCAAGGCTGTCCAATAATAGAAGAGCACCTGGATGAAACCTCCTCCAATCCTGTGCATCACTAATTCTCTCTTTCGTATTTTTGTTATTACTAGCTATTTCCAGAATTGTAGTCTTCTATTTCTTAGTAGGATAGTACTTATATACTCCAATATTGGATTTGTAAATTGTAAGAACAAAACCTCTATGCCCAATTTCCTTTCTTAAGACAGGCATACCTTTTTTATAGGTTTTGTCACTCTAAGAAGCATGAATGGTGGCTTCTCCCTACATGGCCACCTTCACTCTCTGGACTGCATAGCTATATTTTTTTGTATATTATTATTAATATATTAGTGGAATTTACAAGAAAAAAAGCACAACCATCCATTGCAAGAGGCCTTCTCAATGCTCACCATTGCATACAGCATATCTTCTCCGTGACAAAATCAATTCATTGTTTCATCTTTGAAATACAACAAACTAATAATAATATCACCGAGACAAGGAAGAGCTCAATGATCATAACCCCCATGTTACTACCATCAACATCATAAAATTGCTCAACCACTGAACTCAAATGGAGTCTTCTTAGATGTACTTGCCCTAAAAAAATTGACAAGATGAGTTATCATAAAAAAAATGTAGTCTTGTCCTTGTAGCATTGGAGTGCATTAGAAAGAATATTCTTATCCTCAAATTCACCTTCATTGATATGGATTTTAAGGTATCAGATTTTAAATTAACTGCCATTCTCCATAAATAATGTTATGTTAAGTCAAATATGTAGGTCAAAGGAGTATGCGAAGTTGCTAAACAATGGCACTATTTATTGAAAGCATCCATTCAACCACCTCCTAATGGGGTACCATAACAGATAAAAACAATTCAAATATCTACAATTTTCTTGGTATGATTAACAGTTTATGGAAATTTGATTAGTTTATCTCAATATTACACTACAAATCCCACAAAACCAAAGTTTCTATTGAATAACTGGTTTTTTGTTATTTGTTTTTTGGAAAGTAATTTTAAAAGGACAAATAATTTTAGTGATTTCAATAATCATAAATTTAGAGGCCAGAAAATGGCCTCACACTCACTCTATTTTCACAAGTGTAAAGGGAGCAACCTTTTATGAATCAACATGCTATAACTATGAGACCAAAGACTATGCATGAAAGCTTAGTCAGTGCATATTTGCCAAACATAAGCGATTTCAGCTACTCTCAAATATGATGAAGACATTCACTTTGCATGACATCCAAAATATACAACATCAATCACATTTTTTTGTCAAATTGCCATATATTTTGGTGTTTTATTTTTGTTTGGTGGTACATTGCTCTGTTTTTTTTAGTGTGGGTCCATATTTTTGTTTGGTGGTACATTGCTCTGTTTTTTTTAGTGTGGGTATGCTGCTTTTGGTTGGATCTTGCAAGATGAAGAGGTGAAATTTTAAGCAGAGAAATTTATCTAGAAGAGAGTTATAGTTATTACAAAGTTAAAAGGCCAAATGTTTCATGCTCTAAATAAGCTACCAAGATTGAACGAAATAAGAAACTCACACGCTCCAATGTCAAAAGGAAGTAAGTCCCCCACTCAATCACAAATAAAGACTAGTATGGTCATAACCATGCTTGAAAAATAAATCATCCATATCTGCAAACTCTACTCAACTAGTTCCATGTTTTGTTGATTTTAGCTACTTTTACCCACCTTTCCTCTAAATAATAATAAAAAAAACACAAGAAATATTTATGAAGTAGAAAATTAGTTCAATGAAAACATCTTGGAACCATAAAATTATGTAACAACTAATAAGTAAAATCTCATATACATACCTCCTTTAGCTTTTCCCACAACACGTGGAATCTGCATCAGCCCTGTTGCCCACCTATTTCGACTAGGTGGCAACTCCATGTACATAAGGTGTACATAATTATACCTTGAAGAAATCTGAGGATTTCTTCACTTCTGCAGG